>JAJJMB010000948.1:7722735-7903510 GCA_023531105.1 Papaver atlanticum | reverse complement strand
TTGTCACTGAAAATAAGTCTGCCTCTGCGACTAACTCTGAAGGTCTAATGTTCTTCGTCTTCTTCTTCTTCTCAGCAGCAGCAGGAAAGTTCTGAACTCGACTCTGTTGATTTTTTTCTCGCTTCTCTATAGCTCTAAACTTCTCCAAACTCCCCCAAATTGTTCGTACCTCTAAATATGACTCGAATCAATCTATATATATCCACCAAACCCCAAAATCACTCGAGTTAATCCAAATATTTTCGTTCTTTTTCAACAGCAAGTTACGGGATTTTAATCTTCTTTTTACGCGTCAACTTGGTTTCAAAACTCTCTTAAACTCTCCCAGGACTGAATAAGGACTCCATACACTCCTATCTTGCCGTAAACTCTTCACAAATTCTTTTGTAAACCGAAAATAACTCAAATTGTGAATTCTCCCTGTTTTGCTCCAACACGGATTTCTATCCCTGTTTAATCGATTCTACAGCTCATACCATACTTGTTTATCCTTAACAGAGTTAACCCAACGAAAATCAGCCATTGAATCGCCTTAAAAATCATCCAAAATTCGAAACAGAAATTCTGTTTTTCTGACAAAATTTTCCCGCCAAAATCTGTTTTGAAAATTTGAGAAGAAATGTGACCTCCCCCTATCCAGTGCCGGTCTGTGCTTAGCAGCTGCTTGGAAATGGGTTACCCCTTATCCAAAATGAGAGTCCGAATAGCAAGTGTCCTCCCAGGAGCCTTTAACAACTTTTCGAGCCAATTTTCCCAAAAATGTTTATTCCCCAAAAATACCTACAAAGGGATAAAATACCAACATTAGTACAAAAATGGGTACTAAAAATATACACAATAGAGATGAAAATAGACACATAAATGCGTCTATCATCACCTTCTACAGATCTAAATCAAAACTAAAAAATAATCTTTCTCCTAGTCTCTTGATTCCAATCAAACCCTCCTTTTGAATCTATCGATCTCTGTATACCTATCTCTCGATCAAACCCTCTCTATGACTCCCTCAGTTTCTTGATCTCTCGATCTCTTTCTGTTATGAATGAGAAAACAAATGTTAAAGAGACTCATACCAAAGACTCGAAGAGTAATTCTTCTCGACATCTAATACTTGGAGGTTGGAAATTACAAGTACACCCGTAGGCTATCGGATGTCGGATATTAACCTAATGGAATGACCCTCATCCGATTCCGATAGGGTTAAGAGGGAATATCCGATAATATCTCTGGTTCCGATATCTGAAATCCGATATGTCGGATTAAATCCTATATGATGTCGAATTTTCGGAAACGGATATCGAATTTCGGAACACCATTGCCAGCCCTATAGGAAAACCATGGGATGCGGCCCACATGGCTGTCTGGCTAGCCGTCCGCCGGTTTTGTGACTGTCTGTTGTGGAAGCTTTGGGATGGCTTTATATTAACATATTTACATGTCTCTACATCTTCACACGAATCCTTTGTACTTGGAGCAACCCATTGAGTAAAATTTCCAGATCGTGGCTATAGAGAATGAACAGTTGATGAAGAAGCTGAGGATGTTGCTCCTAAGACCACTACTGATGCTAAGACCGTGGGTGGAGTTTCCCAAGATACCAAAAGTGATAGAGCACTGCTCGGTCGAACTCGCAAGCGTTGCTATCTCAAGCTTGTTTGTCAAGTTTAGTTGATAAAAACTATAGTCTTGATTTCTAGTCTACTTATAGTTATGTCTCGGATTAGGATAGAATGTGTAGTTGAGCTTTAGACTTCACGACGTTTATCGATATAAGACGAAGATCTACTGAGGAGAGTTTGGAGGAACTTTGTCAACAAAAGGTATGTGGAGACTAAAACTTATCTATCACTCAAAAGTCTATTATATTATATCTCCTAATGAGACTAAGTCGTATAGCTATATAGATTTTTATATTATACACATTTGATTTTTCGAGCCGAGTTTATCTCGCTTATCTATTTCTCGAAATACGAGTTGAAAGCTTTTTGTGTTAACTATGTTTATCATATTCTTGACGAGTTTAGTTGGAAACAATCTATTTGTTGGAAACTAAATATAAAGTCAAAAGATGATCATGTGGAAATTGCCTTGAAAATCTTACATGATTTGTGTGAGACAATCATTTGATGTCGACTTGGAAAGTTACGTATTGATCATTCGATCACTTGAAAATTACTTGAAGCTAATGGTTTGTGTGAGACAACTATTGTCGTCTTCTAAGGATGTTTCAATGATTGAAATGGGAGTTTAGAACAATTAACCATGTCTAGATACAACACGGTATGCATACATAGTATGCAAACTATATTGTTATGATTCAGGTCCGAGAACCTTGTTTGCATACCTAGTATGCGAACGGTTTCACCTGAGTTGGGTCCGGGACGGCTGCTCGCATACCTAGTCTGCGAACGGCTTGGCAAGACAGAACAAAACTTTATAGGTACTTCTGTGGGAGACAGATTTATCTATCAGAATAGACATATATGTGGGAGACAGATTTGTTTATAAGTCTTTGACTTTAGGTCGTAGCAACTCTTAGTTGTGGGTGAGATCAGCTAAGTGAATCAAGTGCGCAGAATCCAGCGTGGTTCTAGAGGCGTAAGGAACGCGACCGTACCTTAATCGGTGTGAGACTTGGTTAGGGCTCAACTAAATTCCAGTACGAAGTTAACTTGTAGTAGGCTAGTGTCTGTAGCGGCTTAATACAGTATGGTGTTCAAATCTGAACTAGGTCCCGGGGTTTTTCTGCATTTACGGTTTCCTCGTTAATAAAATTTTTGGTGTCTGTGTTATTTCTTTTGCGCATTATATTTGTTTATATAATTGAAATATCACAGGTTGTGCGTAGATCAATCATTTGATAAATCCGACCTCGTTTGTCGGATATAACTTGATTGACACTTAGGCATTGGTCTTTGGTACCGTCCAAGTTATTTCTCATATCAATCAGGCTCATGGATTTCTATCTGTTCGATTTACTGATTGTGTTGAGAAATAGGGATAAAGCTCTTTGATATATCTCTCTTGATTGAGCTCGCTTTTAACTTGATGCTCTCGGAATTATATTGGAGTTTAGTCCATACAGATTGTCGGACAAATTATTGGGTGTGGTTGTTATACCTTCACTTTTTCAATTGGTATCAGAGCAGGAAAACACGCTAAGACCTCATAAGTCTGTGTTTATGGCAATCTGACTCTATGGACAGAAGTAATATCTCTGAAAAACACATCATCAGGAATAAAAGTTCTGTTTCTATGAAATCTATTAAAGAGAAAGACTTGTCAATCTCGCATATTGATGAACATTTTGTTCCCACGAAACAGAAAAATATTGATAAGTGTTACCCTGATTACCTTACTGAAGAGTATGACTCTAAAGTAAAAAGGGAAGCAGCCCAAGAGAGTGCATCGATTCTAAGTCTTGTTAGAATCCAGGCAGTTGAAATCAATAGGCTGAAACGCAAAGTCGATATAATTATTGGTATGGTAAATGACCGTGATTCCCAATTAAGGATTCTTAGTGAGGAAAACACCGTAGTTTGTTTATCTCGAACCTTACTCGAGGCTAAACTCAAGGAGGATTCCTTGGAAATTGAACGTCTATTGAGTAAACTCTCTATTCAATGCAAAGGATGTTCTGAGATATCCAATATACCAATTACTTCTGACTAAACTGTGATGTTAGAAAACATGACTACATGTAATCATGTTTCTCTGATGAAACCAGTTTCAGAAGTTAAATTGCAAACCCTTCCTATTGCTAAAGATGTGCTTGTAACTTCCACTAATCAAGGAATCATCTCATCTCATGGAAGAGAGAAATCTTCTAACGATGTTGTCAAACCTATTCACTCTAATCACGCTTGTGATCAGAAAGTGTGTCTCTTTTGTGATACAAAGGGACATGTTTGACGGAAGTGGAAATTAAGGTTGGATGAAAACTATATTCGTCAACTCCAACACACCTTAGATTTAATTCTCAAAGGTATAACTGACATTCGTATGTCTAAACCAATCGGTTTTAGTACCCACCCTGCGAAACTCTCCAGGAAAATCAGTTAAATTTGCTCTTCTAATGTTCAAAACATGTAATAGTAGCTTTGACACAAATTGGTCAAGGAGGTTTCAAAAGAATCCTTCTCAGACTAGTTTTGGGGATGGTTTTCATGGTGTGAAAAAGATACCAGAAGGTGTAAACAAATATGGAGATGTGAAGGACAACCTAAATCTGTTAGTTGAAGGGTACAAAGATCTTATCAACAGGCTGTCAAATTCCTCCAGACAAACCTGTTCGGGTAAGGATTCAAACTTGGTTTCATACTTTGATGATAGTAAGTTTTATGACACTTTTTCACATCATAAATGGTTTCCTCAAAGAATTAGAAGGTGTTGATGGTGGTTTTTAGTTCAGGGCTAAAATTGTGAAACCCTGTACTTAATGCGTTGTCATCCTGCAAAGGAACAAAAGCCATTTCAAAAGTGATGAGTGCATAAACCTCTTCGCTCAAAGATGTATTGAGCAATTTAATATATATATATATATATAATTCACTCAGAATGGTGCATATAGCAACAATCCCAAATATTCTATGAATTTTATTTTCCACCAACATTATTCACTAATGCATTGCCCGCCTAGTATTTTCATATGCTATGTTCCCCAGCTGAACTCTCAATATTGGCATGACATGACGATTAATGTTCACTCGCAGCGGAGTAGCACGAATCTCCCGAAGTGCCAATATTAAGATCTGCATGAAAACACTCGCACAGGCTGCACCACTCTCTGATAAAGAGATTTTTGTGTCAACGCGCTTTTTAATTAAAAGTTAGCACGATCGACACCCTTAAATTCCTTAAGGAAAATCTAGATTGTCCATGTCAGTCTTAAAGAGCAATCGCGTCCACACGATTTGGCCAAACAATTCATCAAGCTTAGCCTCTTCCTAGCGGAACTAGGCAACCTCCATAATGTCCACCGGAGGGCCCACTAGGATCCCATCCGATCGGACCCCTTTAGTTCACCCACAACATCCCTGATCGCTAGCCAAAATCAGGGTGATCGCGCTGCGAAAGAAAAGCTCAAACGAGCTAGACCGATCATAAAGGTCTCAAAATCATCACATCCGTCCAACTTAGCCAGCCAAGTTGGACGGCTTAGATCGTGTTTCAGACGATCAAAGAGGCGCCAACATGATCGCCGGCGGCTCATCTCCATCCCCAGCTGATCGAATTACAGGCGGCGATCAAGAAGCACGTCGAACCGCTTACCCAAAGTAGGGAGATCGCGAGCTTATAAAACCCTAAATTGAATAAGTGGCGTTACGCAACTGCCGTAAATTGATCACGGCCGTCCATCTTTGCTAGCCTAGTTGGACGGCCTAGATCTAATTTCAGGAGGCCAACGAGATGATTACACAATCACCAGCAATCCATCTATGCGTATACCTAATCGGCCTGTCCAAATCAGTGGCAAACGCCATAAATCGTTTGGTCCAATGGTAGGGTGGCCGCACGGCTTCAAACCCTAAAATACAATCAACTGCAGCATACAACTGCCGCATATCATCTCGTCCGTCCAACTTCGCTAGCTTGGTCGGACAGTTTAGATCGGATTCTTAATGGCCAACAGGGTAACGCCGTGATCACCGGCCACCCCTACTCCACATGGAGCGATCGACCAAGTGGTAGCTCACCCATATAGTTCTCAAACGATCGCCCAAAGGTGGCCGGTCATGCTACTTTTTTAATACGTTCAATTCGCGACTAATTTGAATGAGCTCTAAAACAACGATGTTTCCTGCACATCGATTATTTTCAGCTGCTTGTTTAAAAGAAATGCTTTATATACATCGATTATAAACAATGTTTTATAAATATTGATTTCACAAATAATTTTATTATTTGACCTAAAAGCACTATGTGCTGCTTTTAGCGGCGAGTCTCACGACTTGACCCATTTACTCGAGGCATTAAACATGTCACAAACTGGGGGATGCTCACTGGGGTATTGGTCTGGCGGTTTACAGCGTGCGGCGTGCAACACGCCCATTACGAGAAAGTGTAAGGAAAGGATGGACGATTAACAGTAATGAAAGTAGTGGGTGAAAGTGTGACCAGTTTTCCCTCGTAATGGAAACGTGGTGATCACCACTTTTACACAACCCCACTTCTCCACTGCTTAATCACCTCCACTTCCTACGAGATCAGGGTGTGCTCGAACATGACTTGTATAAATAGGATTTCAACCTATTTCAAAACCACAAGTATTATCAACACAAGTAGCCAGAAACCATATTCTGATACAAGTCATAAAACAGCCACACCTTCATAATTCAATATTTTGATCTCAAACACCTTCTTCGCTTCCCTCCATAAGATCAACCCTTCTCCTTCACTTTGTGACCGAATTGAATCTGGAACGGCCATTTCTTGGTTTAGGCCAGAGTCTTACAGATTGATCTCTCGAATCTAAAAGTACTCCCGTGCAGTGCATTTGTTTAGGGTTTGAATTCGTTTCTCATCAACACACCCAAATTTACCAAAAACAGCAGAATCAGTTTTTATCCCAAAACAACTGGCAACCACAGTGGGAGATTAATCTCTCGGTTGCAAGATCAATTTTCAATTTCATTTCAATTTTCTCCAATTCAAGATGGTAGATCTTAGGTCTGGGTCAGTTACCAATCCTGATGTTACTAGCGCTGATAACACTCTTGGTGCCAACATCCCTGCTGTTAACACCAATGTACTGCCTACCAGCACAGTCAACGCATCACATGGTGTTACATCCTCTAGCACTAACACCAGCAGCGCCGGAAGCATCCCCTCTAACGTGACGCCTCCTATTACCCGAGCAAGAGCCGCTGCTACTCCTAATATTTCTTCGAGCATGAAGCCTCCAATCACCAGGGATGCCACTATTCCTCCATCAGGACGAGAGACTGGAGGAGCTAGAGGAAACCCACCTCCTATTACCATTGCCGTTTTAGTGGAGAGACAGGAAATTCTTACTAAAGCTCAGACGGACGTGGCTACAACTCAGAAGGAGGTACTCACTTTTCTAAAGACGCTAACGGAAAAATTACCACCAGAACCGTGTCGACCCCAAATAGAGCAGACAAGGAACACTTTCATGTCACTCGGCACGAGTATTTCAGCAGGGCGTATCTTTATGGATGAAGAAGTTCATGTAGCTCCTGAACGACCAACAGAAAGGAATCAACAGTCAAACTTTATCACATGAGAGGACTTGGAACGACTTTTCCAGAATCGAGGCAGAGAAAATCCATCCACCATTCATCAACATCAACCTCCTTATCCTCCTAACGTGCAAAGGGTTCCCCTTCCAAGAGGATATTCTTCTCCCCAGTTCTCCCTTTATGACGGTACTGCTAACGCTCGTGAACACATCTCTCGTTTTTTGGAATCACTAGGAGAGAATGAATACAACCACGTCCTCCGCCTGAAAGAATTCTCAAAATCACTCACTGGAAGGGCGTACACCTGGTACAACAACATCGCACCAAACAGCATAGGCAATTGGTGAGAAACGGTTACCCCTTTCTACAAGAAATATTTCTTTGTGTCTGAGCAAATCACTTTATCGTACTTGGGAAGGATGTTTTAGCGAAACAATGAACATCCAATTGATTATGTCAAGAGATTCAGGATTCAAGCGCTAGATTGTCATGATCCAAATGTAACTGAGCATCAATTGGTGGAGCTGTGCATTAATGGCATGGTACCCGTCTATCACGCTTTTACTGGAGAACCTGCGTTTCCAAACATTTTATGAACTTCATAAAGCTGCTAAGCATTCGGCCACAACAGCACCGACATTGCTGGAGAGGACCAGACCCTCCAGAAATGAAGATGCACGTGAGACTCGAGGAAGCAAACGTCTCACCAACAAACAATACAATGCTGGACCCTCTGTAAGTGTAGTGGGTGAAGGAGGAAAGAGAAAAGCTCCAGCGGCGGAACAACAACCCAAACGTGCGGCACCAGCGCATCAGGCAACTCCACCACGGAAGGCCGCGGCTAAGGCGCCTACGCAACAAAAATAAATTGGAGATGCTGCTCCAAACTTCCTGTTCCCAATAAAGGAAGTCATTGAGCTCCTGGAAGCATGGATTCAGGATGATGCCATTAAACTACCTCTTATCAGACACCCACCAACTGAGGAAGAGATGGCAAATCCCAAATATTGCCGTTACCATAGGTTCGTCAATCATCCCACCAATGAATGCAACAAGTTGAAGCGCATTTTCAAGGGAAAAATAGATGCAGGAGAACTTCAACTAGGCACTGAGGGAGTTCACAGAGACCCTCTCCCAGTCAGAAGCTGCACACTTTCTGGGGACTCTTCTCACAAAACCGTGCAATCTATGATGGAGTGTGTATGTGAAATTATTTATTTCTCCAAGGCACATCGTCAAGATATATTTGCAGCTCTCAATCGCATTGTGTCAGGCAAGCGGCTGTTTTCAGTCGGAGAAGCTACTCCTAAGCCCCAATCTCTCTTAGGAGGTGCTGTTGGAAAATGCAACTGGGGACTGCTGACCACTGCCCACCTGAAGAGTATCGAGTTTGACAGCACGCTAATTGACGCAGCCTCTGACTTCAACGTTGACACCATCAAGACTCTGAAAGCCGCAAAGATCCTAAAATAGGAAGCCGTTCACTGTCCAACCATGATCAAAAACTCGGAAGGGGAGTCTAGAGACGCTTATGGGTACATCAATCTCGAAATCAAGGTGGGAGATGCTCTAACGCACGCCAAATTTCATATTTTCAAAGAATTCCCAAATTATGATATGGTTCTGGGGCGCTCGTGGGTGCATGACAACAAAGCAAAGATGGGAGTATGTCCTTTACCAGTGTCTATACCCGAAAGGATTTCCAACAAGCCATCCAACCCTGAGGATTATTTGCTGCCGTATCAATAACTTTCCAATGTGACCCAATTACCTGGAGAGAGCCCGGCGATGTACATTCGTAGATTCCGAACCCAAGTAAGTCTCATTGAACAACCCTTTCTGCAATCAGTCACTCCTCCTTCCGTCAAGGGCCGGGGACTTGACCCCATCGTCAACCCAGCCGTCACTAGGAGATGTGAATGCGGTGCTGGGCCTTTCGAATATTTTATTAAAAATTTAGAAGTTGTCACAGTCAAAGATGGGAATTTAAGAATCAAGTAACGGTGCAACGCCCAAATCCATTTCAAGTTGGAGATATAGTAGTAAGGGTTGCTGCCCAACCTGCTCCACCAAATTCCCCAGAAGATGAGCCGTACCTAGTAGTAGAAATTATCTTGGGCGGCTACTGCAAATTTATCAATGCTGACAAGCTAGAAGGCGTAGTAATACACGCCAGGTGGCTTAAACCTTTCAATACCTAAGACGACACGTCGCCTTTTCCTGTAGCATTTCTTTTAGCATTTCCCCTTTTCATGTAATATTTGTAATTCCTCCAAAATGACTGCACTGCTTGCATTCATAATTAGGATTTCATTTTTATCAGTTAATCGAAATATCATTTCCTCACAAAACCATTACCCATCAGTTCAAAACCAAAAAAAAAAAAAAAAATCAAACCATGAAAGAAACACCTTACGTCTTTAAGTAAATACCTAAGAGGGGAATATCTTGGAAAGCACCTTACGTATCCCGAAGAGCATCATGCTTCAACATTGAGATGGTTTCTTAACCACCACCTCTTTTGACTGACATGATCCCTAGAAGAGGTGCTGTTCACTTCAGTATGCAATTTTCGGATTTTGAAAATCATTTCACGGACCGAGAAGCAACGAATCTGAAGGTGGCGCACGTACCCAGTGACACTCCCAGTTCGCAATTACTTCTTCAGAAATCATGTTGCACATGTCGTCAATTGAAGATAAGGCCTCTCTCATCCGTTTAGCCCACAATATACGGCTTATTGGGTATCTAGATTCATGGAAAAGCTCCCATGCTTCTACATACCTAGCTGGCACGCCACAAATCTGCAAGAAGCGTGTAATTTGCAAGAGGAATATCAAACAGAAGGTTGGTCGATCCATAATTGTTATTTTTCCTACTCTAAATTGTTGTTACTAGCGTTACATGTATGGAAATATTATTGTGGAAGAGGTACCTCTTCCCATGAGAGGAAAACACAGACTTGCTAGCCATTACTATTTGTGTGTTGTCTTCGCCATGCCGCATCAATAGAATAGGAAGAGATCATATTGCAAAATTGCGTTTTAGGAATGAATATCATGAACACAGGATACCGAAGAGCGCTACATCTAAAGTTTCAAGATATTGCGAAATCTTTCTAATCATTTGGATTTCTTAGTCGGGAGATTTTATTCATTCATCCAACTGGAAACATAAAATCATGAAAGGAGCATGAATGAAGGATTATTATTTGATGAATCCCCGGCTCTAGCCGCATGAAACAAAAGACTACTGAAGTATCATCAACGTTAGGGTCAATGGCGCCTTCACTGGAACCCTCTCCATAAGCCGCTTCAACATCCTCTCCAGAAGCCGCTTCAACATCCTCTTCGGAAGCTGCATCAACGTTTTCTTTGGGAACTTCTTTAACATCCTCTTCAGAAGCTGCATCAACGTTCTCTTTGGGAACTTCTTCAACATCCTCTTCGGAAGCTGCATCAACGTTTTCTTTGGGAACTGCTTCAACATCTTCCTTGAAAGTTGCACCAACATTCACTTCGGAGCCCTATTCAACATCTTCTCCAGATGCCGCTCCTCCTACACGCTCTTCCGAAGTTGTCCCGACATCCTTTTCAGAAACTGCTTCAGCAGCCTTTTGAGGGTATTCATGTTCGTCCATGTCAGAGTCGATGATTATGACGCCGTCATGAATAGGGTTTTCATGTTTATCCAAGAGTTCACGTTCACCCGAGAGCTGCTCATACTCCACCCTCCGGCGCTTTAGCCAGGCAGCAAACCTTTCAGTCCTAGCACTTGTTGGCTGAGATGCTTCATCGCGCCTCTATTTTTCCTCCATGCCAACCGAAGCCAGGAAAACTTGGACACGCTCTCAGACGATGCTCAGATGTACAAGGGACTTGGAATGCAACTTGAGATACCAACCAACCGTCTGCCTGATCTACCTGGGGCAAACCGACATCATGCAAGGGGAACGCTCATCTGGATGCCTCGTGCCATGTTACAAGGACAAGCCGACCCACCTCTCCCGGTAACATCTTATACTTTGCCTCATAAGTTTTATCTTTATTTGTCACCATCTAGTGCTTACCCCGCAACAATGTCACTGTTACGTGCTAAGCAGGGGACTTAATGTTGATGGTGGTTTTTAGTTCAGGGCTAAAATTGTAAAACCCTGTACTTAATGCGTTGTCATCCTGCAAAGGAACAAAAGCCATTTAAAAAGTGATGAGTGCATAAACCTCTTCGCTCACAGATGTATTGAGCAATTCAATATATTTGTATATATATATATAAAATTCACTCAGAATGGTGCATATAGCAACAATCCCAAATATTCTATGAATTTTATTTTCCACCAGCATTATTCACTAATGCATTGCCCGCCTAGTATTTTCCTATGCTATGTTCCCCAGCTGAACTCTCAATATTGGCATGACATGACGATTAATGTCCACTCGCAGCGGAGTAGCACGAATCTCCCGAAGTGTCAGTATTGAGATCTGCATGAAAACACTCGCACAGGATGCACCACTCTCTGATAAAGAGATTTTTGTGTCAATGCGCTTTTTAATTAAAAGTTAGCACGATCGACACGCTTAAATTCCTTAAGGAAAATCTAGACTGTCCATGTCAGTCTTAAAGAGCAATCGCGGCCATACGATTTGGCCACACAATTCAACAAGCTTAGCCTCTTCCTAGCGGAACTAGGCAACCTCCATAATGTCCATCGGCGGGCCAACTAGGGTTCCAACCGATCAAATCACTTTAGTTCACCCATAGCACCCCTGATCGCTAGCCAAAAACAGGGTGATCGTGCTGTGAAAGAAAAGCTCAAACGAGCTAGACCGATCATAACGGTCTCAAAATCATCATATCCGTCCAACTTGGTCCAACTTAGCCAGCCAAGTTGGACGGCTTAGATCGTGTTTCATACGATCAAAGAGGCGCCAACATGATCATCGGTGGCTCATCTCCATCCCCAGCTGATCGAATTACATGCAGCTATCCAGAAGCACGTCGAATCGCTTGCCCAAAGTAGGGCGATCACGCGCTTATAAAACCCTAAATTGAATAAGCAGCGTTACGCAACTGCCGCAAATCGATCACGACCGTCCATCTTCGCCATCCTAGTCGGACGGCCTAGATCTAATTTCAGGAGGCCAACGAGATGCTTGCACACTCACCAGTAACCCATCTGTGCGTATACCTAATCATCCTGTCCAAATTAGTGGCAAACGCCACAAATCGTTTGGCCCAATGGTAGGGTGGCCGCATGGCTTCAAACCCTAAAATACAATCAACGGCAGCATACAACTGCCGCAAATCATCTCGTCCATCCAACTTCGCTAGCTTTGTCAGACGGTTTAGATCAGATTCTAGATGGCCAACAGGGTGATGCCGTGATCACCGGCCATCCCTCCTCTACAGGGAGCGATCGACTAAGTGGTAGCTCACCCATAGGGTTCTTAAACGATCGCCCAAAGGTGGCTGGTCATGCTACTTTTTTAAGACGTTCAATTCACGACTAATTTGAACGAGCTCTAAAACAACGATGTTTCCTGCACATCGATTATTTTCAGCTGCTTGTTTAAAAGCGATGCTTTATATACATCGATTATAAGCTATGTTTTATAAATATTGATTTCACAAATAATTTTATTATTTGACCTAAAAGCACTATGTGCTGCTTTTAGCGGCGAGTCTCGCGACTTGACCCATTTACTCGAGACATCAAACATGTCACAAACTGGGGGATGCTCACTGGGGTATTGATCTGACGGTTTACAACGTGCGACGTGCAAAGCGCCCATTACAAGAAATTTTCAGGAAAGGACGGAAGGTTAACAGTAATGAGAGTAGTGGGTGAAAGTGTGACCAGTTTTCCCTCGTAATGGAAACGTGGTGATCACCACTTTTACACAACCCCACTTCTCCACTGCTTAATCACCTCCACTTCCTACGAGATCAGGGTGTGCTCGAACATGACTTGTATGAATAGACTTTCAACTTATTTCAAAAACACAAGTATTATCAACACAAGTAGCCAGAAACCATATTCTGATACAAGTCATAAAACAACCACACCTTCATAATTCAACATTCTGATCTCAAACAACTTCTTCGCTTCCCTCCCTAAGATCAACCCTTCTCCTTCACTTTGTGACCGAATTGAATCTGGAACGACCATTTCTTGGTTTAGGCCAGAATCTTGCAGATTGATCTCTCGAATCT
Organism: Papaver atlanticum; assembly: GCA_023531105.1. NCBI lineage: Eukaryota > Viridiplantae > Streptophyta > Magnoliopsida > Ranunculales > Papaveraceae > Papaver > Papaver atlanticum. The sequence goes on along the minus strand of JAJJMB010000948.1, from coordinate 7,890,095 downwards.
AAAAGTACTCCCGTGCAGTGCATTTGTTTAGGGTTTGAATTCGTTTCTCATCAACATACCCAAATTTACCAAAAACAGCAGAATCAGTTTTTATCCCAAAACAGAAGGAAAAAGAGGTTTAACCAAGAACGTTGTTCAATTGATGAGCATAAAGCTCATACTTGTGTTAATTAATCACAAGGATTGAAACCTTACTCATGAAAAATCCCGCTGAGTAAAATGTGCTAATGATCATATAAACTTGATGGCAAAAATGTTCTCTGAGCTACTCTCTTATTGATTGTTAGCTAGACTCTTGCCCACAGGCGACGCTGCATAAATATTTTCATTTTCTTCAAAATGATTTTTGTTTTGAAAATTTTAGCTGTTACTTTTTTTTGGGTTGTTTGTGCTACTCTTTTCCTCTAAATTTTCCTCTTGTGAGTATATAAAATTTATTGAGCTAAGATTCGTGAAAGAATTTTTTTTACGTAGCGAGAATTTTGTTGTGTTTCCTTTGTAAAAGGAACTTTACAGTTTTTTTTTCCTTCTAAATTTCCTCTTATGGGTTAAGTATGTGTTCGTACGGGTACCCGTTGTTACATGTCATGAACCATCTCTGAAAAACCCTAAAAATATATTCCCTGAGAAACCATTTATATTCCTATCATATTGAGTTGAGTTATCTCACTCTAGGTTATTTTTCTCATATCAAGAATATCATCTCCTTCTCACACTTGTGATTTTAAGAAAGGGTTTCATGATAAAGGTATGGGTTACGGTTCCAAAGGGAATAAGAAAAGAACCCTAGTAGATGTTGACAATGTCAAAGCTCAAAATCCTGATGATTATTCTGATGTCTCATGCTATTATGCATATACTCATCAAGATATAGAGCATGATGAAGTGGTTTCTGATGAAGTGGTTTATGATTTTCTTAAATACTTTGAGGAAGCAAAATTACAACTCGTTGATACTATGAAAGGTCTCGATGTGTTACAAACTGACTTGAAAAATGTTAATTCTGACCTTGTTCTCATGAAGACGCATGTTAAAGATCTTCTCAATGAGGATATCTGCTCCGAAGAAGCATTAGATGCTATCAATCACAAGCTCAAAGGTCTCAAGACTCGTGAGGGTTCCGAAAGTGTACTTTGATTTTAGTTTGAGTTTGTTTTTTGGTTCTTAGGAGTTTATTTTTTTTATGTCTAGGAAACTTCTTATGAAAATTTATTCTTATGTTTAAGAAGGATAACTTGGGTTTGGAATAGCAAATTTTGTGATTACACATAGCTATTGCCAACAATTTTCATCTTGCAATGTTTTTAGATTTATTTATTTAAATTCTAAGTTATTTTGAAGATGATTTTGCAGTATTAATCTTTATTGGTTTTATATATTGCAAAAATATTTTATGGCATATGTGTCATATATGCTCAAAAGTTAAGTCTATTGTGTCATTATGCAAACATTGATAAAAGATAGAATGAACTTTTGAAAATTCCGCAGTATTGATCTTTCCCTAATCCACTTTTATGTGAAAGTATTGTATGGCTCCGTAAGTTTTGTTATGTTGAGTGTTTCCGATTAAATTAATCAATAAGGTCTTCTTGTGGTTAATTTATTCGAGTTTATCGGATACAAATCCATGTGGTTTGTTAACATCTAAAGAAATCCTTATTTTCTTATAAAAGTAAGGTCGCTCTTGATGTTCTTTCGGGAATGACATATTATGGGGGAGAGTTCTTAATTGAACTTGTACTTAATTGCAAAATCTTTGTGGGGAGTGCGGCTGTGGAATATTGTAGGAGTTATCTTGTATCATTATAAACTCCTTGATGAATACACTAAGTTTCGACTATGTGAAATCATTGAAACAAATTTGATATGTTCTCTTTTAGTCATGAATTATATCTTTGAGAATTTCATTATGATCCAGTAGTTTTCGTACCTTTGCCAATTTATATTGACAAAAAGGGGAAGAATTATTTGGTAGTTCACACTACATACATATGGTTTACAGATCATTATGTAAGGGGGAGTGGTTTTCATTGTGAGATGAAGTATTGACTAAGGGGGAGTGATACATATCACCATAGTATTATTGTCAAAGTTGTGATGCACTTGGAATTTGATGCTGTGTAATAATACTATGACACTGTATAACAATGATTGAGAACAACTGTTTTCTTATTGTTATAGCTACGGATCTTCAACAACAATGATGCTGAGTTGAACACGTTCAGAATCGCTGGAGTATTTGGAGTAGCGAAGAATTCAAGGAATGTTGAAGACCCAAGGAAATCAAGCATGATGGATGAGAAGCTACAAAGTTTATTATTTTGTAATCCATATGTATTGATAGTTTTGTCACTAAAATTGACAAAAAGGGAGATTGTTAGAGCACTGCTCGGTTGAACTCGCAAGCGTTGCTATCTCAATCTTTTTTTGTCAAGTTTAGTTGATCAAAACTATAGTCTTGATTTCTAGTCTACTTATAGCTATGTCTCAGATTAAGATAGAATGTGTAGTTGAGCTTTAGACTTCACGGCGCTCATCGATTGAAGACGAAGATCTACTGAGGAGATCTTGGAGGAACTTCATAAAAAAAAAGGTATATGGAGACTAAAATTTATCTATCACTCAGAAGTCTATTCTTTCCTATATCCTAATGAGACTAAGTCGTATAGCTATATAAACTTTTATATTGTACACATTTGATATTTCGAGCCAGGTTTATCTCGCTTATCTATTTCTCGAAATACGAGTTGCAAGATTTTTTCTTTAACTATGTTCATCATATTCTTGACGAGTTTAGTTGGAAACAATCTATTTGTTAGAAACTAAATATTAAGTCAAAAGATGATCATGTGGAAATTGCCTTGAAACATCTTACATGATTTGTGTGAAACAATCATTTGATGTCGACTTGGAAAGTTTCGTATTGATCATTCGATCACTTGAAAATTAGTTGAAGCTAATGGTTTGAGTGAGACAACCATTGTCGTCTTCTAAGGATGTTTCAATGATTGAAATGGGAGTTTAGAATAATTAACCATGTCTGGATACAACACGGTATGCATACCTAGTATGCGAACGATATTATTATGATTCAGGTCCGGGAACCTTGTTTGTGTACCTAGTATGCGAACGGTTTCACCTGAGTTAGGTTCGGGACAGCTGGTCACGTACCTAGTATGCGAACGGATGGACAAGGACAAGGTCCAGAGCTGTTGTTTGCGTACCTGGTTAGCGAACACAGTGGTTAAGTTCTAAAATTTGTTAAGTATGATTCTCAAACTCATGAACTAAAACATTTATGAATTGAGGAATGCAATCTTTGCAAACCGTGGATTAATGTTCATGAATTGATTCTTGTATAAGTACTTTGTACGATTACGAATCAATCCGATTTTGTTTCAATTTATTCATATATATTTCTATGAGATAGTGAACAATTGAACAACTCTATGTGAAACACAATTAGATTCATTTGAATATCTTTCATAATTGATTGATCATCATATTTGATCTACAAGTGTTAGATGAATGTGGTTAAGACAAAAGTGTTCATATGGCTAACTTCGGTTAACGGTTATTGAGCCAATTCAATATACACGTTTAGGTACGGTTACCTATATCTAAATGAAAGTATATTTCATTTGTGTGTAACAAACTAAGATCATCTAACGGCGGAGATTGATTTCTTTATTATTAAACAGACTTAGATTGAATCTTAAATCAGGATTTCATCTAACGGTGAATATTGAATGCTTTGTTACTAAACTATCTTAGCTTTGATTATAAACAAACCCTGATTTGAAAGACTATATAAAGGAGAACTCTAGCAACTGGAAAACCTAATCCCGACACTTTCCTGTGTCCTAGTTGCAAAGTAAAGTCGATTCTCCTTTAACCTAGGTTTTTCCAAAACCCTATTAGGTTAACGATTTGAAGACTTCATTTGGGATTCATGAAGCCAGATCCAACTATTTTCTCTATAGTTACGTATTCTAATCTTACTTGTTATATCGTGTTGAGTACTATCTTCTCTAAGATTTGCTCGAGATTTATCTCCGATAGGTAAGATATAAAAAGTAATCACAAAGTTCTTCGTCTCAGACTTTGTGGTTGCACAATAACTTCTTCTACCACCATATAGTTAAGTTATTGTGAGGTGATTGATATTTCTAGGCTGCTCTTCGTGAATATAATACCGGATTATCAATTGGTTCATGTTCACCTTGATTTATCATAAGACGGAACAAAACTTCATAGGTACTTCTCTGGGAGAGTGATTTATCTATCAGAATAGACTTATATATGGGAGACAGATTTGTTTATAAGTCTTCGACTTTGGGTCATAGCAACTCTTAGTTGTGGGTGAGATCAGCTAAGTGAATCAAGTGCGCAGAATCCAGCGTAGTTCTAGAGGCGTAAAGAACGCGACTGTACCTTAATCTGTGTGAGACTTGGTTAGGGATCAACTACATTCCAGTACGAAGTTAACTTGTAGTAGGATAGTGTCTGTAGCGACTTAATACAGTATGGTATTCAAATCTGAACTAGGTCCCGGGGTTTTTCTGCATTTACGGTTTCCTCGTTAATAAAATTTCTGGTGTCTGTGTTATTTCTTTTGCGCATTATATTTGTTTATATAATTGAAATATCACAGGTTGTGCGTAGATCAATCAGTTGATAAATTCGACCTTGTTTGTTGGATATAACTTGATTGACACTTGGGCATTGGTCTTTGGTACCGTCCAAGTTATTTCTCATTTCAATCAGGCTCACGGATTTCTATTTGTTCGATTTGCTGACTGTGTTGATAAATAGAGATAAATCTCTTTGATATATCTCTTGATTGAGCTCACTTTTAAGTTGGTGCTCTCGGAATTATATTGGAGTTTAGTCCATACAGATTGTCGAACAAATTATTGGGTATGGTTGTTATACCCCTGCTTTTTCAAAAAGCGTTAAAACTACATCGATTTAATCTTTGATCCTCATCCAATGAGCATCTTCCATCATCATCATGACATAAGCATGGTCATGGTGTCATTACTGAGAAACCCGAGCATGCTTGTTTTCTGAAAAGATAAGTAGAAGCAGCGAGTCATCACGGATATGCATACTGAAGCTAGACGCGCCATTACTTAAGGTGTACTCTTTGATTGGGTGTAGAACTTAAATACTGCTGAATGGTTTGAGTTCACTGTGATGCTATTACAGCCGATAGTAGCAGCAGTCTCCACTCTGGATGTGATCAGTAAGAAAAAGAATTTTCTTAGTCATGCGAGGGTTTCGATGTAGAGAGGTTATGTTGCTGGCATCACACCAGCTTTCAGTGACTTGCTATGTGGATCACATTGATTGAAATAAACTTGAATTGACCTTTACAACAAGATCAAGTCCCTAAGTACGGCCTAGAGATGTTTATTCGCTTGGAAGGAAGATATATGTTGAAAGGATTCGTGGCAGCCATTGATGAATGACGTCGCATCTGCTTCGTGTTCTTGCTTCAGCATCATTTGAATCTCAAATTCATTTAAGCAGTGTAAAGGTGGACCATCTACCAAATCCTCTGGAATCGGATTCGAGTTTCTTTCTTCATAGAGGTATGCTGACAGAAGTGTCTTGTTAGAAATTACCTTGTTGGGTGCATCCACGTTAATCCTAGGATCATGTCATATCCTGGATCCTCCTCAATTATGTAGAATTAAGGGATGCCTTTTTCCAACAGTGAGATGACTTTTGGACGCACTTCCACTACACCAAATTCAGGTTTTAGCAACTCAAATTCACAACAGAAATATAGCTGTTGTGAAATTCCAGTTGCGAATTTCTGTTGCTAAATATTCGCAACATCAATGGCTGTTGCGAATTTCGCAACTGCTGCTGCTCAGTTGCTACTCGCAACTGTTATTCTTTCACGCATGCCAGTTACGCATGTGGTAGAAAACACCTGCAAACAGTTTTTCAGTTTTTCAGGCATGCCAATTTGTCGTGTGCCATACACGGTTTTATCCTGAGAAAAAATATCTATCGTTCATTACAACCACTCGTCCTCTCTCTTTCAGTCTTTGTTTCTCGTCCTCTCTCTCTCTCTCTCAGAAGCAAATCTGAAGAAAAACAATCCCATCATTGAGACTCTTCCGCCGTTGAAGCAAGATAGGTATGGATGATGATTACTAGGGTTTGATGATGCTATTTCTTATTTATCTTGATTGATGATGCTATTTCTGTTAGGGTTTGATAGTTCGGGTTTTGTAGATTGATTGTTTGGGTTTTGTGTATTTTGTTTAAATCGATTAATGGTGTATTTTGGTAGTTTGATAGTTAGTGTTTGATTAGTAGTTAGTGTTTTTTTTTTTTTTTTTTTTAAAGCAATTTTTTGTTTGTTGGTAGTTAGGGTTTGGTTTCACTAGGGTTTTTTCTAATGCTGTTCTGTTTAACATAGAAAATCATGTTATGCACTTGATGATTATTTTTAGGGTTTTGTCAATTTAACTGTTTGATTTGATGTTAAAAATCTAATTCTGAAGAGTTAAGACTCAATTTGAAGTCTCATCCATTGTTCTTATTTTTCAATTTGAAATTCATATTTACTGTTTACTGTGATAATTGTTCTTATGGGTGAGAAACTATTGACTGGTGTGTTCTTACTTGTTTGAGTCTGTGGATTTTGTAGGTTGAGTATTTTCAGTGATGCAAATTTGGCGAAGACTTCGAAGCTGGTAAGCGTTTAATTTATTTAAATGTTTTTTGTAATATGTCATGTATATTAAAATCATATCCATGGGTTCATTCTTATGATGTTTTGGTGCTGAAATCTGCAGGTTATAAGTGAACGTGGGAAAAAGGTCAGGCATCAAAATCAATTCACCGAGTCAGATATGGAAGAATTGCAAGTATACTTTGCTATCTTTGATGTATGTTGGTTGTATTCTAGGTTTCTTGTAACACCGTGAACATTTCTCGAGGGCTTTGAGCCTATCCCAACACATGTCATTTCACTTCCACTCTTTTTCTACTCAATAAAATCTCTAGAAGAGAATGGATTGTGGCTTTCAAATCCAAATTTTATGGCAACCACCCTCCGTATTCATTCAGCTGAAATTGCCTTTTACAAAAAGTAGATGTCTTTTCTTTCCTTTTGAACTATGGTTTTAAGTTTTTCTAATCAATCTTCTTACTGATTCTATAATGAAATTGTTGATTGATAATATGCGATTCTTAGTGGAATTTTAACCATTTGCAGTAGGGATTTCTCTCCTAACTTTTCAATTGATGTCTACTTTGATTCAATGATCTGTTCACGCATAACATCATTTTCATTTTTAATTTTCTTTCAAATAAATGCTCTGATTATTACGGATGGTTTCTTAACCTTGGTTTGATATATTTTGCTCATAAACTTCCTCCATGCTCTTTAACAATTTTGCTCAAAAGCAATTTAGTTTGAAATTGTGTAATTTCTGTGTTTAAGTCTCACATATTGAATTGCATGTGATTTTGAATGGATTTTTTTTTTTTTTTGAAGACTAAAAAGGTTCTGCAGATATCCAAGTTTTGTTTTCAATCATAAATCTAAGTCTTGAAATTAGAATTTTCAAACCAGAGCCTATGACCTGTTTGTTAAAATGACCCTGCGAGCTACGTACTTTAAACTGTACTGATAGCCAAAAATGAATAACATTTCTTTCTTTGATCTTCCCTTATTTTATTCTTTCCAATATAACTCAAATGCAAGCACTATCTACGTACTTTAAACATTTTGAAATGTTTACAATTTATATCTGCTCCACTTCACGTAATAGGTGGGATTATTTTTAGCACTATCTACTTACCACTTTGAGGCACCAGTTGATTTTGGGGTTGCTGCAAAACCAATTTTCTTTATGTTTTGGGGTTACATACGTGAACTCCATTTTCACTGATTTTTTTTTTATAAACTTAAAGGTATTTCGTTGCATTTAAGCTTGGTTGTTAATCTAATATCCATTTCACTCCTTTGTCGTTACAACTCCTACCTGGCATTCGCTCACCCCTTCGTTTTGTTTTCTCCTCACAGATTACGGGAGGATTTTGCTGCAGTAAACTGGGAAGAGCTTACGGCTGGCCTGTAACACTTAGAAAGTTAGTATTTTTTTCTAGATTATGATGTGTACATGATGGGGCTGATCTGGGTAGTTCTGTATTGGTGTTAGCTTGTGGTTTTGTCTTGTTACTTCTTATACATACTGCAAGGTATGATTTTTATTTTGAGTACGAGATTGTATGTGGGACTTTCTTTATTGTCATTTACAACTGTATTAGCAATTCCCCTTGTTGTGTATAAATTTCTTTAGAATTCTGTCAAAGGTGGCACTACTGTAATTGCATTTATCGAAGATCCAGATGGTTAAAAGTTTAAGCTTCTAGGGAGGGGACCTACACCAGAGCCCCTGTGTCAAGTAATGCTTCGTGTAGGTGATCTTGATCGCGCCATAAATTACTATGAGAATGTAAGGTTTGTTCGTTAAGGACATGCTACCACTTTGAACTGTCTAAAAATGGTTACGTTATTCCCCCCAAATCTGCAGGCTTTTGGCATGGAGCTACTCAGGAAAAGAGATAATCCAGAGTACAAGGTAACTTGAGATTCTAATCTATCTGCTTAGGAAAATAGATAATCCGGACTTTCAAAATGATTAATGCATGTATCGTCTTCTTTCCTGACTGATCAATACTTTCATTGTGACAAAAAGATGTTAAATTATTATTTTTGATTGTCTTCTAGGGTCTCTAACGTGTTTAGGGTGGCATAAGATTGCCTTATACATGTTCATGCTTAGATGCATTTCAGTATGATAATTTAGAATAATAATATGCTAATCCTGATGATTTTGAAGCTATTAACCAAGTTGTTGCATTTGTTCATCTTCAGCTAACTTGTCGTCTTTGGTTTCCCTCCTGTTTAAGATTAATTGTTCTTTCTTTCTGTCTTTCTATAACTTAGATTTACACTTAATTCATTCATTGTATACGTCAGGTAGGTGCTACATGGTGTTATATTCATGTCATTGTTGGACTGATTCTGTTTTTCTGACGATTTCAGTTTACAATAGCCATGATGGGATACGGTCCTGGTCCTGAAGATTGCTAGCGTCTTATCTCTGGCAAGGTATGTCAGACCCCTGAACTTATGCTGTTTTTCATTTGAATTAATCACTTTGCAATTTGATCTAATGGTCTCGTATATGTTAATTACTTACATACAGTTAACTAGATGACGATCAAACTATTTTCAGGTCTATGATGTGATAGAATTCAGGGACGATCATCCCGGAGGTGATCAAGTCTTGCTAACAGCAGCTGGTAATTAGTAAGTTTATTACTCTTACAGTCTTAGTTATCCCAGCAGCAGAAAAATTAGGATACACTAGTTTAACCATTACTCTTACAGTCTTAGTTATTAGTAAGTGTATTACAGTCAACATTTACACGACATTTTTTTCTTGGCTCTCAGGTTGATGAAGTTTTACAGCTTGATATGGCAAGGACTGAGAGCTAGAACAAAGAAACAGAAGTATTCATTTGTCAACCTCTTCTCTCCAAAGTGCTCGAGTCCATTCACAGAGTGATGCTGGTACACCACTCATTTGGGTTGATGGTCATGGACAACCTCCTGCTTATTGATGATTCCACACTAGCAACAGCAGCTGGAGTTCAGTAGGATCATGCTTGCAGATTTGTGGCGGTTGATGGATGGGCAGGTACTTCATGTATTTTTCTTTGTTTGAAACATTATTTAACATTCTATTGGTATAATATGGAGTGTATAGACATTATCCAAATGAAAATTTTTGTTGTCTCATGATTCTTGTAATGTTTTTCTAACTTTGTTGTGTATGTATGATTGATTGACTGAACCAGAGGGTTAATGGGTAGTAGCAGGATAAATAGAATGGGGGAATATTTGACCAGGTCAATAAAGGCTTGACTTTCTTTTTTTTGTCTTTTTTTTGTTGTTGCAAATATTTAGCAACAGCTGTAATCTGTTGCGAATTTTTACTGCAATTTCTTGAGGTCAGTCTTCGTTGACTCAGTCAAGATTTAGCAACTAACAGTAAAAAATTCGCAACTGCTACAAGGCTGTTGCTAAATTTCTGCGTCGCAACAGCTCAAAACTGTTGCGAAAACAGTCGCGACTCGAAATTCGCAACAGCTACATTTCCGTTGCGAAATTCGAGTCACCCCCTCTCGCAACAGCTGAGTGCAGTTGCGACCCCGATTTGAAACAGTGGGAGCCAGTTGCTAAAGTCCATTTTTTGTGTAGTGTTCGCTACGCTTCAAATAAGAGATGGCTAAGAGATATCCCTTACTATATTGCTTGGCCTAATGGAACTAAAAAGATCATCAAATAACCCGACCACTGCTGCTCCGAGAACTTCAACAAAAGTTAATCCCACAATCGTTATTGTACTCGTGATACCAATCGGAACAAAAAACAACCTTCCCATGGTTGGGGTTCCCTTTTTAGGGGAGTGTGTTCAGGGGTGGAGCCAAGGGTTGACTAGCCCTAGCTCTAGCTCCCCCCACCCCCACCACCACCCTAAAATCATAAAAATTATATAAGCACCCTTGTATTTATCCTATAATTTGAATTTAGTCCACTTAGTAATTTGGATTTAGTCCACTGAAATCCACATGTTTATATAAAAAAAATTAGCCCCCTCTGTCTTTAATTCCTGGTTCCTCCAGAGAGTGCTGCTGGCCCTTCTTTACTTAAAATCTGATGAAGTTTCAAACTCCTAAACAATGGAACACGTGAATATCCTGCACATGAAGATGCAACTGCAGCGATAAGATATGGCTGTGTCAAGTAAGATGGAGCCAAAGGTAGTCTATTCGCCACGAATAACAGTCGACAAGTAGAAGAAACACCACTGAGAAATCCATCAACCCCGCATTGATTAAAAGTCCACGGTGAATCCTGTTAATTTCTTGCATATCTCCTTAAAATTGGAGAAGAGAAATGTTAGAACAATTGTCGAATCCGTCTGCAAAACAATCACAAAGAAAAACCAAACAAATAATGTTATGGTTGAGTCACGACCAAGTCGCTCTCTTTAAGACGTTTCGCGGCTCTGCCCAAAATTGTGCAAACAGTTCTTCCATGTCGCGTCGTCCCCAAGATAAAACAGCCGAGTAAATCTCTTTCACAATCACTCTTGCACTTTGAGAGTATGTGATACTTGTACACTTCTATTTCTTGCTCAAAATCAAAATTATAGAAAACAAGTGATAATCATACACTAGTTTTCTTTCTCTCTAAATTCTGATTTTTTCTTTAAAAACTTCAAAAACATTAAAGAAAAAACTCTCTTCAATTTTTTCCAACCAAAAATCTGATTTTGTATACAAGAGTTTCAATTGACTTTTAATGAAAACATTAATATGATTTAATAAAAATCATTTACTCTTCTAATATGAAACGGTAAGGAATTTATAACATAAAATAAATTACTTTAAGAAGATCATTAAGACTATTTAAAGACAATTTAATAGAAATAATAAATGGAAATACATTTTTTTGTTTTAAAACATATATTTCCAATAATCCCCCACTTATATTTTTAAAACATTGAGCAAGATCTATATAGTGATGTGCATAAGTAAAGGTATCTTTCGATTTTGAACCTTTACATAGTGCTGGACTCTCTAAAAATATGACCATAGAGTGAACGTAAGTCTTTGAACTCTATGAGATGAGAAGATTGTCTTACACACACAAAACTATACTAGTGTAAAGTCTAAAGCCAGCACATTACGGCCATGTGCTTGAATCCTGGTTTAATGAATGATCTATAGAAATGCCCATATTCTCATAGAAAACGGACACACTTTCATATCCATATAGGTGAGTCTATCAAGAGTACTCCTGTAGCAAAGTACTCCACTCTAAATAGAGATATAGACATCATTAAGAGTTTTAGAAATAAAAATTCAACCTTAACTCGCTTCAGGATATCATGCGTGGGATAAATTCTCAAAAGCATGATTCAGTGTCTACATATTATCCATGACTTAGCCTCATTTGAACCTACATTTTGGTATCTCCATTCATAGGTAGGGATTACCTTTTGAACCTACTTCTGGAATATTGAGTTATAGGTTGGGTGTCCATCACGAACAACTATGTCCATATCATTTGTGAATCGTTATTCCCTTTGAACCTATTTCTAGGTGGGTATCCATCATAAATGACTCAATTCTCCATGGGCATCAACATCATCCCATAAGATGTATTTACACCTTCTTATTAATCCTTTCGTCAAAGGATCAACGATAACTCTTTTCAGACCATATATAATCCATTCTCATAAAATCAAAAATGTTTTCTATCACCTTATATGTCGACTCTACTGTTGTAATTAACGGTTCTCAACTCTTGCAATAGCCGCGGTGCTATCGCATTGGATTAATATGTTTGTTCTTCCTCTATCTAGTAGAGGACTTAATCACTCTATCCCTTGAATGACTCATTTGAGAGGATATCTCAATCATCATCGCAATAATATCCTTCAAGGATTGCGGTAAACATTTTTAGATAGTGTATTTCTAGGTTTAAGGTTCTTTTCAGACACCTCATAACCTTCTCAATGTTTTACTAATTATCATTACATGGATTATTAGTAAATCTGCATATATGTAACCCCCACTATAGAATTAATATACATATAGTCCATCACGTATCAAGAAGCAATGCCATGCTATCATACTCATTTTATTTTTCTAATTCAATCACACACAATCACAAGCACTATAATACTAGAATGAAATAAGTGAAAACTAGTTTATAAAGACTATATTTTTTATTTCTTTACAAATCTTTTTCAATGTAGTGAAATAGATCCAAAACAAATGTTTCAATTCAAAATTTACACTATCTTCATCCAAGTCTTTCATGTCAAATAGTAAACTAAACATGTCTTTAGTTTAATGAACAACATATGAGTTATAACACAAATTCAACGAGTCCCTTTTGCATATATATAACATACAGTCTTATGTGTTTGTCACCCTAATCAATTTTGAAACTATTTGAATTTACCAAGTAATCAAATTTCTCCTTCAATTATTTAAGAGCTTGTTGCAAAATATATGTTGACTAATCAAACTTATGGGAACTACAAAGTTTTTCATGCTTAGTTTACATAGATTCGACATTTAACTCATTCAATTTATTTTTCTACCTATGATATACAACAAATCACGCATCGTAGAAACAATATCACCAATCAAAAATGTAGATCCAGCGACATGAAAGCAAGTATCAAAATTAATTACCCTTTCTCTATTTGTCAAATAAAACATTTGGTTCTTAAAGCCTTTTTCAAAATATTAAAATTATGGGGATTTAAGTATCTGAAACAAGGTAATAATTATGACTAAAATTCTCTTTAGTCTTACTACTTATTACACATCCATTCTTAATGATCTTGTGATCTCCATTTCTAGCTAGCTCTTTAATCTAAGTTTTGCGTTCAAACATACATTGGGGTAAAGAACCCCCACTATTCTTCGACTTAAAAGGAAATTTCAAATCAACACCAAAAGATCTAAAATTGAGAAATTATTTATGAAAATTGCATTTCTTCCCACATTCAATTAAAAATTTCTATAGACTTCGTTAGACGTCGGATTTCGGTGTTTAATACCAATTCAAAAACTAGAAAGTTTCCTCATTCATACAAAAAAATAGAAATAATCTTTCTAAGCGCAAATAATTTCTCTAAATTCATATTTGACGCGCTATGCGTTCTTGCTCATCTAACTAATAAAGTAATGATCCAATTTCAAAATACTTTTGGCACAATAAAAGGACGAACAAATAAATATTTTTCGTGAAGACAACATTGTATAATTCACTACTGAAAAGATCAGTTTTAGTCACCAAGTTAGACTACGTGAAACACCAAAAATATCTAATAAAATTCTCAAACATTTTATTTCATCTGATGCTTTTGCAAACTAGTAAGATTGGGAGTCTATATGTTTTGGTGAGTTGGGTAAAATTAGATACACGTTACTCAAAAAAAAATCTTATAAAAATTTAGAGGAAAACAAAACATGCTCATACTCATCACTAACTCAAAAAAATTCATAGACGCAAGATGAAATCATATATTTCAAAGATTCAAAGCTTCTATTATATCATATAAATAATATAATATTTGGTTCAAACATTCGATTGATAACTTATTTATTGTAGTAGTGCAATGATCAATTTCGACAAAATTCTAATCTCAATCTTGTTAAAAACAAGATAGGGGGAACTAGATTCTTTCTCATTTTGGTGGTATGAACATCTTTAACAAGATAGTTCTACCTGAAGCAAACTTTTGAGACCATACCAATACCAAGAATCCTAGAGATATGAGTATAACTCAACATCACTTTCTTTTAAACGATTTGGTTCAACTTTTGAATCATAACCTATCAAAACAAACATGGTGTAAAACACCAATGTGTACCAACCTCTCACCGTATCCACATTTCACATTAACTTAGCTTGAAAAGCATTGTTAATAACATTTGATATTCTTGCAATGCCATGTCGTAAGACTTGGTTTAAAGCAAGCATATAAAATAACTTCATAATTAAAATCATGTTCATTTCTTGGTGAGAGTTGGTATTCATATTTTTTTTTACTAGGTTTCTTATTCTTTCGGTTTTGGTTTGGTGTCAAATTCTATCTCATAAGTTCCAAACTTGTATGAGTCACACATATATTGTCATAAACAATAATTCTCAATATCTAGTTTCCATACAACTCATTCTAAGATTGAACAATCAATTTATTTCAATCTAGAATGCAATGATTTGATCACCACAATAACTACAAATAGTTCATCAAACATACCTCAATTGCTTTGAAATCTCAACTAGTCATAAACCAACGTCCATTCTTTCCACACCAACAAAGAAATCAGCAAACCATTGCTCCATACGTTGATTAATCTCTAGTATTTACTCGCAATTTTTGTTTTCATTGGGAAACAAAAACATGCTCAAGTAAGTGAAATTATCACCTGTCACAATCATTTAAATGTGAGCATTTGTAACCCAAAATAAGTAAGGTATGCACTTATGTAAGTACTTAAAAATCAAATAAAAATTAGAACTCCAAGTATCAAACAAAGTAAAGTTTTATAGTTATAACGTCATAGATTATAACTTTCTACTAAGCATTTTATCAAACATTTGTCGCGCACTAGTTTGATTTCCAATAATGATCTTATATTTTCATTCCCAAAACATAAGTAAAGTAATAAAATCAAACATGATTTTTATTCTAAGTTCTTACATCTCTAATCTCTAAACTCAAGCATCACATCTCATATTTTTAGACAAACACAACGATTTTGAAATCACCACATCTCTCAAACCACAAATCCAAATGGAAAATTTCAAAATGGTTTTTGAAGATAAGTTTATGATCTACAAGTTTCATGTTAAACAAATTCAAAATAGCTACACAAATATGGGGGCAAACGAATTCAATTAGGGTTAAAATTCTGCCTGTCAGAAATTTTCAGCAACGTTATGCGATTTTGTAAAATACCTTAAAAATACTTTTTGGTATCCAAAAATTCTGAAATTTAATATGGATGATCATCATTATGTATAGTATATCTAGTAAAAATTTATAGACCCAATTCATTATCGTTTAAGAGTCCACATAAAAATCTATAACATGTTACAACTACGGTCTATTAAGATTAGACATCAAAAATCAATTTTGGTTATGAAGAAACCTAAAATCCAAGCATCAAGATAAAATGTTAACGAATAATTATACCGTAATGATTCGATAAAACAAAATAAACAATGATACTTATCGTGTTTCAGCAATAGTTTCTCGTTTGATCTCTGTGGCAGAAGAAACGTCTTAAAATTGTTGGAACAATTGCCGAAATCCACTTGCAAAACAATCACAAAGAAAAACCAAACAAATAATGTTATGGCTGAGTCACGACCAGGTCGCTCTCTTTAAGACGTTTCGCGGCTCTGCCCAAAATTGTGTAAACAGTTCTTCCATATCGCGTCGTCCCCAAGATAAAACAACCGAGTAAATCTCTTTCACAATCACTCTTGCACTTTGAGAGTATGTGATACTTGTACACTTCTATTTCTTGCTCAAAATCAAAATTATAGAAAACAAGTGATAATCATACACTAGTTTTCTTTCTCTCTAAATTCTGATTTTTTCTTTAAAAACTTCAAAAACATTAAAGAAAAAACTCTCTTCAATTTTTCCAACCAAAAATCTGATTTTGTATACAAGAGTTTCAATTGACTTTTAATGAAAACATTAATATAATTTAATAAAAATTATTTACTCTTCTAATATGAAACGGTAAGGAATTTATAACATAAAATAAATTACTTTAAGAAGATCATTAAGATTATTTAAAGACAATTTAATAGAAATAATAAATGGAAATACATTTTTTTTGTTTTAGAACATATATTTCCAACAAGAAATATTGGTTATCTAATCCTTTGTTTATTTCTTGCATGTCTCGGAAATTATGTCATCGCTTTCATTTGTTTATTTATTTTCAAGAAAGCAGAAATATGGGTCAAAAAATAGAGGATCGGAATAGCAAATTTTCCTTCTTTTCACACTAACACGACGGAGACTTTTTCCTATATGTAGCAGTAGCACCGTGGGGCTGTGGGAGATTTTTGTAGTTTGCTTGATCTGGCAAAGGCCGTAAAGCACAAGTTAGTGGTGTAGATAGCACAGGTCGAAAAAGATGCATTAGTTCGTGCAATCTGCATTTCGTAAAACGATTGTATTTAATTTGCAGTTGGTAATTCTTTTTTGGTCACTTTTTAGCATGCCCATATTTCTCTTGAATCATTTTGTAGAGCATGAGTGTTTTTAATTTTAAAAAAACGTCTGCTGGATGCCTGCAAGAAGCTTTATAGATTCGGTATCAGGGGATGTTCTTGGACTTTCTACTGCTAGAGAGATTTGGGCTTTTATTGAAGTTAGTTTTAAAAGTCAGTTCATGGCTAGGAAAAGTATGCTTAGAAATCAACTACATAACATCAGGAAAGGTAATTTGACTGTTTTGGTTTACTTGCAAAACATCAATACTATTGTTGATTCCTTGGCTGCAATTGGTGAAAGAGTCCATGATAATGATTTAGTAATGTATGTGTTACATGGCTTAGGCAGAGAATTTGATACTTTTGTGGTAGCTGCCCAAAATAGGGAAAATCCATTTACCTTTGCAGAGATAAAACCAAGATTATTAAATCATGAGCAGTAGCTTATTGAACAACAACAAGATTCTTGTATTGTTTTTTATGCAAAGCATCCAACTGCTATTTATGGAAAAGATAGAAATTCTAATGGAGGTTCTAATAATTACAATGGTGGTGGAAGAGGCAGGCCAAGGAATAATGGAAATTTCAAGAGCAATTCTTGGTATAATTCAAGAAATACTGCAAATGGTCAAAACAATAGTATTGTGCCATCTCAAGGTAGCACTTCTGGACAGGGTAATGGTGGAAGAAGAGATGTTTCTTCAGTGGACTGTCAAATTTGCAGGAAAAATGGTCATTATGCAAGTAGGTGCTATTTCAGATATCATCCTCCAACTTTTTATAATTCTGCAAATGAAGCACAGCATGGTACTTCTCAACAAGCTTTTACAACATTGAATGGAGAAAATGCATTTTCTGATCCTTCTACATCAACTTCATCCCATTGGATATCTGATTCTGGAGCAACTGCACACATGACTGGAGATGAATCTCTGCTACAACATCCTTCTAATTACAAGGGAAAAGATCAAGTTCAAATTGGAAATGGTAAGTCTCTTACTATTACTTCAGTTGGTACTTCTCAGCTTAATACTTCTGTCACTAGTTTTAAATTGAACGAAGTATTGATTGTACCTGATATGAGACACAATTTATTGTCAGTAGCAAGATTCACTAAGGATAATTCATGTTATTTCAAATTTTATCCATATGGGTATGAAATTAGAGACTTACATACTGATGCTTTGCTTGCTCATCGAAAAGTAGTCAATAACTTGTATCATATTCTAAACATACCAAATTCTCAATATTCTCTTTCTGCAACTTTATCTGCATATTCTCATGTTTGGCATGATAGGTTAGGTCATCCATCTAATCAAATTTTGCAAAAACTTCATTCTGGTAATAAAATTCAATTGAGTACTTCTATTCCTTCAACCTTGTGTTCTCCATGTCAGCTTGCCAAAAGTAAGAAGTTATCTTTTCAATTGTCTTTATCTCATGAACAAAAACCATTAGCTTTAATACATTGTGATGTTTGGGGACCTACAATTCCTTCTCTTAATGGTTATAAATACTATATTCTTTTTGTTGATGATTTTAGTAGGTTTCATTGGATTTATCCAATGGAACTGAAATCTGATGCTATACAATGTTTTCAACATTTCAAAACTCATACAGAAAATCAATTTTCAACAAAAAAATTGTGTTTTCAAGTTGATGGTGCAGCAGAACTTGTTAAAGGTCCATTTCAAGTTTTATTACAATCCAGTGGAATAAAAGTTAGAATTTCTTGTCCAAAAACACCTGAGCAAAATGGTCTTGTAGAAAGAAAACATAGGCATATTACAGAAATGATAAATACCTTGTTATTTAACTCTTTTTTCCCCAAAGAATTTTGGTATGATGCTTTCTTAACTGCTTCTTATCTTATAAACAGAACTCCAACAAAAGTGTTAGCTTTTAAATCTCCTTTTGAAGTCTTATTTGGTATTTGTCCAGATTATTTTGTTCTCAAAATTTTTGGCACAGTTTGTTATCCTCATCTGGCTTACTCAAGAGCAAATAAACTTTCTACAAAATCAGTTAAGTGTGTGTTCATTGGTTATAGTCATCTTCATAAAGGTTATAAATGTTATAATCCAGTTCTTAAAAAGCTTTATATTTCAAGACATGTAGTCTTTTCTGAATTAGAATTTTATTATGCATCTCCAAGTGTTACTTCAAATTCATTACCATCTATAGTTGATATTTCTGATTCTTCTGGAGTTCATGAAGTTAATCCTTCTTGTACAATGGTAACTAGGTCTCAAAAAGGTATTTCTAAGCCTAAATTTTTTCCTGATCATGTCTCACATTTTCCAATCAAATATCCTATTTCTTCCCATTATACATCTTTATTGACTACTTTAGTTGAGCCAAAGAGCTTTAAGCAAGCAATACAGAATCCTAAGTGGCAAGTGTCAATGAAAGAAGAGTATACAGCCTTGAGAGACAATGATACTTGGGAGTATGTTGCTCCTGAGCCACATATGAATATATTAGGTTCCAAATGGGTGTATAGGATAAAGTGAAAGTCAGATGGAACTATTAATAGATTGATATCTAGATTAGTTTCACAAGGATATAATCAACAAGATGGAATTGACTTCAATGAAACTTTTAGTCAAGTTGTTAAGTCACCAACTGTTAGAGTGGTTCTTTGTTTAGCAATTACTTATAACTGGCCAGTTAAGCAGTTAGATGTAAGTAATGCTTTTTTGCATGTATTTTTGGATGAGGATGTTTATATGACACAACCACAAGGATTTCTTGATCCAGCTTATCCTTCTCATTATGTTTTTCGTCTCAAAAAGAGTTCGTATGGGTTGAAACAAGCTCCTAGAGCATGGTTTCATAGATTCGGTTCATATCTTTTTAAATGTGGATTTAAGAAATCTATCTCAGATAATTCCATGTTTGTGTATTCTTCTACAAGTGGCATTCTTATATTACTTCTGTATGTTGATGATATTTTATTAACTGGTAGTTCTTCTAAAATGATTGCTGATACTATTACTTCATTAAAGAAAGAGTTTGCTATGAAGGAATTAGGGGATTTGGCATTTTTTTCTTGGTATTGAAGCAGTTAGAGATACTGATTTTATTGTTCTGACACAAAAGAAGTATACTTTGGAATTATTGGAAAAAGCAAATTTATTGGATTGTAAACCCTGTGATCAAGTAGACTTTCTATTCATGATGGAATCAAGTTAGATGATCCAAGTATGTATAGAACTCTGGTAGGAGGATTACAAAATCTCACTGTCACTAGACCAGACATTTGTTTTGCAGTAAATTATGTCTCTCAATTCATGCACCCTCCTTCTGATCTGCATTTACAACTTGTAAAAAGAATATTGAGGTATCTGAAGGGCACAGTTGGTCTAGGTATCACATTGAGAAGGAGTGATATTACTAGTTTAAAAGCATATACTGATTCTGATTAGGTAGGATGCGCTGATACAAGAAGATCTACATCTGGATATGCAGTATTTTTGGGTTCAAACTTAGTTTCTTGGTCTTCTAAAAAGCATCCCACAGTTTCTAAGTCTTCTGCAGAGGCTGAATATAAGTGTCTTTCTGTTGTTGTAGCTGAATTACAGTGGTTTACATATTTATTAACAGATTTGAAGATTATTGTTCAAATAGTTTTATTATTGTGTGATAATACAAGTGCTTTGGCTATGGCAACTAACCCTGTTTCTCATGCCAGGATATATAGAAATTCAGTATCACACAGTAAGGGAGCTTGTAGAAGAAGGATTTTTAATACTGCAACATATCTCATCAGAAGAACAATTGGCAGATATTTTTACCAAAGGGTTGTGTTATCTAGTTTTCTCCAGACTGCTGCATCAGTTGTTAGGGCATTCAACAAATTCTGCTCCAGCCTCTTCAACTGTTACAATTTTTGAATTAGTTTCTTAAAGTTTTTCTCTGTTTTGTTTGTCTCAATCTGATTCTGTTTTAGACAGTATCATCTTGAGGGGGGTATTAGGAATATGTAAGTGTGTGTGATAAGTGTGTGACAAGTCAACATGTCAAGGTTGACTTGACTTTAGTTGTATTTGTGTTTGTGTTAAATCTATGTAAGAACAGATATAAATACTCTGTAATAACTCCTTTGTAGTTTTGTCTGAAACACTTCTTCTTAATAATAATATCAGATTACTTTGCTTCTCACATATCATCATTGCAAAAATGAAACATAAAGAATCCAATTAACTGACGAATACAGTCTGAGGCTATGTGACTCACAGCTTACTGGTTTCTATGCTTTATTTGAAACAAACAAGATTTTACAGGACAAGAATGCAAAAATATAAAAAAACCTCCAAACTTGGATTTCGACATAAGATTACAAACAAATACATGGGACAATCATATTTGCACACAAATAACCGTAGAAGTAGTTGATAGAAAATGTACTAGAACCATAACAGATTATATCTATGTGACTTCAGTTCCTCCTCTGAATCTTTACTGGGAAACCACCTTTCATTTTCGTGGTTAGAAAAGAAATATAAATCGGTTCAAATCCAGTTGCTTCCGCAGGAACCACTTGGAATCGACGTAATATTTCCACAACTAACATCTTCATTTGTAGGAATGCCATGTCTTTGCCCAAGCAAATCCTAGGCCCTGCTTGAAACACTGGATATGTGAAAGAATCCCTAGGCACAAAGCATAATTTTCCAGTGGCTTTGTCTATCTCTAACCATCTTTCTGGCTTGAATTCGCTCCAATCAGAACCCCACAGATTCTCCATTCTGCCAATTGCATAAGGAGAATATATAACTCTCACTCCCTTCTTTATAATAGTACCATCTGGCAAAACATCATCACTTGCTGCTTGTTTATTGTCATAGGATACTAGCGGGTATAGTCTCATGCTCTCGCAAAGTGATGCATGGATGTAAACCATTTCCTTTGCATCTTCATAACCAGGCTCGCCTGATATTTCGTTTATTTCTTTAAGTATCTCTTTTTCTACTTTGGGGTGGCAAGAAATTAACCAGAAAAACCATGTCAAGGCTGCTGAAGTAGAATCTTGACCTGCTAAGATGAAACTAATAACAATGTCAATTATAGACTCATCATCTAAATGATCATCTCTTAAGAACCTTGATAAAAGATCAGTAGCCTCTATTGAAGATTTGTTTTTAGTTTCTTGTTTCTTTTGCCTTATAATTTTTCTTGCAGATTCCCGAACTGTTGAAATCGCTTGCCTGAGCCGCTTCTCCGACCCAATATTGAAAAATCTTTTAAGCTTCCAGACTAATGGGAATACATAATAAAAACGGTTGCTGCTAATTTGCGTAGCATCTTCAAACGCAATAGCAAATTCGGTCCGGTTGAGTGATTGTGAAAAGTAAGCAGGATCAAACCCAAACGAAATTTTACAGATGTTGTCAAAACCAAACCTTTGAAGAATATCCTGAAGATCAAGAACCAAGTTTCTGTCTGCTGTTGTTTCAAGAATGGGAATTAATCGACCAGAAAGCTCAATCTTAACAATATCTTCAATGAATTTACGGAGAGAGTTGGTGTTGAATTCATGGCTTGCTAGTTTTCTTTGAAACTTCCAGTTATCTCCATCAGTATTGAATATACCAGTGCCAAGGAAATCTGATAGGATGCCTGTAGACAGTTCACCTTTTGGGTAGATACGGAACTGGGTCTGGAGAATGTGCTTGACATTTTCAGGATTTGCAGTCCAGACTCGAGCTGGACCAATAAAACCTTGAATGACAAAAGTTCTAGTAGCACAATGACTAAGAACTTCTGCCATCCATTGATTCACTCGTTTTCTATTCGAAAGACCAGCGAATGTTGAACCAACCAATGGGTAAGATTTTGGTAACTTCGTAGACGAATTGTGGATACTAATAATCCTTATGAAGATAATGGAAATAGGGAGGATGAAGACAAGGATAAGCCATGAGATTGAAAACGCAAGCTCTAACATGATTAACGATTTGCACTTTTGCAGAAGTGGTTTGATATGAAAATGTCAATGAGTAATGCCTTCTTTTTTTGAGTGTTAGTAGTCTTCTGTTCTGTTTATAAATCTCCTTACAATTGGAAAATTATTGGTTATCTGTTGTTTTTATTCTTTTCTTTATTTCTTGCATATCTCAAGGAATTGCGTCATTGATTTAATTATTCTGAAATGCGTTAGTCGTGGATAATATTTTAAGGACATACTGTACTTGGAGACATTTTCCTAAATAGAGTTACAATAATTCTTAACGGACCGCCAAAACAAACTACATAAAAACAGTGTGTCTGATGTGGCACCTCCGTGGTACTGACATTTCTCTCCCCAACTGGAAAGCTTGTCCCCACTTTTCTCACCGTCCATTTATCAAGTGAAATTATAATTGTTTTTTTTTCAGACTTCGATTTACTGTGAAAAGCATGTTTTCATATTCCTTTTGCTTCTTTCCCTATCTCATAACAAGTCACTTCATCAAATCCAGTCTAATCCTTTGATTTATATCATTTTCACCATTTTCTCCAAGCTAGCAAATTTGAGGCCTTATCTGAAATTAAGCTAATTTAACTTTTCACCATTTCTTTTTTACTTACTTCACGAATTTGGGTTTCTTCGAAACATCTTCTGTTTATGTAGGCATGATGCTACTCAATTTGGTATTTATAGTCTGATGTGTACACCATTATAATCATGCTAAGCGAATTAAAATTCTAGGGAACAAGTTTAATATATAACAATTTTTTTTGATGTTTTTCAGCTATTGATGTGGCTGATTAAGATGGAAAGATATGAAATTGATTGATCTTAACCACCAGAGTTAGCAGCAACTTGATTACATGTAATTCAAACGTTGGGTTCCAACCAAATTGAAAGACCAAGATACGTGACATTGTTACTTCCTGCAATTAACTGTCAACTTTCTAATTAGGATCAACTAGTTTCACAAATTGCCAGAAGATTTAAGATGGTTTTGGACTTGCTAAACGGACTAATTGCCAAACATATTAACTAATCCGAAGTGCTTAGGAACAATTGTTGCCTGAGCTTCTTTTATATCCCTAATTCTCCAAAAACGTGTAATGATCAACTCTGTATATGAAGCTGGTTAGTGTTTCGAATGTTAAACATGATGAAGGAAGCTTATCATTTGTTGGTGGAAGAGAGGGGAAGCGAAAACGTAAGAGAAGATTAATCCCTAGATCTGAATCGAGGTCAGAAGCAAACTATAGTTTCACTTGATAATATGGACGGTAAAAACAGTGGGGACAAGCTTTCCAGTTGGAGAGAGAAATGTCAGTGCCACGGAGGCGCCACATCAGACACGGTAAATACCTAATAGTCCTAGAAATAATATATTAGGATGAGTCTAGTCCAGTTGACTTAGTCAACTGTCTGTTTAGTCCTTCTTGGTAAAATATATTATAGTTTAGTCCTAAAAATTATAGTTTGGTCCTAGGGTGACGTCATGGATGATGTAATTGTCACTAGGTAGTGGCAGAAATATCCTTTTGGGACCATATATATAGAAAAAGTCAATAGAAAATATCTTATTTCAGATTTACTTTCTCTCTTCTCCTGCTTTCAGATCTAGTTTCTCTCTCCATTTTTTTTTTCTTTTTTCTGTTGATGCTCATGAAAACGATGAAGAAGGATGATAATTTTTTGGTTTTTTCTTCTATGTAGCTACTGTTGATGTTGAATATGATGATAAAGATGATGAAGACGACGGAGATTTTTGTGTTTCTTCGTCATTTGTTGCTACTGCTGTTGAAGAAGATGGAGATGATGAAGACGGCGATGATTTTGTGTTTCTTTCTTCTGTTGAAGATGATGTAGATGATGAATATGATGAAGACTATGAAGATTTTCATGTTATTTGGATGTATTTTTTATTTTATTTTTGATGTTGAAGATCTTGATCTTGATTTTGTTGCTTGTGTTAAAGATGAAATTCTGCTGTTGTTAAAGACGACGATGTTTGCTGCTGCTGTTGAAGATGACGAAGATGATGCTACTGCAGTTCATTTGACGAATGAACTATGGTTTCTGGTTTCATATAGGTTTTTATCAGGAGTTCATTCCAGAAATGAACTCTGGTTTATATAGGTTTTTATCTGGAGTTCATTCCAGAAATGAACTCTGGTTTTATATGGTTTTTATCAGGAGTTCATTTGACGAATGAACTCTGGTTTTATATAGGTTTTTATCAGGAGTTCATTTCAGGAATGAACTCTGGTTTATGTAGGTTTTTATCAGGAGTTCATTCCAGAAATGAACTCTGGTTTTATATAGGTTTTTGTTCTTAATAATGAAAATTTTGTAGAATTTTAATGAAATAATGAAGTTCATTCATATGAGATTTAATTTGGTTTTTATTAGGTTTTCATTTGTAAGAATGAACTTTGATGGTTCATCACACAGAATGAACTGCTATAAGAAAATAAGAAAAAATTAACACGAAAGGGTATTTTTATCTGTTTTATATTTTTAAATAATTATGGGCCAAACAGTAAAGACATTTTCCCAAAGGACTAAACTGACTTGGGACCACCTATAAAAGGACCAAACGATTATTTTTTAGTCTGTTTTGGCGGTTCGTTAAGAATTATTGATAGAGTTATGTATGTTTGACTGTAGGAAACTTTGAAAGGGTTTGTATTCTAGTTGATCTGGCAAAGGCCGCAGAACACGAGTTACTGGTGCAGATTTAGAACTCTCCTAGACTCATTACTCTTAAGCATTTTGCTACTTTTTAATATTTTGCTTACCTCTATGACCTAGTACCAACATAAACTACTACCACACACCAGTCATGTATTATCAGAACTCTCCAATAAAGGAAAAAAAAAGGAAAAAAATTCATGTATTATCAGAAAAACACATGATGTTTTTGTATTCTCTCTATTGTGGGAGATTATAGCACCCACAGAAAATTTTCAAGAGATCAAAATTGGTAACATAATCAAGACTAAGACTAAATTGGGTAATATGAGAAATTGGCAATTTACAAAAAGTAGAAGAGGCTCACAAATAAAATATATACCTCCATTTAGTTGTTACGCTGAAATAAGACCAATGTACCCAGCAAATATACACAGGATGGATGATATCAAGTATGTGCTTGCGACAATGAGTGGCTCCTTAAAACCACATAACTCAAGGTGATGGTGAAAAGGTGCCATCCTAAAAATCCGTCGACCAGCTCCTCGGTATAACCATCTCGTACTCTTCAAATATGACACCTGCTTGTCCATAACAAAGAGTGAATAACTATCTCTCTCTCAGCTCTACACATAGTTACCAATAAATAACACCATGCCATAGAAGAAGAAAAAATTGAAGTTGCAAAACGTTTTTTAATTGCCTTTTTAGTGGAAAACAAAAACGTTACTAACACTATAAATCACGGGGGCTCTAAGATACACCATTTGCATCACATGTCATCATTGCAAAAAAGAAGCATAACGAACACAATAAGATCCAATTACACCTTCAGATGTGAACAATGTTATGGAATCTAAGTAGGTGCGAGATCTGACAAATGCAGTCTGAGGCTAGGTGGCATGGAGCAAAAACCCCAAGTGTCACTTCCACTGATCAATTTAATGCATGCATTTCTAAGGTTTAAAATCATGTATCCTTCAAAAAGGAGGAAAAATAGACATATCAGCCTGATAAACTGAATATGGTGACCTACACTGTTCGAGAAAGAGTTGACAAAAATGACTATTAGGAGGATTGTTTTGGATATATATCATATAAAAAGGAAAAGAGAAGAAAGAAAGAAAGGAAGGAAAACAAAAACAACACATTACAGTAAGTGTCAGATATAGTTGTTTCTAAATAAAAATCAATTAACAAGGTATAATGTATCTATCATGTGCAAAGCAACTGCCAGTGTGTAACTAATCCTAGAGATATATTTGATGCATATGTGAAAGAGAAAGTGCCTGTATCATCTACATGTAGGAAATCAAGAGAGACAAATGCAACAGCTTACTTGCACTATAACCGATAAAGCTTCAATGACGAAGACTCCAGATGAAATGAACAAGGGAAAGAACATTCCTGTACAAGCTGCCATTGCAGCTAATGCCCCACCTAGGGCCAGGGACCCTGTATCACCCATAAATATGGATGCCCTATATCTATTGTGCACAAGGAAACCAATACAAGAGCCAGCCATTGATGCTCCAAAAATAGCAAGATCTGTTTCAGGGTGTGAACAAAATCTCAGTGCTTAAGAAGTATCGAATAAGAATGTCTAAATCTCAGAGAATCTATGATAGCAATGACACTAACTAACAAAGTAACAGTACAAACTTCTGCAAGGAAGAGAATACTAACCAGGAGATATTGGAAGGACCGCTATTGACATCCCCATGAATGCCAATGCAGCAGTCCCTCCAGCAAGTCCATCAAGACCATCTGTCAAGTTAACTCCATTCCCCATAGAAACAAAGCAGAATGAGGTCAATACTTGATAAAGTTTCCCCAGATAAATAAGGCCCAATGGTGAAGGGAGGGGTACAAGCATTTTCCTACATTACATGATAAAGAGTCATCAAGAATTCAAGATGATAGTATGAATAAGTTCTGACCATCAACAATAAGAAAAAGGGACGAAAAAATCTGAGAGTTCAGTCTATTACAACAATCGAGAACAGGTACGGCTGTCCTTAAGTTTATGGCATCAGTTAACTGATGGTGTTTCTGAACCAAATATCCATTCTATTACGTACTATGTTTAAACCAAAACCAAAAAAAATAATTAAGATAAACAAGAAAGTTGAGGTTTTTTATCAACTCAATGCCGATGGTGTCAGCAGTTAAACATCACTGCGCAAACCTTAACTTTCTTGGTGTTACTTGTAAGTAAATATGAAGTTCGAATGGTGGGAGGATTTAGACACCATAATTATATACTAGAACTATGTTCCCTTTAGGAGAAAATAATATTTGTTTAATCAGACATGAAATAACAATACAACATACGTGTGATAGAATATGTTTTATATCAAAAATTCAATGCTAAACTGATCGCATACTGAGCCACACTCTTAGCTTTATACTTCCCCCGTTTCAAGAAAAGTGATACTTTCACTTTTTCAATTTGGCCTAAAAATAGGCAAAATTAAAGAAAGTGAAAATATCACTTTTCCTGAAACGGACTTGGTACGAGTTAAGAAAGTAATGGCATTGTTTCAGTCACAGGAAGGTGTTCCTACATAATGGTGATTCCAGTAAATACATGTAATTTCTTCTCTACTCCTCCACATTTCAATGTTTTCATTTCATCATAATTATCTCCATCATTAATTCTGCTCCTAATTAGTAATCAATTTCCAAATATTTATCAACAACCTAGATAACATTTACTGCATTTGAACTATGTTATGCCTATAACTGAAAGTAAACAACACAAACAGCCTGGTACACCGCATTTTTCCTTTTCCTATTCCATCATGTCAGATACATGTACTCACTTTGGAATTTTCCGCACATGGACATGTTACCTCACTCAGTCGTATCTTACATTGAGAAATATGAAATAGTTGGAAATTCAATGCAAGATCGAGCAATGGTAAAGTTGTGGACTAACACACTCCAACTAACCATATCCTTAGTAATCAAGAGTTGGGTTATCTTTCGGATAACGATATAAATGGTGCAAGACGACATCCTCACCGAAAGTGATTCCCCAACTAATATGTGTATGAACCCTGTAGAATAGTCTAAAAGATGTATGTTTTTCCTCATGTGCGTGTTTAAAACAATAAATCTAAACACCTTTGCACAACGAAATGCAGCAGGTAAGATTCTATGGAAAAGATAGTTGTCAAAAGAATAGACATGTTACCATCAATTAAATGTTGACCAGATTAGTTACGAGAAGGTATACATGCTGTACGGTGATGATATATTTGTCGAGTCCAACCAATACGAAAACCATAGCCCGACCGCTGCCTGTTACATACCACCACTACGATTAAATTTGATAGCTAGGAAAAATCTGAGGCATTTATCTGGCAAGAGACAACAAGTCATGTAAGAATATGATGAAGATATACCTCTAGTAAAAGTTTTACCCATGCAGGTAATCCATAGTTATGATTCTTAATGGAACTAAAAAGATCATCAAGTAACCCGATTGCTCCAAACGCTAAAGTTGCCACTGCTGCTCCGAGAACTTCAACAGAAGATGATCCCACAATCGCTATTGCAGTAGTGATACCGATTGGAACAAAAAACAACCCACCCATGGTTGGCGTTCCCTTTTTATGGGAGTGTGTTGCTGGCCCTTCTTTCCTTAAAATCTGATGAAGTTTCAAACTACTAAATAATGGAACACATAAATATCCTGCACATGAAGCTGCAACTGCAGAGATAAGAAACGGCCGTGTCAAGTAATATGGAGCCAAAGGTTGTCTAACTATTCGCCACGAATAACAGTCGACAAGTAGAAGAAACACCACTGAGAAAGCCATCAACCCCGCATTGATTATAACTCCACGGTGAATCCTGTCATGAGAGCATTTCATACAAAAGTCAAACACAGCCAAGTTTCAACAGGAGGAAATAACAAGTAAACCCACTTAATTTTTTTCTTTTCTCGTTTGAAATTTACAATAAAAATCAGATAACGAAATATAAAAAGGAATTCTATCATCAACTAAAACAACAACTTGAAGTAAGAAACACGGAGAAACAATTTAAATATAAAATTATTTTAGCACTCATAATCCATAGAGATTATAAGATGTGCAGGACCAACAACTGGTATGTAAGCCAAACGAAAAAGTTTAAAGAAAAAAATCCCAAGTATAAAGTAAAGTACTAAGCATGTATACCATCTTAGGAACTTAAGATATACGAAGATCGTCTATCTAGTTGCAAACATCTTTTCCAAGAGATTGCCACATTTTTAGATACGCCAAAACCACAATGAACTTATCAATTTAGTTTACGGGAGTTATACTATAATTATTGAGGCATTGGCTCAACTAGTTCGTGGTTCATACTTGATACTGTAAAGAGCTAACACAGAGTATAATCAAGGTTATTCAACACGAAATATGTATCCGCTAAAATAACTAAGATGAAAAAAAGAACGGTTAAAATTAGTTGCTAGCAGAGTTAACAGACCCAGCGGATATTACGAAGCTTTAACCCACATAACCAATGGAAAAATAGCTGAGCTGTAACCGTGTCGCAGGGTTTCTAGCATAGGCACTTGTTTTAAATTTGAAACTCCGTTACATACTTTCTAGGGTCTCATAAAAGACACGGAGGTCCCTGACTCCGTGCAGTGCCAGAAGCAATCACCCGCCATATAAAAGGAAAATATCATTTGGCATAATCCAGGGCATCCTGAAGGTGTAAAACTTCATCCTTTGCCAGAAAGAAATTATGTAGTTACATGGGTATACTGACCTAGTGGGGTTAAAACCACCGACTGTCTAAGCACTCATTGACCTGCCTTTGAGGAAAATATTCATGTTTATTCTATGCCTATGTTTGCTCATTGAGAGGATGATAGTGGAGATTAGGAGGATACTAGTACACATCGGAATCCCCAGAGAAAATAAAAGAATGGAACGAGCCAATTCCATTGAAAACCTTATCCAAGAGATCATGACTCTACACCAACCCCAACGCCCCCATTAAGAAACACTCCAACAACTAAGAACCCACATAACTCCATTACCAATTTATCATCATTCTCAAAACTGTCGTTTACAAATGAGTATTCTTTATTAGCTAATATGGGATAAAATATGGATAATTCTGACTGAGAGGCCCGCAAACCCACACACACCAAAGAATACATCATCCACCAACTCAGATATTAAACATATATTATGGAAAGCATTGAAACTGTCCAAAATATAAGAGGTAGCCTTGCCTGTATGTCTTACGTCTGTTCCTGTGCAGTAAAATATTGGGTGGAGATGATGATATATCATCATGATCGTTGCTGCTAGAGAGTTCAGTGCCTCCAACGGGATTATAAAGATGGTCTGTATCACTATCATCACCACTAGATGACATTATGAATGCACTGTCCCCAACTATACCGTCACTATCCCAGTCATCAAAGGCCATATCCATCGAGTCCTACAACATTAAGAGTTATTGCATTATAGGTGCAGTAAATAGAAAGAGATAATAACCTGCGCCTTTCTTAAAACCTTTAAACAAACTATGACACGTTTATGTATTCCTTGGGAAAATAACACTAAATAGATAATATGATGGCAAGTTTCAGCCTTACTACAATCAATGGCACACAGTGAGCACAATCTCCATGATGTCAATGCAGAACCATATGGTAAAAAGAATTACAGACCTCAAACCGTGGACCCCAAACACATATGGCAACTAAGGTGGTTTTATGTGTTAGTTTTATTTACCAGAATTCCTAGTTTCTTCTCATTGATTGCCCAGAGACCCTAAGTTAGTAGAACAAAGACTACCTCATTAAACTCTTTATTGTTTATTACAGGTCATTTCATTCTGTGCATTCTGATGTATCTGATTCACCCAAAATTTTCTGCTTCGTTCAAACACGACATGGTAACGGAGGATACTTGATGCAGGGGCTGATCCATATGTTTGAGAAGCAAGCTACATGCTTCATTGCTTCTACTAGATCAGTTATCCCACTATGTTAAAGACAGGGTGGATTTATATACAAAAATTGCCTTCCTAAGAATGGCTACTGGTTGGATATTAGTGAATATATAAGATGTTAAACACATGTATCGAACTGGAACCATCATCCCAATTAGTATTTTAAACATTCAATCATGAGGATTTTAGTTTGTATGTCCGCTAACTAAAAGGTCAGTCAACAAATACTTAATGGATACTTCCACAGGTGAGTCAACAACAATACAATGTACAGTATTTCAACTTCCCACAGTGACATGAAATCAAAGAAGAAACAACTTCTTTCATTTTGGAGTTTTTACTACAATTACATAAAGCGGACATGAGCACTTCGACCCCATCAGTATGTGCAAACCCGGTGACAAAAATTGAACACAGGAGAATACTTAAATTAGAAAAAGGCAGTAATGAATAGAAAGTTTATGAATCCCGATACAGCCTAGTCGCCTTAAAATAGAGTAGAGATGAAACATTTCTTACAGACTCGAATACATTACCCTCACATAAATTGAAGCAATCATCTCTACAAACCATTATGATTCTCACTTCTCTTAATTTATAATCAGCTCATGAAATCTAACAAGACCAGAAAAATTACCTCATCCATGGCTCTAATACATAGTGAACTCCGCCGGGGTTGGTGTTTGAATTGACATCGAGATCCGCATAACTACAACAACATAGAAACAAGAAATTAGTAAGTGGATCTTAAGCCAAATAATTGAGTAACAGAATCATCAGGATGAATCTGAGTGTACCTTTTTAAGATTGTTAGAGAAACAATATCTAAAGGAGATGTCATTTCTTGTTCGAGATGGTGAGAATCGGTTTCCAGTTTTCAGAATCCCTAGACGCGTGAGACGGAGATTTACAGAAGAAGAGTAAGATGAAGAAGGAAACATAGTGAGGCGCAGAAACGGAATACCACAGAGAGAGAAGGAATGTAAAAATAGAGTGCAGGCGGAAGGAACAAATTTAGTAGGGACCAAGGGAATCTGTCTATACCCGATTGAGAACAAAGATTGAAAAACACTTCCAAAATATCATTTGGAAAGTCGTAGTCTGTTTTGTTTTGACCAGCGGGTAAAAGACCTTTCGTTTCCCTAAGGGTAGGTAATCGTAGGACCAACCGTAGAGTGTGTTTGTTTTTTCACCGACTCGCCGTCCGACACTCGAAACAGAAGTCAGACCATTTGTCTTTGATTTTGAGTCAGATCTGACTCGCGATCAGATTCAGACCTAACCCTTTATTCTTTGAGTCAGATAAGTCATATCTGACTCAAAAAACAAACATATTAAGTTAGAGCCACATGAGTCAGGTGATATCAGTCAAATCCAGACGAGCCAGACTCAGATGAGTCAGGAAGAAACAAACAAGTTGTACTCCTTTTCTTTTTCTTTTTTCCGCCTAAAAGATTAACATTTTATTATCAAGGCATGAGAAACCCCTAGTAAAAATATTCTAGACCCACGTAAAATGAGCAATCTAAAGTTTTTCAATGAGTAATAAGTTTTTTAAACAATGCCGTCCTTAATAGATTTTGAGCAGCACCCTGCATATAGTGAGGAATCAAAAGATTAAGCTGACAGGGCTAGTTCATACTCGTAACAATTTTCCAATTACATATCAGATAAGATAATGAAATCCCTTGAAATAATTTAGTATGTAAATACCATCTATAAATGGTGCACTTAACAACTATTAGCAATTGTTTAAAGTGCATATGTTTACCAGAGTATAGAAGATTATTCTTATAATCGCATATAGTCCATCAAATGGCGAAAGGAAGTAAACCCCAAATTTTCTTGATCATTTTTCTCCCTTTCCTATTTCTCTATTCCCATATAGTTGATTTCACACCTTTAGAAAAATATCCATTTCAACCCAAAACTATCGAGGAAGTAATTCCAAATTTTAGCAGTCTCTTTAGAATGTATAAATAGATGATCAATTGATTCAGCAGCTGCATCACAAAAGTTGAACAACATACTAGTTACATGAGTGCAAATCTTGATCCAGTACAATGGGGGACACAGGGGTTGAGATCTTTTCATATTAGGCGTGCGTTTCAAAGGGGGTAATACATGTGGTGACTTCTAAGGATTTGGTGTAGAAATGAAAACTATTATTGAGAACTAAGGGTTCACTATATTAGACGAGACTTATTTTTGTGGGTTGAGACATTTCCAGAATATGTGTAGGCTTCATGGGTATAATACAG
Organism: Papaver atlanticum; assembly: GCA_023531105.1. Lineage (NCBI taxonomy): Eukaryota > Viridiplantae > Streptophyta > Magnoliopsida > Ranunculales > Papaveraceae > Papaver > Papaver atlanticum. The sequence continues at coordinate 7,856,350 of JAJJMB010000948.1, read as the reverse complement.
GTGTTGACTTCGGAGAATTTGGTACAAAAATGAAAACTATTGCAAATATTTAGCTTTAATAACATGTTTTGAGAGCACAAAAACAAGTCTTGTCTAATATGGTGAACTCTTAGTTCTCACACTTTCATACATTGTAGTACAATGGTATCTGTCAGCGCCGTCTCTGATATTGAGATGACTCTAGGCGAAGAACGTCTAGAACATCTTTCTGACAAATTCTTACACATATAAACTAAATTATACCAAATACATAATTTGTCTCTTTATAAATTATAAAGCTAGTTGCATCCCACGTAAAAATTGAAGTTATTAACTTACTATAATCCGACTTCCCATTACTAAAAAGAACTTTCTAGACTGAACCATCGCGCGTTATTCTGGAATGGGTTCAAGTTTATTGGTTCCTGCAATGGCTTGATATGTTTTTCCAGTTTCCTGTGCGATGATGTTTGGTAATTATATATATAACCCTATGGCGAGAGTGTGTGTGTATGTTCCTGAAATAGAATCATTCCGGCTTCAAATGCATCACCTCTCGGGATTTGGGTATGATGTCGTTAATAAGAAATATAAAGTTGTAAGGATTGCTTATGTTGAAGTAGCTATTGGGACTCTCCAAGTATATACCGTTGATAGTTGTATGTGGAGAGTTAAAGAAACAGTTGCAGATTTTTTTAGAAAACCATGGTGTATTGTTAGATGGTGGAGTTCATTGGAAGAACCAAATAGGAGAGGTTTACGTCTCCATTCTTGCAAGTGAGAATTTTACCCAATTATTAATGGAATCACCTCCTTACCTTAGTGATGGTGTTAAGCATGAGGATCGACTAAAAGATCTTGGAGGCTGGCTTTCCTTTCTTGATTTATATTCATACGGTGTAGACATTTGGTCGTATAAGAGATCTAAACAAAATCCACTGCAAAGGAGTTGGAATCATGGTTACACTATTGAATGTTATGACGATTTTTGCCCGTCTTTGGCCCTTTCCAATATTGTCGACCTTATCTTTGTAAGGGATAAATATTTCCAGGTCTTTGATGAAGACTGGAGACTTGTATCTCAGCTCAAAGAAACTCATCAAATTGTGTTTGGATTCTTGCATGTCGACACACATCCTTATTTAAATATCGGTCTCCTAAATATTTGCTAACAAACTTACTAACCAATTTTTTAAAATCATTTATGTCTAAAATCTCTACTATTGACACAAAGTAATTGAAAGAAAATAGAAATATCATAAAAATGTGTCATAAACGTACGTTTATTGACTAAGATGCCCTTGTATGTCGAAGATTAAGGTTTCCATATACTTGGTTACTAAGTCTCCTATGATCCTATCCCTACAAATATTAGCTTAGAATTGTCTCAAAAATTTTCCCTCTACTTATTTTCTTTTTTATTTCATAACACTTCATCAAAATGTAGTTCTAGTCACTAAGCAATTTATTTCTTACGATCGATTTATCAAATTATTTTATTATTATTGGAATATAACTAATAGTTTTCTTTGTTTTTGTAAAAATTAAATCCTTGTTTTATTTTTAATTAGGTTCAACATTTTTTTCTTTACATCTAAATTCATATGAGCTAACTTTTTAGTTATCTCGTATACCTATGCTATGATGTATGTGAAAATGATACTTTTAATTTTTTTTATATCTTATCTTGATTCATTGTAATCACATCATCATTTTTTTTATTTGTTAATCACTTGTACACCTTTACACTAATTTTGTATATAGTTCATAACGAGAGAGAAAAAATGATTAAAACGACTTATATTTGGTCGATTAGATTTTAGTAAATTATACAAACTACTGATATTAGTTTTTCTCCATCGTTTTTATAAGAACGCGCAATTGGGGGATATGAATTAATATCCCCATCCAATAGTTCCTGCTAACGGGCGATTTTTGAATATGGAAATACTAAAATACCCTTTAGTATTTTAACCTCTTTTCTTCTTCTCTTCTCCTTCTCTTTTCTTTCCCTTCTCTTCTCCTTCTCTGCCGGCTCCTCTCTTTGATTTTCATTTTCTCCATCATCGATTTCAACACGATTTCATCATCGTATCAAAATTTTCTTTGGCAATTAATTTATTATATAAATATACCTCCTTGAAAGAAACCTAATCATCGATTTGTTTTAAAAGAATTCGCTTATGTTAAGAATCAAAAATTGTAAATGTAAATTTTCAGTTTTAGTTAATACTGGCATTGTATTCATCATGAATACCATGCCAATATCTAGTGTTGGCATTGTGTTCATGATGAATGCCATGCCGACATCTTGTGCCGGCAAGGCTTTTAGGATGAAAACCATGCTGGTATCTTGTGTCGGCATGGTTTTTAAGACGAATACCATGCCGATTTCTTGTGCCGTTATGGTTTTTAAGATGAATACCATGTCGATATCTTGATAACTCATAAAGTATGTCCTAAAACTTGTTTGTGCCGGCATGGTCGATTTCCAAGTATATCGTGCCGATTTTAGGACAAAAACATACAGAAAATCTTGCATCATGTGTCGGCATGCTCGATAATGAACTTTCTATGCCGGCAGTGTATTTACAGTTTCATAATTGGGGGATATTGTGTATCGTCATGGTGAAAGTATGAATACCATGCCGATTTGGTCCCTGCACGCATAGTATTCATACTTTTACCATGCCGACACTGAGTTTTTCAGGCGTAACAATTACGAATTCAATGAAAAAAATTCAAATTTCAATACATTAATACCTATACATGAGTAATTGGAGCACTTGCATATTCAGCTTGTTTACTTTCCTGGGTTGGTTCTTCACCTAAACTTTCATGATCATAAATATCTTGATTTAATGTTGTTGCATCGACAAATTCAATGATAATGATTTATTCTAATGATTATCAAACTAATCTATTAACTTAACTAATTATATTTAACCACTAAACATGATTAGTAAGGGGTAGATTAGGATTTATATAAATTATCCGGATAGGGGGTGACCTTGATTTACTATTTAAATCCTGTTTTTTGTCTTTTTATTATATCCCCAATTAATAAAAGTATCCCCAATTGCGCGTTCTTTTATAAGATGAGAGAAAATAAATATTGGCATATTTTCTGTTTTTTTGCCAATCTAGTTTGATTCTTTCATGGATGCTGAAAATATCACAATGAATGTTTGATAAAAAAAATTAACCTTTACCACTAGATATTGGTTTATTCAATGACGGTTGGTTATAATTCTTACAAGAAACCGTCCATAACGAACCATCGTTTTTCATTCCTTATAAGAAACCATTCATCAAACATCAAATCGGATTTTCTCTAAGAAAAAGTAGCGACAATGATTTCTTTACTTTCTTAAAAAAATATATTTTCTCTTATGATCCTAAAAGGATGACATATTGTTTTAACAATTGCAAATACAAATGAAACAAGGAATTGTTGCATTCTTGAGGGATGAAATAACGAGGGTACCCAAGTACACCACAATCTTTTCGATATATGAGTAATAAGATGTTTTTACAATTAAATAACTTTAAATGCGGAAGAAGTAAAAGCACACAAAACACCAGTTTTGTTAGCGAGGAAACTGCAAATGCAGAAAAACCTCGGGACCTAGTCCAGTTTTGAATACTCTTATAATTAAGCCGTTATATAAAGAACAAAACCAACTTCGTATAGTTGAGATGAAGTAATCTACCCCCAGTTACATAGTTTCCTCAGTATCCCTGTTGAAAGACGAGGGTACCCAAATACACCACAATCTTTTATTTTCAACTTATAAGTCCTTTACCAAGTGTGATCGTCTATGGACAGAGTTGAGACAATACAACAACAAGATCACTTGTGTGATTGACTATGCATTCAAGATCGAGATGATACGACAACGAAGTATTCACTTGATAATAGGTATGGTATTAAACCGAAACTCTATAGGATCGATATCAAGTGATATGGATTAACGTACAAGTGCAACTTACTTTAATTATAAATAAAACAATTATAATGCGGAATAATAAAGTAAATAGCACAACAAGATTTTGTTAACAAGGAAACCGTAAATGCAGGAAAACCCCGGGACCTAGTCCAGTTTTGAATACTCTCATAATTAAGCCGTCATACAAAATCTAATACCAACTTCGTATAGTTGAGACCAAGTAGACTACCCCTAGCTACTTAGTTTCCTCAGTATCCCAGCTCTTTCGAATTCTAGAGTCACGCATGTGAATAGCAAGTCCTTTGGATCATATTCCAAACAGCAAAGAAAGAATCTGTTTGGTAACCACTCTAATCAATCTTTGCTATAAAGATATTGTGAGTTGTTGACAAAGGCTCTTCTGTTTAATCTAATAAACTCCCTTGTCAGGTTATATCAATCTAAAACTTGATTGCCGAAATAATCAAACTCTAGATTGGTAATCAATCAATATAGATCTCAAAGAGAAACTATAAGGTGATGCCGATCTCACGCAACTATTCAATCAAATCTATCAAAGATAAACACGATTCTATTTGGATCCCAGATGATCAAGGTTTGTGCACTAAATCCACAAGATACGAAAACTAAAAAGAATTCTTCTTCGTCTTCAAATCTTCTATTACCTTCAATGCATGCACAACACAACTTGAATCCTCTTGTGATCAATCACGCACAGAACGAAGTCCGTTAACAATGGATTATCATAAGATGTCTTTATATCCGAAGATAGTTCTAAAGATCCTGTCGATACTTTGATCTAGTTTAAGTGACCCTTATGTCAGAAGAGATAGCTCTCAAGAATAATCAAACTAGGTGCAATCAAAGTTACAACAACCGTTAGTCAATCAAATCAATAACCGAAAACTAGAATAACAATGCGATTATCTAGTTTCCCACCAACGGTACTCGTAGATATTCTTGACCCCACAGAAGTCTTTAAACGAGCGGTCGTAAGAGATTTCGCCTAATTAGGGTACTTTCCTCTACCTAATTTCGGTTTTCCTATTTCTACTTAAATGCCAAACCATATTTCCGAAAACTCTCATAGAAAACTTCTATTATTAGTCTAGCACATTAACTAATAATATTTTCCAGAGGATATGCTTTAACTGTTGGTAAGTAAAACATATATGATGAAAATCATAATTAAATGCTTTTCACTTTTTCGGTATGGCATCACCTTGAGTATCAAGGAATATCTTTGAACAATTAATGATAAAAGTTATGTACATGTTCAAATAATGTCGACATCTAGAAGCTTCTCATCTTAGAAAACTCAAAACCCTAATTCACACACATCATGAAGAAATATGTGAACCATGGAAACTTGTTTTGCTCATGGAACCGATTATACCATCACTCCAAAATATGTTGTGACCGGATATACCATGATTCCCAAGATAGGTTACACCTTGCTCCACAAAGTAGCTTGTGGACGCTTACACCTTGCTTCCCAAAGTAGCTTATGACCGGTTACACCTTGCTTCCCAAAGATAGCTTGTGACTAATTACAACTAACTTCTCAATTCATCGTGTGACCAGTTATACCTTGGCTCCCAAAGTACCTTGTGACCGGTTACAACTTGCATTCCAATATAGCTTGTGAACGGTTACACCTTGATTTCCAAAGTAACTTGTGACCGATTACAACTAGCTATATATCATAGGCTATGACCGGTTATACCACAACTCTCAACCAATGTTAAGATTGGTTCTACCTAGTCATCTTGTATTTATCAATCAAAATATTCAATAAAGAACCGGATCAACACATCATGATTTCCCTTTCGATTATGAAACAAGTTCACACATCTACTTTCTTAAACTAATGTAATAATACATAGTTTTCTAGGATGAAATCACACCTATATAATGCACACATAATCAAGTAACTAAATACAATAGATTATATCGATGTCGTATTTACGAAGTTCAAAAGATAAACGTTATACTTCGTAATATAATTCCTTAATACTTTGATCATACTATTATGACCAAGTCTGACACTAGAGTTTCATATGTATATATCTTTGCATGTTATGTTTTCAATATAATCTGACTTGAAAGATATGTTAGGAATGGAAAAAAGATCAAGTCAATATTACTAACCTCAAGTGGAAGGATGATGTCTTCGTTGTAGTCGTTACTTCTTCACATTCTTCAGGTCTTCGGAGTAATACTTGTACGTCTCAACATTCCTAGACTTTCTAGTCTAGCCTAAACGAAGTTTACTCTAGTATTTAATCAAGCGACACTAGATGAGTTTTGATACTAAAATATGACAACCAAACTTGACATACCAATGCTTGGTGGGTTCAACCGAGCTATGCTCTAACAGCTGCGCTTACAACCTCTTGGTCAATGCACGTGAATCCCCAGACAACAACCACTATCTTGAGTTGCTTTACCGATGTAAAGTCTTCAGTACTCAACTCTTTTTGATCGTCTTCCAAACAATAAAGGGAAAAAGCTTTTTGGTAACCACTTTATCAATCTCTGAATAAAATATTTGTTGAGTGTTGACAAAGGCTCTTGCGTTTAACAAGTAAACTCATTTTTCGGGTTTAGATCAGTCAAGATCCGAAATGATCAGATCTAGATTCACAAGCTATCAAATTCGGATATTGAAGAATACTACCAAATGATAATTTTCGATCTATACGACTAGTTAATAAAATCTATCGAAGATAAATAAAATCTTAATCGGATCCCAGTCGATCAAGGTGTGTGCACAAATATCACAAGATGCGAAACCAATCAGAGGAATCTTTTCGTCTTCAAATCTTCAATTGTCTTTAATTGTACCTGCACACAAAACTTGATTCCACTTATGATCGATCACACACAGAACGGAGTCTGTTAACAATTGATGATCACAAGTTATCTTCAGATCTAAAAACAATTCTGAAGATCCCGTCGATTATTTAATCTTTTTTGAGTGACTTATGTCAGAAGATAAGGTTCTCAAAGAATAATTAAACTAGGTGCAATCAAATGTTCAACAACCGTTAGCCAATCAAATCAATAATCAAAAACTAAAAGAACAATGTAATTATCTAGTTTCCTACCAACGGTACTTTCCATAGCTTCTTGATCCCACAGAAGTCTTTAAACGAGCGAATGTAAGAGATCTCGCCCAAGTAGAGTATTCTCCTCTCGGGAATAGTATTACAAGTAATACTATTAGTCGGCTCCACCAGAAACAACAAAGATGAAGTTTGCCTGGCTAAGGATATTATGCAAGAAGAACAAACTTCACTATTTATAACCAAGGATGTTTGGACAACAAGGAAATTCCAAAACCGAAAGATTCTCAAGATATGCAATAAAGTACCTAATTTCGGTTTTAATATTTCCAATTAATATCCAACCTGTAATTCCTAAATCTCTTTTATAAAATATCTAATATTAGTTTTGCACTTGACTAATATAGCTTTTCAAGAGATATGTTTTAATTGTTTGAAAATCAAACATATAAATTCGAAAATCTTAATTAACATATTCTCCAATATTTCGGTTTGGGATCACCTTGAGTATCAAGGAATATCTTTGAACAATCAATGATAAAAATTATGCATATGTTCAAATTATGTCGACATCTAGAACTTCCTATCAAGCAAACCCTAATTCCAAACTCACACAAACCTTAAAGTATATGTGAATATTGGAACTCAGTTTTCCTCTTGGGATCGGTTCTACCATGACTCCTAACATAGGCTAGGATTGGTTCTACCATGAATCCCAATATAGGTAGGGATCGGTTCTACCTTGACTCCCAACAAAAGCTATGATCGTTTCTACCTTGACTCCAAATATAGGTAGGGATCGGTTCTACCTTGACTCCCAACAAAATCTAGGATCGCTTTTACCATGTATCCCGTATTAGGTAGGGATCAGTTCTACCTTGACTCTCAACATAAGTTAAGATCGATTTTACCTTAATTCCCTCCTTAGGTACGAATTTATCATCCAATAGATCTTCAAAGAAAATAGGACCAAAACACCTATTGATCTCCTTTCGATCACGAGACAAGTTCTTATATCTACTTCCTTAAACCAACATAATAAAACATAGTTTTCTGGGATGAAATCATACTTATATTCAACAGACAATCAAGTAACAAGTTACATAAATTGTGTCGATGTCGCATTTATGAATTTCAAAAGATAAACGTTATATTTCGCAATTCAATATACCATATCAAAGCATTCAAAAAATGGTATATACTTCCTTGACACTTTAATCATAATAATATGACCAAGTATAATACTATAATATCATATATAACCTCGCATGTTATGTTTTCAATCTTAAACGACTCGAAAGAAAGGAATGGAAACAAGTCAAGTCAGTATAACTAACCTCAAGTGGAAGGATGATGTCTTTGTTGTAGCCTATACGTCTTCATGTTCTTCAGGTTTTCGGAATAATACTTGTATGTCTCAACATTCCTAGACTTTCTAGTCTAACCTAAACGAATTTGACTCTAGTGATCTTAGTCAAGTGATTCTAATTGAGTTTTGATACTCAAATATGACAACCAAACTTGACATACCAACGCTTGGTGGGTTCAACCGAGAAATGCTCTAACAAGGGATATTGAGCAATTCTGATACAAAAAGAATTGTGGTAATAATTTCCAAAATTTAATTTTATTCCACTTGTAGTTGGAATATCCCAGGACAATAAAGGTCAGTGGGTGCGCACTCGACTTGTTAGTCTATATCATTAGTCCCTGAAGTAACTTAATTAATTGATCTTGACTTAAATTTCTTCTGATAAAGAAAGTTCCCATAATTTCATTCTATTGGAAATTTGATTGCATATTTTTATTGGATATAACCAATAAGATTTTTGTTCTTAGAAATAATCTATGATTGATGGTAAATATGTACGTCTAGAAGACTACAAATAATATTTATGTTGAAAGGCGTAATTTTTGGTATGGCGCTTGAAGTCAGCATCTGTAGTACAACCTGGTGTTGTTACAATCCATAAATTACCATGAGTAATATCCTCGAATTAATCAGATAATACTTTAAGAAACTTGAAGTTCTCGTAAATGAGATGATTTTTTTTTCAGCGTACTCAGGGGGGGAACTATACACTACTAGAAGTTGGTGCTAATTAACTTAAAATTTATATCGATTTCTCTCTCTTATATCAATTTATCTCCCATCGTGGTCAAATTAATAAAGGTTGTCATAATATGATTGGCATGAAATGTTTTATTTTGCTTTTCTATATAAGATTTTACCTCTTGAGGAAAAAAATCCAGTCACATTTAGCAAGCTTGTAGTGTTTTAGAAGAGGCTACGGATAGTGCTTTTATAGAGTCTATTATTTGCACTCTCTAAATTATTATCTCCTCTTTTGAAGAGGAAGAGATCATAATGCATGTGGGCACTGGTACCAATAATTCATTGAATTTTTTTCAAAATAGGCATACACTAGAGAATTGTGTGGGATCTTATTAAGCTAATGATTGTCGAATATTCATTTGCAGTAGCTGTTGAGATAATAAATGTTGGTGGCTATTGAACTCATCTGAAGAGAAATATCGATATATGTGGTTGGTTGACATACAATCCAAATTAAATTTAATTAATTTATCAATTAACGCAATTTCGGATCCAGGAGTTAACACCTTAAAATTTCCAAGCATGAAAATTACAGGTTGATTTTAGTCACAATGCCGAATAAGAGAAATATGATCGTTCAAAAACGATTTGAAGGTTTTATGCTTTGACCCTGAAATTGGTTCAATAATATTTCGTTCTCCATGTATGATACGTTTGGTGTGGTAGTCCTTGAAGTATTCATATTACATTCACACAAGAAATATGGTCGGGGAACATATTAGAATTTGTAATTTTTCGAGGATTCAAATTATATTCAGGCAGCCACCTAAATATATTATATCAGGTTTAACATCCTTTATGTGTTTTCCAAAATACCAAAATTCATGTTAGTTGATGAGATTAGCTTTATAGGTCTTTTAAAGAGTCACTAAAAACACTAAAATCCGCGTTGAAGTAGCACGATTTTTTATTTTTTTTCTTGGTCTACAGTTTCAAAATTATGCTTGCATAAAACTTGTCTATTAACATTCTGTATTAATGCTTGTTTTCTGCAATACTCGTATAGTTTAGTGTGCATCCATTAAAAGGTCAAATGTTGTACTCCTTTCCCTTCATGTCGGGTTTTTAACATGTGGTTTTATTTACAAGGTCTTAACGAGGCAACATCTTACTGACATTGAATTTCCATTCAAAATGTTGATATTGTGTTCTTTTTCCTTCGTCAATTTTTTTTCGTATTGTGTTTTACTGGAAAAGTTCTAGTGAGACAATTTATTCAACCTGGTAGTCATCTAGGGAAGTTTATATAGATTCAATTATTTAGTGGATGCTCATATTTGATTAGACCCAATGAAAATAACTATCTGCTAAGAAATTGGATGTCCTTTTGAACCACTAAGGTTTAATCACAAATACAGTTTTTATTCAGCATGGTAATGTGTTTATATCTTGTACTATATTGAGAAAACTACATCAAATACTTTTGCAAATCATCTCCAATAAGTTAGCAATCCATAACACATTTACTTAATGTGCTTAAAGAACCATGAAGACTCAAGACACTATTTTTCAAAGAGAATACCGCTTGTCAAACACTAAAGAAGACTACATCAACTAGCATACTTTTTCACGAAACCATTGCTACCTCCGACATTTAATATTTTTATTTTATCGAAATTGAAAACTCTCGACTCAAAAATTTGCAAGCCAAGATTTGATAGAAGTACAAGTACCTATCAGGGGGGCGTCGTCATCAAAGATGCACTCACTAGACTTCTTGTGGTGTACTCTTTTTCCTTCGTCAAGGTTTGAAAATGCGGGGGTCTAACAACCACACCCAACAATTCGTTTGACAATCTGAGAGGACTTACTCCAATATACTTTCTAGAGAATCAACTAGACAGTCAGACTCAATCTAGAGAAAAGTATATACAAGAGTTTATATCTATAACTCTTAATTCAGTCTGCAATCAGCAAATAGAAATTTGCAAGCCAGATTGAATATAAAAGAAGTAACTTGAACGGTACCAAAGACCAATGTTCAAGGATCAATCAATTTCAATCAACAACCAAAGGTTGGATTTCCTAATTGATCGATACAACGCATAACCTGTGATATTTCAATTATATAACAAAATATAATGCAGAAAATAAATAACACAGACACCATAATTTTGTTAACGAGGAAAACCACAAATGCAGAAAACCCCCGGGACCTAGTCCAGCTTTAAACACCACACTGTATTAAGCCGCTACAGACACTAGCCTACTACTAATGAACTTCGGACTTGACTGTAATTGAACCCTAATCAATCTCACATTGATTCAAGGTACAGTTGCGTTCCTTAGTCTTTGATCCCAGCAGGATACTACGCATTTGATTCCCTTAGTTGATCTCACCCACAACCAAGAGTTGCTACGACCCAAAGTCGAAGACTTGATAAACAAATCTGTCTCACACCGAAAAGTCTATTGGAATAGATAAATCTGTCTCCCACAGAAATACCTATGAGTTTTTGTTCCGTCTTTTGATAAATCAAGGTGAACAGGAACCAATTGATAAACTGGTCTTATATTCCTGAAGAACAACCTAGTATTATCAATCACCTCACAATAATCTTAATCGATTAACGAAACAAGATATTGTGGAATCACAAACGATGAGACGAAGGTGTTTGTGACTACTTTTCTATCTTGCCTATCGTAGATATTATTCTCGAACCAATTCTTACAATTGTACTCAACACGATAGAAACAACAAGATCAGATCACGCAACTACAGAGAAAATAGTTGGGTCTGGCTTCACAATCCCAATGAAGTCTTAAAGTCGTTAACCTACAGGGTCTCGTTAGAAACCTAAGGTTAAAGGAGAATCGACTCTAGCTATGCAACTAGTAACACACAGAAGTGTGGGGATTAGGTTTCCCAATTGCTAGAGTTCTCCTTTATATAGTTTTCAAATCAGGGTTTGCAATCTAAGTTACCTTGGTAAAAAAGCATTCAATATTCACCGTTAGATGAAAAACCTGATTCAACCAAGCTAATATCTTTCAACCGTTAGATCGAACTTAGCTTATTACACACAAATGAAATGTACCCTCATTTGTGTTTATGTAACCGTACCTAAACGTGTACACCATGTTGACTCAACAATAGTTAACCGAGGTTAGCCATATGATCACTCTCATATCAACCTTATTCATCTTAACCATAACTAGTTCAAATGACTCAAATGAAACTAGTTAAAGAGTTGTTCAATTGCTATATTCTCATAGAAGTATACAAGAACACAATTGAAGAAAAATCGGTTTGATTCACTCGAATCAATTCATTAACATTATAGCCACTGTTTGCAAAGATTGCATTCCTCATTATATAAATGTTTAAGTTCATGTACACAACCAATTTTAGAACTTTAACCTTCAAGTATGCAAACGGGTACGCATACTTTAAATACCCGGACCAAGATTTGGTTTCGCCAGTATGCAAACGGGTACGCATAATTCCAATCCGAGCAGAATTATTCGGACATGAACCTTACGCCAGTACGCGAACGGGTGCGCATACTTAGGTTCCTGGATTTCTCAAGCCAACAGGTACGCGTACGGGTACGTATACTATGGTTCTCGGACATGGATTACATATGTGCAAGAGTACACAACATGTCATATGCAATAATGGTTAAGTGTTCTAAACTCTTATTTCAATCATTAAAACTTTCTTAGAGGATGACAATGGCCGTTTTCACACACTATTAACATCAAAGCAATTTTCAATTTATTGAAATAATCATAACGAAACATTCTAAGTCTACACCAAATGATTGTATCACACAAACCATGTAAGATGTTACTCAGCAATTTTCACATGATCATCTTTTGACTTGCGTCAAGAATATAAGATGAACTTGGTCAAAGCGAAAGCTTGCCAACACATATTCCGAGAAATATGTAAGCGAGTTAAACTCAGCTCGAAATCTCAAACGTGTATAATAGAAAACTATATCGTAACACGACTTATGTCTCAATATAGGAGATAGAGTAGAAATAGACTTTCCAAGTGATAGATGAGTTTCAGTCTCCACATACCTTTTGTTGATGAAGTTCCACAAGCTCTCCTTAGTAGTTCTTCATCTTCAAATGATGAACGTCGTGAAGTCTAAGGCTAAACTACACAATCTATGTCCTAATCCGAGACATCTATAAGTAGACTAGAAATCAAGACTTATAGTTTTGATCACTAACATTGACAAACATGCTTGAGATAGCAACGCATACGAGTTCGACCGAGCAGTGTGTTGATACATGAAAAATGATACCACTTAACGGGCTCAGGGTGCCCCTAAGAGGGGAGGTAAGCCTAGTACGAGATATAGGGACTTGGGGACTAAGCCCAAGTCCAATGAGAAAATACCCATGAGGTAAGTAGGACAAGGAAGGGATTAACAAATAAGGAGGAGGGGACTAATCTACAAAAGACCATGGGAATGCAAAAGTTTCCCAACTGGCTGACAAATCTACAAAAGGCTAAGGGAATGCCAAGGGGAAATACGCGCGCTCCATCAACGCCCACCTATCCCACCGCACCCTTCTGATACAAAAAATGGGTGGGAAGTAGGCGTGTTCCATCAACACCTACCCATCCCACCGCATCCTTCTGATAAACAGAAAGGGGGAGTAGGCGCGTTCCATCAACGCCCATCCGTCCCATCACATACTTTTGATAGAAAGAAAGGGGGAGTAGGCACGTTCCATCAACGCCCACCCATCCCATCGCATCCTTCTGATACAAAAAAGGGGGGGGGAGGAGTAGGCGTGTTCCATCAACGCCCACCCATCCCACCTCATGCTTCTGATGCAAAATAAAAAAAAGGGGGGAAATAGGCGCGTTCCATTAATGCCCACCCATCCCACCGCATCCTTCTGATAAAAAGAAAGGGGAGTAGGCGCGATCCATCAACGCCCACCCAACCCACCGCATCCTTCTGATACAAAAAAAGGGGAGTAGGCGGACGTTGATCCTCCTGGAAAAAGAAAAAAAAAAGAGAGAAAGGAAGAGGAAGAATAGGCGCGTTCTATCACCACTCACCCAACCCACTGTATCCCTCAAAAAAAAGGGGGGGGGGAGACAGGCACTACAACTAACCCATCCCAGTTGGCGACAAGCGGCACTACAAAAAAAAAGGGTGGAAGAAAGAAGGAGGAAAAGACAAGAACAATATCCCAACTTAAAAGCAAAATTTTATTCACACTTCAAAGAAAATGTATAAGAAGAACAACAGCGGAGCCACAAACGGGGCACTAAAATAAATGGGAGGGCATGCAATCGAATCGGCCATTAATGCCCGACAACGAGCAATATCCGTGTCCAAAGCCTCCACCATCAAACGCCCGTCATCACATTGCGCAGTAGCCAAGCGAAGGTCCTGATCAGCTTCATTCACTAACTTATGGATGTCCTGGATAATTTTACCTTCAGTTCCGGCCCCACGAGCAAACGAGAGGGTATCCTCATGCTCATCGTACTCTTTACGCGCTTTATCCTGACGAATTAACCTAAGCGTCCATAGAAAACCTACTTCTTACCTTAGAACCAACAAACGCGCTAACTCATCCTCGAGGTACGGATGAGGTACAAGCAAAGACGCAGTCGCTAAGGTCGGATAATGCCCAAGAAGCGGTGAGGCTGCCTGAACAGAAATCCAGAGATGGCAATCAGGAATGGCGCGATCTATAGTAGCCATCATCATCAAAGAATCCGCGAACAATTGATTATCTACGTCGCGAGCGGTAATAGCCTCATCCAACGCACATTGGATTTCCAATAGCACGCGACCTGATAATTCAGCTCGCTGAGCGGTTTGGTACGCCTCATTCCGTTCCCTAAAACTCGCGTGATTGGTGTCTCTATTCTCCATTCTCTGATCTCGAACCGCTTTAATTTCAGCCTTCACGAGCAAAATCCGCTTCAATTCATCACGTTTAAACATCACCGAGACTAACATAGGAACAAGCGGCAAGGATAACACGTATCCGTGAAGAGAATTAGCCATGTATGCGATATGTGGACCAAAAGAGGGGGAAAGGAAGTTAAGAAGAAACTAGTGATCAAACTAAGAAAATAAAACTGTATATAAGGGGAAATGACGCAATTTATGATGCAACAACCGTCCACACCCCTCCTTTGCATGTTATGATACGTGTCGACCCATATTAATGATGATGCGCGAAAGACGGTGTTCCCTAGGCAGATCTAGGACACCTCCAAAGGGGAAGGCAAGCTTGAAATGAGCCTTGGGGACTTAGGAACTAAAGACCAAGACCAACATGGAAACATCCACGAGACAAAAGGGGTAAGTAGGATCAACAAGGAAGAAAAGTCTAGAAACAAGTAATGAATAATACGAACATCAAAGAAAGTTCACAAGAGGCAGAACCCCAAAGCAGATGCACAAAAAAAAAAAAAAAAAAAACTACAAAAGCAACAAGGTAAGCTGTCCCGAAACGACATGCAACCTAGCCGACTATCAGCGCGCGACAGCGGGGAATGTCCATATCCACAGCTTCCACCATCAGACGCCCTTCGTCACATTGAATGTTGGCCTTAGATAATTCCCAGTTGGCCTTGCTCATCAACCGACGGATATCTTGCACGAATTTTCCCTTGCCTCCTGCACTACGAGCGAGTGCGAGCGTACCTTCATGTTCATCACATTCTCTACGCGCCTTGTCTTGACGAATCCTCCTGAGAACCCTTAGTACATCCACCTCTACTCTTAACACCAATAAGTGCGCAAGTTCATCTTTGAGGTAGGAAAAACTTACAAGTGCCGAAATAGCTGCTAGGGATAGAGCGTACTCGGGAAGCCACGGGGTCGCCTGACCAGAGGTATGTGAACGACAATCAGCGATGACACGTTCTGTAGTCGTTGTCATCACTGAGGACTCCATGAGAAGTGAATTAGCGGCATACCGAACAGTGACAGCATCGTCTAAAGCGTGCTGGACCGCGGATGTCACGTGCCCAGAGGGCTCGGCCTTTTGAGCAGCTTGATACGCTTCATGATACTCCGCGAACCGAGCGCGCATGAAATCCCTATTTGCTAGCCTATGCTCACGAAGCGCCTCAACCTCAGCTTTCACCAGCAACAGGCGCGCCAATTCCATCTCCTTGAATATTGAAACCAACGCAGGGATAGGCGCTAAGGTTAAAACGTATCCGTGAAGCGAGTGAGCCATCTGAGCGAAGTATCCGACAGAAAGAGGCAAAAATTGAAACATAGAGCTTGAAACCGATGATCGGGTTGAGAGCACGATATTCTTATATAAGGAAAACGTCGTCATAAATGATGTGATGACCGCCCAGCTTCTAGTGACACGTGGTGATCGAAAATATAAAGTAACTTGACTACTGGGTCATTTAACAATTGACCCAATAGTCAGGGGACTAATGTTGATACATGAAAAATGATACCCCTTAACGGGCTCAGGGTGCCCCTAAGAGGGGAGGTAAGCCAAGTACGAGATATGGGGACTTGGGGACTAAGCCCAAGTCCAATGATAAAATACCCATGAGGTAAGTAGGACAAGGAAGGGATTAACAAATAAGGAGGAGGTTATATTAAGGAATGGCATTAAAAGTAATTAAAGAGGTTTAGGACATGTGTCATGATGTCATAAAAGGAGGGACTTTTGGGAAAGTCTATATAAGGAAGGACAACGTACAATGGAAAGGAAACTCTCTCTCTCTCTCTTACTATTCCTAAAAAGCTGAGGTCACCTTGTGTAGCTAGGACGGGTAGAACCAAAACCAAAATCACCCCTCAACATTTGGCGACCACACCTGGAGGCTCGTGCCTATCTCACCATGACACACCTAGGAGGCGCTAGCTCGGGCGCGGTAGAGAACCAACCAAATGACCCGCCACTTAACCCAGAAGGCGAGAGAGTGGGGATAGTGTCGGACCCAATCACACAGACGAGAAGACCGGATTCTCCACACGAGAAAAGCAAACAGCGGGGAGTCGAGAACACGCCGCCCGTACAGCCTTCTCTTAAGGAGATGCAGAAGAGCTAGAGGACCACATCCTCAGAGAGCAAGAGCTGAGGAAACTTCTGAAGGTGGCCAGCGCCGAGCAGAATACCAAAGGAGCAACGGAAGATTCGGGAGAAAAAGAAGAAGAACCTATAGCTATGACACAAGAGGCGATGGCCAAGTACTTGGAGACGAACTACAGAGTCGTGAAGCAGGATAACTATGATTTCATTGCTAGCCCATACTCCTCCGAAGTCACAGAATATCAGTACCCAGAAGATTATACTTCACCGAAATTCAAGATTTACGATGGTTAAAGGAACACGCGGGAACATCTTAGCCGATTCCTATCTACTAGGAATGGTCACGCAACCAACGGGAAGCTATGCTTGAGGGAGTTTCCGAAGTCGCTAACTGACACGACGTTCACTTGGTATGACAACCTAAAGTCAGGAAGCATTAGCTCGTGGTCGACCATGTCCACTCTCTTCCTTAGAAAGTTTTATTCGGCAAAAAGAGAAGTCACTACTATAGATTTGAGCAAGTGCAACCAGCGTCTAGGTGAAGAAATAGGAAAGTTCATCGCCAGGTTCCGTCTCCTCACCTTAGATTGCCACGAGGAAGTCAAGGAAGAAGCGCTAGTGGAGATCTGCGTACGCGGAATGACACCATCCTTTAAGAAAAACCTGGTCAACTTCTGATTCCCGACATTTGTCGAGTTAGAAGAAGCAGCGGCAAAAATTGTTGATTGTGTCGAGGAGCACAACTCAGACTACGCCTGGCACAATATAGTCAATACAGTGTCAACTGTGCCTAGGAATACCCACGCAAACAATAACCGAGAAGGCTGGAATGCACAAATGCTCCCTCCGCCCTTACCTTGCAGTAAAGAGCAGATTGTGGGTCTGTTAGAACAATGGATAGCAAACAAAGAAACCCAGTTGCCTCCAACAAAAACGGATCCCGACACCATATATAAGAACGATGCTAGGTACTTTCACTACCATCGCAGGATACAGCACCCCACAACCGACTGCTACAACCTTCGAAGAATGTTCTAGAGAAAGCTGGAAATAAGCGAAATCGAGATGAGTAAGCCTGAAGGCGGTAAGGCGATTCAACATCAAGTCATGATGCTCTCTCATGACCCAAGTGGAGATGTATGGAGACCTTGGGATGACGATGAGGAAAAGGCGTGTGAGGTTGAAATGGAGAACCTTGCATTCACAAACACAGATGGTGTGGCCAGTAAGTTCGCCCAAACAGTATTAGCCCAACAGTTTTTTGATTCTATCGGTTTCAGTGAAGATCAAATTAAAGAAGTGTCGAAGGCTATAGCGGCTATCGCAGCGGGAAGATCTTATGGCCCTCTCCCCAAGGAGGCGATCGTATTCACAGACGAAGACATTTGCAATCCGGGAGAACACCTTAGGCCCTTGTACTTAACCGCGCACATCAACAAACACCCACTGAAGAGATCCTTCGTAGATGAGGGCGCGTCTTTGAATCTAATTTCCATGCACACACTAGACATCTTGGGAGTACAGCGGTCTGCAATCAGGATGCGAACTACAACAGTAAATGGATTCGGAGGTCATATCCAAATAGCCATTGGAATTGTCAACTTAGTCATGAAAGTCGTCCATATCCGAGCGCTCACACCGTTCTATGTATTAGAAGATGACACCACTTTCCATGTATTACTCGGAAGAGGATGGCTACTTAACCATAAGGTGGTGGCGTCAATGTATCACCAGTGTGTTAAAACCAATATGGAAGGTAGGCAATACCGGATCCCCGCCACGAGCAACCCTTTCGACCCAGTGGAAGCATACATGGCGGATGCAGTCTTTTACAACGAACCAAAGGAGGCGGATGATATACCCGAGGTGCAAATCACCCCACTCCCTAAGTAGGGCGAGGAAGAAAAATCGGAACCGACTAAGTATGTGTTTAGCCCATCCAGAATGGTGTTCCCCACCGAAAAGAAGAGAAAACAAGAAGAGCAGCCCAGGTTCCAGCGCTTCTCTAAGCCAAACGGAGGGCACGTTTACCACTTGTAGCAATCAACTGAGGGAGCACCTGCGGATGTGCAAGATTGCGCCGATACGACGACAAACGAAGTGGAGACTCCCTCTGAAGATACCAAACAAAGCCTAGCGGAACTACCTTACAACACAATTGATGACGAGGAGATGCGAGACCAACTCATAGACACGACCCCTAAGGCCGTGGAATAGCGAACGCTTGGAGATCTTACTATGTATGGGATGGAGGAAATCAACATAGGAACAGAAGAGGAAAAGCACCCCATCATGATAAGTAAGAATTTGGATGAAGAATAGAGAGAAGCGTTGATCGCGCTACTCAGAGACTACAAGGATATCTTCGCCTTCGACTACGACGAAATCCTGGGTTTAGATAGCGATCTTGTAGCCCACAACCTCAGAGTGTCACCCGAGTTCAATCCCGTAAAGCAAAGGAGCAGGGAGTTACCTAGGGACACATCTCTCGCAATAAAGGAAGAAGTGGAAAGGTTGCTTAAGGCCAAGTTCATCAAGCCCATCCATCACCCGACTTGGCTAGCTAACATCGTTCATGTGGTAAAGAAGAATGGAGAAATCACGTGTTGTGTGGATTATAGAGACCTAAATCGAGCATGTCCGAAGGACGACTTCCTGCTGCCAAACATCGATATGACTCTAGACGCAACAGGAGGGAAGAAGAGATTTTCCTTCATGGACGGCTTCAGCGGGTACAATCAAATAAAGATGGCTCCGTCGTACGCAAAGAAGACCGCCTTCCAAACCCTATACGAAAATTTATACTATGTAGTGATGCCTTTCGGTCTAAAGAACGCTGGCGCCACATATCAGCGCGCCATGACTTCCATATTCCACGACCTCTTACACCAAATGGTAGAGGTATACGTTGATGACATTGTGGTCAAAACGCAAGAAGCTGAAGATCACGCCTCTCACTTGAAAACAGCCTTTGAGAGATACAGGAAATTCAAGCTCAAAATGAATCCCCTCAAATGTGCCTTCGGGGTAACATCAGGAAAATTCATAGGTATTGTGGTGACCAATGAAGGGATCCAAGTAGACCCAAGAAAAGTTGAGGCGATCACAACCATGGCACCCCCGGCAAACGCAGAAAAACTACAAGCCTTCATAGGACGGATATCATACATACGGCGCTTCGTACCTGGTTTAGCGCAGTTAATGACTGCGTTTCTTCCTTTACTAAAGAAAGACGTATCCTTTGTGTGGGGAGAAGTGCAGTGCACCGCGTTCGAGAAACTGAAGCAATGCCTCATCATCCCTAAGGTCCTTAGACCCCCAATACGAGGAGTTCCCCTTTATCTCTATACGGCATTCACCTGCTCAGCGATAGGCGTGGTTCTCGTACAAGACATGGGGGGAAACGAGCTGTCACCTATTTATTACGTTAGCCGAGTTCTGCGAGACGCGGAATTGAGATATCCGCGCATAGAGAAAGCATGTATGGCCTTCATATATGCGACACAGAAGCTACGCCCTTATCTCCTGACACACGAGACCATTGTGGTGGCCGCGGCAAATCCCATAGCTTACCTAGCTTCGAAACCCGTCCTAACAGGAAGAACCGCTCGATGGTTGTTACAATTGTCAGAGTTCGAGCTCAAATATCAGCGGCCAAACGCGGTAAGGGGACAGGAAATAGCTGACCTGATAGCCGTGTTCCCAGGAGAGGGAGATGATGAGGTACACGAATACATTCCTGGAGAAATAGCAGCCACAGACATCGACAAACCTTGGACCATGTTCTTTGACGGATCGTCATATGGCACCATTGGGGGAGCGAGAGTAGTGTTCGAAGCGCCACAAGGTGACTTACTCTCGTATTCATTCAAATTGGATTTCCCATGCAGTAATAATGTTACCGAATATGAAGCACTAATTATAGGACTCAGGTTGGCAAAGGAGCTCAATTTAGGGAGGATAGAAGTAAAAGGCGACTCAAAACTAGTGACAAATCAGGTGAATGGCAATTTCCACGTCAAAGAGCCGCATCTAGCGCCTTTTCGAGCAGAGGCCCAGGGTTTGATGAACCAGACGGGGTCAACATTAGACCACACGGGCAGAAGTGGAAACCAGCATGCATATGCTTTAGCAACACTAGCGAGCAAGATGCAACTAAATGACGAAGAAGAGGGTACAGTCACGGTAAGAAGAAAAGAGTTGCACAGCACCTGGAAAGAAGACCTAGCCTTTGAGGAAGCAGATGATTGGAGGCGAGTATACATTAAAGACCTAACTCGGATGGATGAAGACCGAGTAATGCCTACCCAAGCCTTAAAGCAATTCGTGGTAATCCAAGGAGCCTTGTACTATCGAGCTGCTGGAGGGTCCCTCGCAAGATTTATAAATAAAAGAGAAGCGGAAAGCATACTATAAAGGCTGCACGCAGAGACGTGCGGGAAAACTGGCACCGTTCATTTTTACAGGAAACTTCAGAGGTTGGGAATATACAGGCCAAGCATGTCAGCGCAAGCAGCAGCCCTCCAAGATGGTTGTGCGGATTGTCAGGCTCCACCACAGCCTGCGGAAGTCTGCACAGCTGAGGGAGCAGATTGGAGGCAACCCTACATAGATTTCATCCAACATGGAAAACTCCCCAACGAAAGACAGGCGGGCCTAAAGATCCAAAAGAAGGGAGCGCGTTTCTTCATGCACGAGGGTGTCCTTTATCGCAGGAGCTACAGTAACGCCGCGCTACGGTGCTTATCTGACCAAGAAGCGATGGAAGTAATGACTCGGTCTCATGACGCTGAGCACCAAGGAATATGGAAGTTGTTCCTACAACTCTACGAAGGAGGATTTTATTGGCCAACCATGGAAAGCGATACTGCAGAGTACGTCCGAAAATGCCTAAGTTGTCAGATGCATGGAACCCTGATTCGGGCGCCGCACACTCAATTACACAACATAGTAACACCATGGCCATTCCATAGCTGGGGACTGGACCTTATAGGGCCCATCAACCCGATGTCTTCAAAGCGCCACAAATACATAATAACAGCTACCGAATATGCATCAAAGTGGGTCGAGGCAATACCCCTCAAAGACTACGCCGGAGCAACTGTGGTTGCGTTCATCAAGGAACATATCATCTATAGGTTCGGCGCGCCTATGATAATCAGGACAGACAATGCCAAGTCGTTCATAAACAAGGATGTGATAGATCTGCTTCGCCAATACAATACAAGATTGCACACATCAACCCCCTACTACCCCAAGGGGAATGGGCAAGTAGAAGCAACGAATAAGACACTCATCCGGGTTCTAAGAAGAACAGTGCATGATCATCATAGAGAATGGCATGAACAGTTACCACTCGCATTATGGGCATATAGAATCTCGAAGCGCAGCTCTACAGGAGCATCGCCCTATTCACTAGTATATGGGGAAGATGCGATACTACCAGCGGAAATAGCGATTCTGTCAGCAAGAGTAGCAATGGCTAGTCACACCACACTAGACGAAATAAGTCGTTTCGCCCACTTAGATACGATAAAAGAAAGAAAAGCACGAGCGGAACGATTCGCAAAAGCCTACAGGAAGCGCACAGCTAATTATTACAACCAAAGCATGAAGGAGAGAACCTTCAAGGTAGATGAGTTGGTCTTAAAAATCGCCCCTCATGTACAAAGGAATGCCAGCATTGGGAAGTTTGCTGCAAACTGGGAAGGCCCGTTCAAGATAAGAAAAGTGGCAGAAAGTGGATACTATAATCTTAGGCGAATGAATGGAATTAAAGTCAAAACGCCCATCAATGGCAAATGGTTGAAAAAATTCTATGCATAAAATCAGTCAATGTATAAGAACTCGCCCTGAATAAAAAAGAGTAAGTTATCAACAATGGTGTGCAAATTTACAAAAGGCTACGGGAATGCCAAAGGCGCCCGGTTGGCTGACAAATCTACAAAAGGTCATGGGAATGCCAAAGGCGCCCAATCGGCTGACAAATTTACAAAAGGCTACGGGAATGCCAAAGGTGCCCGGTCGGCTGACAAATCTACAAAAGGCCATGGGAATGCCAAAGGCGCCCAATCGGATGACAAGTATACAAAAGGCTACGGGAATGCCAAAGGCGCCTGGTCGGCTGACAAATCTACAAAAGGCTAAGGGAATGCCAGGGGGAAATACGCGCGTTCCATCAACGCCCACCTATCCCACCGCACCCTTCTGATACAAAAAATGGGTGGGGAGTAGACGCGCTCCATCAACGCCTACCCATCCCACCGCATCCTTCTGATAAACAGAAAGGGGGAGTAGGCGTGTTCCATCAACGCTCATCTGTCCCATCACATCCTTCTGATAGAAAGAAAGGGGGAGTAGGCGCGTTCCATCAATGCCCACCCATCCCACCGCATCCTTCTGATGCAAAACAAAATAGGAGGGAAATAGGCGCATTCCATCAACGCCCACCCATCCCACCTCATCCTTCTGATAAAAAGAAAGGGGTAGTAGGCGCGTTCCATCAACGCCCACCCAACCCACCACATCCTTCTGATACAAAAAAAGGGGAGTAGGCGGACGTTGATCCTCCTGGAAAAAGAAAAAAAATTAAGAGGAAGAGTAGGCGCGTTCTATCACCACTCACCCAACCCACTATATCCTCAAAAAAAATAGGGGGGGGGGGAGATAGGCACTAACACTAACCCATCCCAGTTGGCGACAAGCGGCTCTACAAAAAAAAAGGTGGAAGAAAGAAGGAGGAAAATACAAGAACAATATCCCAACTTAAAAGCAAATGTATAAGAAGAACAACATTGTAGCCACAAACGGGGCACTAAAATAAAGGGTAGGGCATGCAATCTAATCGGCCATTAATGCCCGACAACGAGCAATATCCGCGTCCAAAGCCTCCAACATAAAACGCACGTCATCACACTGCGCGGTAGCCAAGCGAAGGTCCTGATAAGCTTTATTCACTAATTTATGGATGTCCTGGATAATTTTACCTTCAGCTCCGGCGCCGCGAGCAAACGAGAGGGTATCCTCATGCTCATCGTACTCTTTACGCGCTTTATCCTGACGAATTAACCTAAGCATCCATAGCAAACCTACTTCTTCCCTTAGAACCAACAAACGCGTTAACTCATCCTCGAGGTACGGATGAGGTACAAGCAAAGACGCAGCCGCTAAGGTCGGATAATGCCCAAGAAGCGGTGAGGCTGCCTAGCCAGAAATCCAGAGATGGCAATCAAAAATGGCGCGATCTATAGTAGCCATCATCATCAAAGAATCCGCGAATAATTGATTAGCTACGTCGTGAGTGGTAACAGCCTCATCCAACGCACACTGGATCTCCAATGGCACACGACCTGATAATTCATCTCGCTTAGCGGTTTGGTACGCCTCGTTCCGTTCCCTAAAACTCGCGTGCTTAGTGTCTCTATTCGCCATTCAATGCACTCGAAGCGCTTCAATTTTAGTCTTCATGAGCAAAAGCCGATTCAATTCATCACGTTTAAACATCACCGAGACAAACATAGGAACAGGCGCCAAGGATAACACGTATCCGTGAAGAGAATTAGCCATGCAGGCGATATGTGGACCAAAAGAGGGGGAAAAGGAAGTTAAGAAGAAACTAGTGATCAAACTAAGAAAAGAAAACTGTATATAAGGGGAAATGATGCAATTTACGATGCAACAACCGTCCACACCCCTCCTTTGCTTGTTATGATACCTGTCGACCCATATTAATGATGATGCGGGAAAGACGGTATTCCCTAGGCAGATTTAGGACGCCTCTAAAGGGGAAGGAAAGCTTGAAATGAGCCTTGGGGACTTAGGAACTAAAGACCAAGACCAACATGGAAACATCCACGAGACAAAAGGGGTAAGTAGGATCAACAAGGAAGAAAAGTCTAGCAACAAGTAATGAATAATACGAACATCAAAGAAAGTTCACAAGAGGCAGAACCCCAAAGCAGATGCACAAAAAAAAAAAAAAAACTACAAAAGCAACAAGGTAAGCTGTCCCGAAACGACATGCAACCTAGCCGACTATCAGCGCGCGACAGCGGGCAATGTCCATATCCATAGCTTCCACCATCAGACGCCCTTCGTCACACTGAATATTGGCCTGAGACAATTCCCAGTTGGCCTCGCTCATCAACCGACAGATATCTTTCCCGACTTTTCCCTTGCCTCCTGCACTACGAGCGAGTGCGAGCGTACCTTCATGTTCATCAAATTCTCTACGCGTCTTGTCTTGACGAATCCTCCTGAGAACCCTTAGTACCTCCACCTCTGGTCTTAGCACCAATAAGCACGCAAGTTCATCTTTGGGTAGGACAAACTTACAAGTACCGAAACAGCCGCTAGGGATAGAGCGTACTCGGGAAGCCACGGGGTCGCCTGACCAGAGGTATGTGAACGACAATCAGCGATGACACGTTCTGTAGTCGCTGTCATCACCGAGGACTCAATGAGAAGTGAATTAGCGGTATACCGAGCAGTGACAGCATCGTCTAAAGCATGCTGGACCGCGGATGTCACGTCCCATAGGGCTCGGCCTTTTGAGCAGCTTGATACGCTTCATGATACTCCGCAAACCGAGCGCGCATGGAATCCCTATTTGCTAGCCCATGCTCACGAAGCACCTCAATCTCAGCTTTCACTAGCAACAGGCGCGCCAATTCCATCTCCTTGAATATTAAAAACAACGTATGGATAAGCGCTAAGGTTAAAACGTATCCGTGAAGGGAGTGAGCCATCTGAGAGAAGTATCCGACAGAAAGAGGCAAAAATGGAAACAAGGAGCTTGAAACCGATGATCGGATTGAGCACGATACTCTTATATAAGGAAAACGTCGTCATAAATGATGTGATGACCGCCCCGTTCTAGCGACACGTGGTGATCGAAAATGTAAAGTAACTTGACTACTGGGTCATTTAACAATTGACCCAATAGTCAGGGGACTAATGTTGATTCATGAAAAATGATACCCCTTAACGGGCTCAGGGTTCCCCTAAGAGGGGAGGTAAGCCTAGTACGAGATATGGGGACTTGGGGACTAAGCCCAAGTCCAATGAGAAAATACCCACGAGGTAAGTAGGACAAGGAAGGGATTAACAAATAAGGAGGAGGTTATATTAAGGAATGACATTAAAAGTAATTAAAGAGGTTTAGGACATGTGTCATGATGTCATAAAAGGAGGGACTTTTGGGAAAGTATATATAAGGAAGGACATGGTACAATGGAAAGGAAACTCTCTCTCTTACTATTCCTAGAAATCTGAGGTCACTTGGTGTAGCTAAGACGGGTAGAACCAAAACCAAAATCACCCCTCAACACAGTGCTCTAACAATCTCCCCATTTGTCAATTTTAGTGACAAAAATATCAATACAAAATAAATAAAACTTTGTAGCTTCTTATCCAAATGCTTGATTTCCTTGGCATCTTCAATACGACTCGAAATCTTCGTCACTTCCAAGTACTCCATGATTCTAAACGTGTTCAACTCAGCATCATAGTTGTTGAAGATCCGTAGCGATAACAATGAGAAAACAGTTGCTCTCAATCATTGTTATACAGTGTCATAGTATCATTACATAGCATCAAAGTTCAATTGTATCACAACTTTGACAACAATACTATGGTGATATGTATCACTCCCCCTTAGTCAATACTTCATCTCAGCATGAAAACCACTCCCCCTTACATAATGATCCGTAAACCATATGTATTTGTAGTATGAAACTACACATTAATTCTCCCCCTTTTTGTCAACATAAATTGGCAAAGGTACGAAAACTAGTGGGATCCTCATGAAATTTTCATAGAGATACTTCATGACCAAAAGAGAATAACATACCAACTTATTTAGATGCAATCATATAGCCGAAGCTAAATGCATTCATCAAGGAGTTTATAAAGATACAAGATAACCCCTACAATATTCCACAGCCGCACTCCCCACAAAGATTTGGCAATTAAGCACAATTTCAAAAAGAACTCTCCCCCATAAAATGTCATTCCCGAAATAACAACAAGAGCGACCTTACTTTTACGAGAAAAGAAGGATTTTTAAAGAACACTAGAATACTTAACAGAAACACAACTACTAGAAACAAATGCTAAATTGAAGCACACTACTCTAGGAATTCCAAACTCAATTTCTCAACAGATCGAGATAAGCACAGGGGCAAGAGTTTTGGAATATTAATGAACCAGAACAACACCAATATACTGCCATAAGTGTTGAAATGTAGCAGTGTCTAATGGTTTGGTGAGAATATCATCCAATTGTTGTTCGGAAGGCACAAATTCCATATTAATGATACCATTTTCATGAAGATCTCGAATAAAATGATACCTTATATCAATTTTCTTTGTTCTTGAGTGCTCAACAGGATTCTCAGTTATACGAATCGCACTTGAGTTATCACAAAAGATCTTCATTATTCCAGAGTCAATTCCATAATCAGCAAGCATTTGTTTCATCCATAGAAGCTGAGTACAACATGAGCCTGCAGCAATATATTCTTCTTCACATGTTGAGAGAGATTGTGAATTTTGTTTCTTGCTATGCCAAGATACAAGATTCAATCCTACATAGTAGAAACCCCATGATGTACTCTTTTTGTCTTCCACACATCCTGCCCAATCAGCATCTGAATAGGCAGTTAGATCAGTGTTAGTATCAAAAGTGTAGGAAAGATCATACCCGACAGTGTGATTAATGTGGCGTATGATCCTCTTTGTAGCTGCAAGATGAGATTCCTTTGGATTCGCCTGAAACCTAGCACAGCAATCAACACTAAAGGCAATATCAAGTATCGTGGCAGTGAGATATAAAATACTTCCAATGATAGATCGATAAAGTTTTTGATCTACATTTACACCTTTCTCATCTCGATGTAGTTTACCAGTGGTAGGTGATCAAATTTTAGATAGTGGTAGTAAAAGGTTCGTTGAGACTTGTAAAAGCAATTGATTTTAGACTTATTTAAACTAAAAATAGAGAAAATTTAAATCCAAATTTGATTTCAAGATTAAAAATAACCAAGACCCTAGATTCCACTATTACACATGAATGAATGATGGTAAAAATTCTAAAACTCTAATTATCTTTAAAATCTCGTATTTCTTAATTCACAAATAATCAGGCATATTCTCAAACATTAATTGTATTCCTTAAGCATAGATTATCTAAACAAAGTATAACCTATCTAATTTAATCACAACTAATTAAGAAAATTATGCAAACAATTAAAATTCTGCAAAGCAGTGATTTGAGTGAATTATAAAATGCAAATTAGAGAAAAGTAAAATAATTACCAATTATTCATGCATCAATAGCTTCCTCCGTGCCTTGATTACGCGAGAATTAGCTCATCATCATCATGGAAACATGCTCAAAATTCATCTTTATTAATGCTCAAAAATGGTTCATAAATGATGAAATGGGAGAAAAATTATTAAAACCGGGTTTGTAACACTTATATTTTTTACAAACTTAATTGTTACAGGAAACGATAAGAAATAACCGTCACTAGCACTGTTGAAGAACGACTGTCTTTGAGTGTCTTATGTTCTTCGTAAGTTCTTCACCGGCAGAAAAAATGTTCTTCCTGCAACTTTGATTTTCCGGTTTTCTAATGTTCCAAACTGCTCCCAATTCTCCCTAGCCTTCTCTGTGACCCCGATACACCTATTTAAATCGCAACAGTACCCAAATCTCTTGAGTTTAATGCGAAATAATCCTCTCTTCACTCCTTTGCAACATCCCAAGATATTATTTCCCTATTTATCTCTTGGTTTGATTTTCACGCATCTGTCAGTGATCAACACGCTCCAGTCTTGCCACAAAATGATTCGTACATACTCCAGCCTTGTGCCAACTATAGATAAACTCGAGAAAGAGTAAAATATCCCGTGAAAAACACGCTCCACTCTTCGCAGGTGTAGGTTATGGTTAACTTCCCTGTTTCACTTCTAACTGATTCTCCAGCCAAATCTAGCTGAAACGAACGACTATACCATGCATGTTACACTCAGAGGAACAAACCCAATCAAATTCAGCCGTTGAATCTCCTTAAAACTCCTTCAAATTCTTAACCCTAATTCTGGCAATTCAAAACCAATTTTCCCGCCACTTTTGTGAATTCAAACAAAGAGGATGATGGTTTCCCCTTAACCAGTGATGGGGTGCGGTTAGCAATTTGGGTGCCCCTTAGTAATTTGGGTACCCCTTATCCAGTAATGAGAGTCCGAATAACAAATGTCCCTTGGGTGCCTTTAGACAACTTTTCGAGCCGATTTTTTCCAAAAATGTTTATTGCCCAAAAATACCTACAAACACATAAAACACCATAATAAGTACAAAAATGGGTACTAACAATATATACAATAGAGATGAAAATAGACACATAAATGCGTCTATCAGTAGGCATAGAAGTTAGTTTTGGAGTTTACTTATTAAGGCCGAATCTTGAAACAAGATCTTTTTCGTATTTATCTTGAGATAAGTAAATTCCATCCTTGTGTTGTTGAATTTGTAAACCCAAAAATAATTTTAATTCACCAACGTTGCTTATTTCAAACTCCTTACCAAGAGATACTTGAAACTCTTTTGCAAGTTTCTCCGATGTTGATCCATAAATGATATCATCTACATAAACTTGAGCAATTACAACATCTTTCCCACTCCATTTGGTAAGCAACATTTTATCAGCTCCACCTCTCGAAAAACCTTTCCTAAGAAGAGATGTAGTTAGTTTTTCGAACCAGGCACGAGGCGCTTGTTTTAACCCGTATAATGACTTGTTTAGCTTGAGGACATGATCAGGGAAATCAGGGTTTTCAAATCCCTTAGGTTGAGCAACATAGACTTCTTCCTTTAAGTTTCCATTTAGGAAAGCGTATTTTATGTCCATTTGAAACAGCTTAACCTTAAGAAAACAAGCATGAGCTAATAACAGTCGAATGGACTCAGGGCGTGCCATAGGAGCAAAGGTTTCATCAAAGTCGATTCCTTCAATCTGTGAATATCCCTGAGCGACAAGTCTAGCTTTGTTCCCGACAATGGTGCCGCACTCATCAGACTTGTTCTTAAATATCCATTTAGTACCAACAATATTGATATTGGGGGGACAAGGTACGAGTTTCCATACATCTTGTCTTTGAAATTGATTTAACTCTTCATGCATTGCATTCACCTAATGCGGATCACTAAGAGCTTCATCAATATTCCTTGGCTCTACTTGCGATAGATAACAACCAAAATTGCAAATATTTTGAAGTTGTCCTCTCGTCTTAGCAGTAGACTCCCTACCTCCAATGATATTGTTAGTATCATGATTCCTTTGAACCCAGAGATGCCTTGGAGGAGCACGATCTTGTTCAACAGGAATAGCCTGACTAGAGCTTTTCTCCCCATCACTAGAGATATCAGGAACAGCAATTGTTGGGGACAACTTCTACTGATTCTGAAGTTTCTTTGATTTTCTCAATTGTCTCGGTTGGAGGCAATTCAGCAGGAGAGTCATCATGGCGAAAATTACTTAGATCATCAATGATAACATTTGCAGATTCCATCATGACTTGGGTTTTGAGATTAAAAACTCGGAAACCACGACTGTCAGATGCATAGCCAAGAAAAATACCTTCATCGCTTTTCGAATCAAATTTCCCTTTCTGTTCACGGTCCTTTAGAATGTAGCACTTACTGCCGAACACTCTAAGATAGTGTAAGTTGGGTTTATTACCGTACCACAACTCATAGGGGGTGTTTAAGGTCTTTGACCGTAAATAAACACGATTGATCAAGTAGAAAGCCGTAAAGACAGCCTCACCCCAAAACCTTAACGGTAAGTTTTTGTTATGGAGCATTACCCTTGCCATTTCCTGAATGTTTCTATTCTTACTTTATGCAACTCCATTTGCTTGTAGAGTAATAGGTGGTGAGTATTGTTGAATAATTCCCAGAGAGTCAAAGTATTCAAATACTTTGGTGTCTTTGAATTCAGTGCCACGATTGCTTCTAATTTTCTTTAGTTTGCGACCCTGTTCATTCTGGATTATATTAACAATAATCTTGAAATCACTGAGTGTTTCATTCTTGTGAGCCAAAAATGCCACCCAGGTGAATTTGGTGTAATCATCCACCATAACCAAAGCATACTTCTTTCCAGCCACTGTAGATTGTTGAATTGGGCCGAAAAGATCCATATGAATTAAATCAATTGGATCTTTGGTGAGAATATCTCGAGATGATTTGTGTGGAAATTTCGTTTGTTTACCCTTTTGACAGGCACCACATACACCTTCAACCTTAGCATTGATTTTGGGAACGCCTCTAACAAGTTCTTTGTTAATGATCTTAGTTAGAAGACGATAATTGATGTGACCAAAATGCTCATGCCAAAGGTGTGTAGATTCCACCTTAGTCAAATTGCAACAATTATTGAACTGAGTATCTAGAAGATAACAGTTATTTTTGCCACGTGATCCTTGAAAAATCACTTTTCCAGATTTGTCGACAATGTCACATCCATTAGCATTGAAGACAACCTTATGGCCTTTGTCACAGATTTTACTAACAGAAAGAAGATTAGCAGTCATACCTTTAACGTATACGACATCATGTATTTCAGGAACGCCAGGTAATTTGATCGTCCCCTTCTTGCTTATGTAGCATCAGCTTCCATCTCCAAAAGTTACTGGTCCACCATCAAAATCGCTTGTGTTGATAAACCATGAGAGATCTCCAGTCATATGCCTGCTACATCCACTATCAAGGAACCATTAAAAAGGTGATGTTGAATTTAGAGCAGATGATCCCATACTAGCACTACTAACCACATAAGGCTTTCTTGTTAGTATTGAATGCCTTTTAAGAGAAGACAAAAGTTGTACAGCTTTCTTATGAAGATCACCCGTAACTTTTAATCTTTTCTTGAAGGGAAAACAAACATGTTGAAAGTGATCATGAGAACCACAAAACAAGCATGTACCAACATCACTAACCTTGTTCGAAGAATTCTGAGCACTATCAGATTTCACAAAGCCTAGACCTCGCTTATCACCTGACTTACGACAATTCTTCAAAGAAGAATTAGAGGAGTTATTTAAAACCATTGAAGATGATTTTACAGATTTCAAATCCTAACTTCTTCTGGAGGTCAACTACTTCTTCAGAACATTCTCGAAGCTCAGATTTTTTTGACATAAACTTCGCAATGAAGACCATCAACTTTTCTTATCAAACGATGTTTTTCGAGACACATAAAATTGATGAATTTTTTTAAATCAGGATTCTCAACCTTATCAATGGTTTCTAGAACACGCTCGATGTTAAGTTTATCCATTTCTGGTGAAGCGTTTTTAGAGACAATATTGTCCATCGTCAGATCGCTACAAACACAGACTTATAAGGACTTTAATGTGTTTGCCTGCTATGATACAAATTGAAAATGCGGGGGTCTAACAACCACACCCAACAATTCGTTTGGCAATCTGAGAGGACTTACTCCAATATACTTTCTAGAGAATCAACTAGCAGTCAGACTCAATCTAGAGAAAAGTATATACAAGAGTTTATATCTCTAACTCTTAATTCAATCTGCAATCAGCAAATAGAAATTTGCGAGCCCGATTGAATATAAGAGAAGTAACTTGAACGGTACCAAAGACCAATGTTCAAGGATCAATCAATTTCAATCAACAACCAAAGGTTGGATTTCCTAATTGATCGATACAATGCACAACCTGTGATATTTCAATTATATAAAAAAATATAATGCGGAAAAGAAATAACACAGACACCAGAATTTTGTTAACGAAGAAAACCGCAAATGCGGAAAACCCCCGGGACCTAGTCCATCTTTGAACACCACACTGTATTAAGCCGCTACAGACACTAGCCTACTACCAATGAACTTCGGACTGGACTGTAGTTGAACCCAAATCAATCTCACACTTATTCAAGGTACAGTTGCGTTCCTTACGTCTTTAATCCCAGTTGGATACTACGCACTTGATTCCCTTAGTTGATCTCACCCACAACCAAGAGTTGCTACGACCCAAAGTCGAAGACTTGATAAACAAATCTGTCTCACACAGAAAAGTCTATTGGAATAGATAATTCTGTCTCCCATAGAAATACATATGAGTTTTTGTTCCGTCTTTTGATAAATCAAGGTGAACAGGAACCAATTGATAAACCGGTCTTATATTCTCGAAGAACATCCTAGTATTATCAATCACCTCACAATAATCTTAATCGATTAACGAAACAAGATATTGTGGAATCACAAACGATGAGACGAATGTTTTTGTGACTACTTTTCTATCTTGCCTATCGGAGATATTAATCTCGAGCCAATTCTTACAATTGTACTCAACACGATAGAAACAGCAAGATCAGATCACGTAACTACAGATAAAATAGTTGGGGTCTGTCTTCACAATCCCAATGAAGTCTTTAAGTCGTTAACCTACAG
Source organism: Papaver atlanticum (assembly GCA_023531105.1). Taxonomy (NCBI): domain Eukaryota; kingdom Viridiplantae; phylum Streptophyta; class Magnoliopsida; order Ranunculales; family Papaveraceae; genus Papaver; species Papaver atlanticum. Next base: position 7,822,758 of record JAJJMB010000948.1, on the reverse strand, counting down.
GGTCTCGTGAGAAAACTAAGGTTAAAGGAGAATCGACTCTAGCTATGCAACTAGTAACACACAAAAGTGTGGGGATTAGGTTTCCCAGTTGCTAGAGTTCTCCTTTATATAGTTTTCAAATCAGGGTTTGCAATCTAAGTTACCTTGGTAACAAAGCATTCAATATTCACCGTTAAATGAAAAACCTGATTCAACCAAGCTAATATCTTTCAACCGTTAGATCGAACTTAGCTTGTTACATACAGATGAAATGTACTCTCATTTAGGTTTATGTAACCGTACCTAAACGTGTACACCGTGTTAACTCAACAATAGTTAACCGAGGTTAGCCATATGATCACTCTCATATCAACCTTATTCATCTTAACCACAACTAGTTCAAATGACTCAAATGAAACTAGTTAAAGAGTTGTTCAATTGCTATATTCTCATAGAAGTATACAAGAACACAATTGAAGCAAAATCGGTTTGATTCACTCGAATTAATTCATGAACATTATAGCCACGGTTTGCAAAGATTGCATTCCTTATTATATTAATGTTTAAGTTCATGTACACAACCGATTTTATAACTTTAACCTTCAAGTATGCAAACGGGTACGCATACTTTAAATACCCGGACCAAGATTGGGTTTCGCCAGTACGCGTACTTCCAATCCCAGCAGAAATTTTCGGACATGAACCTTACGCCAGTACGCGAACGGGTGCACATACTTAGGTTCCCGGATTTATCAAGCCAACAGGTACGCGTACGGGTACGCATACTATGGTTCCCGGACATGGATTACATATGTGCAAGAGTACACAACATGTCGTATCCAATAATGGTTAAGTGTTCTAAACTCTTATTTCAATCATTGAAACTTTCTTAGAGGATGACAATGGTCGTTTTGACACACTATTAGCATCAAAGCAATTTTCAAGTTATTGAAATAATCATAACGAAACATTCCAAGTCTACACCAAATGATTGTATCACACAAACCATGTAAGATGTTACTCGGCAATTTTCACATGATCATCTTTTGACTTGTGTCAAGAATATAAGATGAACTTGGTCGAAGCGAAAGCTTGCCAATACATATTCCGAGAAATATGTAAGCGAGTTAAACTCAGCTCGAAATCTCAAATGTGTATAATAGAAAACTATATCGTAACACGACTTATGTATCAATATAGGAGATAAAGTAGACATAAACTTTCCAAGTGATAGATGAGTTTCAGTCTCCACATACCTTTTATTGATGAAGTTCCACAAGCTCTCCTTAGTAGTTCTTCATCTTCAAATGATGAACGCCGTGAAGTCTAAGGCTCAACTACACAATTTATGTCCTAGTCCGAGATATTTATAAGCAGACTAGAAATCATGACTTATAGTTTTGATCACTAACATTGACAAACATGCTTGAGATAACAACGCATGCGAGTTCGACCGAGCAGTGCTCTAACAAGGTTTTTCCCAATGGGTTTTCCTTATTAAGGTATTAATGAGGCAACATTTGCGTATCCAACACTACTTTAAGTTTTTACGTTGTTACGTAATTTCAAGTTTTTCTCTTTTGAGTTTTCCTGGTATATCGTAATGACTTGGACACAATGTCATTCTGGGGGTGCTATAAACCTTAGCTTATTGAACTACACACACATAAAGAGAATTCTCTCTTTTCCTTTGCCTTTATTTTTGTTTCTTCTTTATTTCATAACATAATAAAGAATATTTACCAGTTTACTTTATAATAGACGTGAATTATTTAAATTGTAAATACACACAAAATGTTATGTAATAAGTAATATATAACTTGATCCAAACCTTTTCATTATCACTTTCTTTTCCTACGATGACTTCTTTAAAGTTACATCTAATGGACTTTGGTATCCATTTGACATGGTTCTAGCAGCTACAAAGGCATATCCTGGTATATAAAATTTCTACTGAAGTGGTAAAGGAAATTCGGTAAAGTAAATTCCTATCTAGTCTAATATTCTCAATGACAAGCATGTGAGTCGAAGTCATGAGATGATAGGGTTGATAGCAAGTAAATTAGGCAGGGTCAAAAAAGTGTGCACCGGGAGTGACCAATCTACTTTTGATTTTTTCCCTAAAGTTCTTGTGTGGGTTAACATTGAAAAACCTCTGATAGATAGACTCCTTGTTAAGGTTGGTAGATACCCAGTACCGGAAATATTCTTCAGTTAACTTAATCTCCCTTCTCAATTCTGCTATCACTACTTAAGGTTTGGACACAAAGAATCAGGTTGTGCTATCATTCAAAATAGAGCTCTAGAAGACATTTATGATATTTCATCGATTCACCGTATCCTGGTGATCATCTAAACTTTCTTAATGGTACCCAAGTACAAATCTAAAACCCTAAGAATATCTCAGATAACCATGGTAACTAATTTTCAGTCGACTCCTTCTTTGCTATCCCGGGGGTTCAAAACACTTTTCTGTCTCTTTTTGAACCACAATCTCTAGTGGAAGGCTCGATAAAGGCAGATGAAATCAGCAGTTCATCTAATATGACTCAATCCATAGAGCAAGACTCAGATATGCTTATGGCATCTGAGTCAATATTAGGAAAAAGAACATTCCCTTTTAATATTCCGGAAGATTTCAATCTCCATTCAGATCAGTTAGACGATTCACTCAGATTAATCAAACCAGGGAATCATGAATGAGTCGAACCGAGTTGTATAACATACCCGTTCCGCAAATTTGATTCAATAATCCGATACTGGGTTACTCCAGAATATTGCTAACTCAGGTCTAGTTAGAACTGGTTCTTCGCCTATTCAAGGAAGACGTATTTCCTTCTCATACTATGAGAACACTAAAGAATCTTTTGACTCTCCTTCTTCTGTTAGTTCTTCTTCCTCTTTAATAAAAAATTTCAGTACACCAATTTTCACTCCCAACCCAGGATTCAAGTTATCGATATATGATCCTGCATTTCGAATCTCAATTCCTAATTTTGCATTATTATCTTCAACCGACAACTCCAATTTTACTCCATCTAAAGTGAAAATTGATCAGTTTGGATCTAATCTAAAAGAGCAACACAAAGAATCTGAATCATAACTCTCTCTTTCGTTCTCCTTATCTCCATCTCCGAAGCAACTGGAAGCATTACAGGGTTTTTTCATCATCTCTGAAACCTAGTTTTTTCTTTTTTAATTTCTCTTAAATCTTTAATTTGAAATATGGAATTCAATCTAGACTTAGTCAATTCACATTCTATGTCATGCTTACATAAACCTAGTCTGCATATCTTCTCAAATAGATTAACTAAATTAGACAACCGATATTAAGCTTAAATCATATAATTAAATTAAACAAAAATCCCCTTTAATTGTAATGATTCAAGTCTACCTTTATTTTTCTTTACTTTAAATTCTTGTTGGAGTCTTTTGTTTTGTTTCTTTATACGTTAAAATCAAAATATGAAACTAATTGCCTGGAATGTGCAAGGATGTGGAAATCCTTTCACTCAAAACCACTTAAAACACATCATAGACACTGAAAAACCTCAAATTATTTTCCTTTATGGGACTAAATCTCATATATCTCTAGTAAAATCCCTGTTATCTACTTACCCAAACACTTATATTGTTGATCCAATTGAATTAGAAGGGGGGCTAGCTATAGTTTGGTAAGATGGATTCCATTTTTAAATAATTTAATGGAATATAAACATGATAAATATAATATTACAAACACATTTTGACTTAAAACAATGGATCTTAACCTGCTTTTATGTGAGTCCTTATCCAACCAATAGGAACTATGCATGGGATTTCATAGACAGGATATCAGAACAGGTCAATAGGAATAAAATTCCTTGGGTGTTAATAGGAGATTTGAATCTAATTTTTGATCAATCAAATAAATTAGGTGGCCTATCCTTCAGCAAAAAGGACAATGAGTACTATGCATAGATCCTGCACAGAGCATGCTATTAGAACATAGGATATATTGGTTATGATTTTGCTTGGAATAATCAAAGAAAATGATCAACAAACATGTAAGAAAGGTTAGATAGAGTAGTAGCCAATTCAGATTGGACTTTGCAATTCCTTAAAGCTAAATTAACTCATATAGTAGTTGTTGGTTCAGACCATAGTCCTATCTCTTTATCCCTAGACAATTCATCTGAAAAATCAAACTAGATTTTCAAGTTCTACGACACGTGGCTAAAGGAATCTTTTTGTGTTCAACTAATCAAAAACTCTTGGAATCATTTGATTGAAGATAATCCAACAATTACTCTGGTGGATAATCTTCACTGTTTAGGGAATCAACTTCTGGATTGTAAGAAAAACATTTTTGGTCTACCAGCTAAACAAATCAAAAAAAACAAACATTACAACAAATAGATAACCTAAATTCCTCCCATCACCTTTATAGAAAAGAAGAATTAATTCAAGAAAAACTTATGCATCTAGAAAAGCTGTATGACACTCAGGAAGCTATAGCCAAACAACAATCAAGAGATAATACAATAGCTTTAGGAGGGGAAAACACCAAGTACTTCCACACAGTTACACTTAGAAGAAGGAAATGAAATATTATTGAATGTCTAAAAAATAGTCAAAATGAAGTAACCTTCGATAGAAAAAAAAAATACATTCATCCCTAAAAGATTACTTCCAAAAACTTTTCACTGCTGCTGAAATGGTAAACTCCCAACAAGATGCTCTGTTTAATATCATTCAAGTTGATGTATCTTATTCTGAAAATGCTAGTCTAAGTAGTATCCCTTCCAAGGAATCAATTTTACAAGTCCTCAAAAAAAATGAAACCCAAAAAATCTCCAGGCCCTGATGGTTTTCCAGCCAGTTTTTAAGCAGAATTGGGACACTATAAGTGACCAAGCAATGAAAACCATTCAACATTTATTTGAATATGGAATCATGCACCAAGATTTAAATAAATTTTTTTATCTTCCTTATACCCAAAATTAGACAACCTAAGAATCCGAGTCAACTCAGGCCAATTGGTCTCTATAATACTACTTACAAAATTATTGCTAAAATACTAGCCAATTAAATTAAACATATCTTTAGATAAAATAATTTCACCATTCCAAGATGCCTTTCTTTCTAAAAGATTTTTTATTTGATAATATAGTGATAGCTCATGAAATAATTCATACATTCAAAAAGAAGAAAGCAAGAACTGGAGGTCCGGGAATCAAAATAGATATGTCAAAAGCCTTTAATAGGGTAAACTGGAGTTTTATTATCTCTGTTATTAGAGCTTTAGGTTTCAACTCTCAATTTTGCAACCTGATCCATCAGTGTATCTCAACTTCATCCGAGGAGATCCTCTCTCTCCTTATCTTTTCAAAATTTGCATGGAAGTATTCTCAAGATTACTTCTTTCTCATGAAAAAGAGAAACTCATCCATGGGGTTAAGTTAACACCAAAAAATAACCCAATCTCCCACCTTTTTTCCGCAGATGACTACCTTCTTATTATAAAAGTTGATTTAAATGAATGCATAAACATCCTAAAAACCATTGAAATCTTTAGTAACGCGTCAGGTCAACTCATAAACTTCGAAAAATCAGGGATCTTCTTTAGTAAAAAAGTACATCCAAAACATCAAAGAATGATGGCTAAAATCCTTAAAATAAAAGAGATTGACCTGAAAGATTCTTACTTAGGAGCTCCCTTGTTCATTGATACATTTAAGATAAAAACATTTGAATGAATTGTGGAAAAAATGGAACAAAGATCTCAGGGATGGAAAGGGAAAGTCCTACCCCAATCCGGTAAAATGGTCTTAAACAAAGCCGTTATAGCTAGTACAACTACATTCCAAATGAGATATTTGGTACTACCTAAAAAAAGTACCAATAAAATTGATACAATACATAGAGATTTTTGGTGCGGGAAAGAATTGAATAAAAAATGGTATTGCCCCAAAGCTTATACTTGTCTATGTAAACCATTACATAAAGGTGGATTAGGATTCAAAAAGGCTCATCATATACATGAACTTAGCCATGATAGCCAAACTAGCATGAAGACTTTTTAACTGAACAAAACTCTTTATGGGCCTCCCAACTGAAACCTAAATACTTCAGGAAGAAATCGGCATTTAGAACCAGAATTACTTTTAACAGCTCATGGGTATGGAAATGCATTAGTAATGACATTAAACTCATAGAACAAAATTGTATGTATTTGGAAGGTTGGATATGGCAAAAGTATAAACATCTGGTCGGTATCCTAACAATTCCAACAGCCATTTAACACTTGTCGCTGATCTTTTAGATCCAATATATATTGTAAAAGGCGAGCGCCCGAAGCATCTAGGCGCCAAAGGCCCACTTAGCGTAGGTTTAGCACCCGAGTAATCCTATTCCACTCTACTTTCCACGCCGGTGCCCTAGGCGAGCGAGTTAGGCGCTTTTCGGAAGTGTTAGGCGCTAGCCAAAGCACCAAAGGCGCCAAATTCGTTTTACAGAAAAATATCTTCTCCTGGATCTTCACTTTTTTCGGATATTAATGGTAACTATGTATATAATCTATGAATCAAAGATATTGCAAAGATTTTATAGCTAATTAGTTATCAAATATTCAATCAAAACTTAATTGGAGAGATTTTATAGCCAATTAGTTGTCAAATATTCGGTCACTTAACTGGAGAGTCCAAGCCAATTAGTTGTCAATATTCAATTAAATCTTAATTGCCGAGATTTTATAGCAAATTAATTATCCAATTTTCAAACAAAATATATAAAAGGAAAGCCATAATAACTTGTTAATTAAGGATACGCGCAATCAAAGATATGTGTGACCATATATTGTGCTTTATCTCTGGAGCAAAATGAGTTTTTAGTTTTCTTTCTTTGTTTGTGAATTTTGAATTTCCTCTATACTGTATTTACTACCTCTAATATCACGACTGTAATTATGTTAAGAATATATATAAATATATGCTTTTGTTTTGGTCTTCTCATCGATTGAGAAACCGGGAAAATTATCTTCTCTAACTTAATTATGTATATATATTCTCAATCAAAGAATATCCTTGATATACACCATGAATATTTACAGGAATTCTTGCAAATCACAAGGGAGTATAAGAAGATGATGCTCATATCACAAGGAAGTATAAGAAGACTGTAAGCAAAAAAGGAAGAAGACCTGTTGATGATGAGAGTTGGGATAACTAGATTATGAAACAGACGTACAACCACAAGGCAGTACAAGAAGAGCATTGCAACCAAAAAAGTGAAAAGAGGATTATGAGCATTGCAACCAAAATAGGATTATGATAAATTGTATTTGTGGTCGCCTAGGGCACCTTAGACGCACCTAGGCGTCTGGGCGACAGGCTTGGCGCCTCGCCCAATGCCTAACACAACATATGATCCAATCACTAAAAAGTGGAATAAAACCTTGATTTTCTCGATATTTCCTAGTGCAATATTTCTAAACCAGAAAAGAAAAATATTTTTAAAAACCAGACACACTACGCTGACTATTAACTATCCCATGGAAATTTTTGATTAAAACTATGTATGCAAAACTAAGTGAAACTAGAGTAAACTCCTGTTAGAGCACTGCTCGGTCGACTCGCAAGCGTTGCTATCTCAAGCTTATTGTCAAGTTTAGTTGCAAAAACTATAAGTCTTGATTTCTAAGCTACTTATAGCTAAGTCTCGGATTAGGATAGAAAGTGTAGTTGAGCATTAGACTTCACGGCGTTCACCGAATGAAAACGAAGAACTACTAAGGAGATCTTATGGAACTTCATCAAAAAAAGGTATGTGGAGACTTGAACTCATCTATCACTCAAAAGTTTATCTACTCTATCTCTTATTTGAGATAAAAGTCGTATAGCTATATAGACTTCAATTATACACATTTGATATTTCGAGCTGAGTTCTCGCTTACATATTTATCGAAATATGTGTTGGTAAGCTTTCGCTTTAACCAAGTTCATCTTATATTCTTGGCGAAAATCAAAAGATGATCATGTGAAAATCGCCTGGTAACATCTTACATGATTTGTGTGAGACAGTCATTTGATGTAGACTTGGAATGTTTCGTATTGATCATTCAATCACTTGAAAATTGCTTTGAAGCTAATAGTTTGTGTGAGACAGCTATTGTCGTCTTCCGAGAATGTCTCAATGATTAAAAAAAGAGTTTAGAACAGTTGGATATAAGCATAGTATGCGTACTTGCATATATGTAATCCAAGTCCGGGAACAATAGTATGCATACAGGTATGCGTACTGCTTGGTTTGGTGAAAGTTCGGGAACCTTGTATTCTTACCTGTACGCGTACTAGCGTGAGGTTCAGGTCCGAGAATTGCTGTTGAGTTTGGAAGATATGCGTACCAGTTCGCGTACTGGAGAACCCAAACTTAGTCCGTCCATTTAGGTATGCGTACCCGTATGCATACTTGAATGGATAATTTTCTAAAATCGGTTTGTTCATGAACTAATACATTCATATAATAAGGAATGCAATTTTTTGCAAACCGTGGCTATAATGTTCATGACTTTGATTCGAGTGAATCAAAATCGATTTTGCTTCAATTGTGTCTTGTGTACTTCTATTAGAATATAAACAATTGAACAACTCTAGAACTAGTTTCATTTGAGTCATTTGAACTACTTATTGTGAAGATGAATAAGGTTGATATGAAAGTGTTCATATGGCTAACCTCGGTTAACTATTGTTGAGCCAACAAAGGTGCACACGTTTAGGTACGGTTACTCATATCTAAATGAAGTCACTTTTCATTTGTGTGTAACAAGCTAAGTTCGATCTAACGGTTAAAAGATATTAGCTTGAGTCTAATCAGGTTGTCATCTAACGGGGAATATTGAATGCTTTTTTACCAAGGTAACTTAGATTGCAAACCCTGATTTGAAGACTATATAGAAGAGAACTCTAGCAACTGGGAAACCTAATCACCACACCTCCTGTGTGATACTAGTTGCGACTCGAGTCGATTCTCCTTTAACCTTAGGTTTTTCACAAAACCCTGTAGGTTAACGACTTGAAGACTTCATTGGTATTGTGAAGCCAGACCCAACTATTTTCTATGTAGTTGCGTGTTCTGATCTTTCTGTTTTCTATCGTGATTGAGTATTATGTTCTCTAAGATTTGCTCGAGATTTAATCTCCGATAGGCAAGATAAAAAGTAGTCACAAACATCTTCGTCTCATCGTTTGTGATTCCACAATATCTTGTTTCGCTGCCATATGATTAAGATTATTGTGAGGTGATTGATATTTCTAGGCTGTTCTTAGGGAATATAAGTTCGGTATATCAATTGGTTCCTGTTCACCTTGATTATCAAAAGATGGAACAAAACTCATAGGTTAATCTGTGGGAGAAAAATTTATTCATTGAATAGACTTTTCTATGTTAGACAGATTGGTTTATCAAGTCTTCGACTTTGGCTCGTAGCAACTCTTAGTTGTGGGTGAGATCAGCTAAGGGAATCAAGTGCGCAGAGTCCTGCTGGGTTTCAGAGACGTAAGGAGCACAACTGTACCTTGATTAGTGTGTGATTGGTTAGGGCTCAACTACATTCCATTCCGAAGTTAACTTGGAGTAGGCTAGTGTCTGTAGCGGCTTAATACAACGTGGTGTTCAAATCTGGACTAGGTCCCGGGGTTTTTCTGCATTTTCGGTTTCCTTGTTAACAAAATTTATGGTGTCTGTGTTATTTCTTTTCTGCATTATATTTGTTATATAATTGAAATATCACAGGTTGTGCGTAAGTTCAATCAATTGTGAATCCAACCTTTGGTTGTTGATTAAATTGATTGACACTTGGATATTAGTTTTTGATACCGTCCAAGTTATTTCTTATTATCAATCGGGCTCGCAAATTCCTATTTCTTTGATTGCGGATTGAATTGAGAAATTGATATATAACTCTTTGATATACTTTTCTTAAGATTTAGTCTGACTGTCTAGTTGATTCTCTTAAAAGTATATTGGAGTTAGTCTATACATATTGCTAAGCGAAATATTGGGTGTGGTTGTTAGACCCCCGCTTTTTCAATTGATATCAGAGCAGGCAAACACGTTTAAGACCTCATAAGTCTGTGTTTGTAGCGATCTGACTCTATGGACAGAAGTGCTATCTCTATAAACGTACCACCAGTCTTCGATGGATGAAATTACCTATGGTGGAAAATTGCTATGCGTGCCTTTCTTCAAGCGCGTGATTTTCAATCATGGGTTTATGTTGTTAATGGCTATTTTCCTCCGGTTGTTACAGTATGCGATGTAGCTGTTCCAAAGGATATCGGTGATTATGATGCTGTCGAGATTTTTGCTGCAAAGAAAAATTCCGACAGATTGAATGCAATCATCCATACCATTACCCCATATCTTCAGCACCATGTGACTACGTGCACTCGGTCTAAAGATGCATGGGATATCTTAGAAACCGTATTTGAAGGGAATACCTGTGAAAAAGAGGCTAGGCTCCAAAACCTAAATTCTAATTGGGAAAACCTTCATATGGCAGATAAAGATTCATTTGATGAGTTTAATCACAAAGTGTCTGAAATTGTTAATGCATCTTTTACGTTGGGTAAGACTATTCCTGAAAAGGACACTGTGATTAAAATTCTCAGATCATTGCCATCTAGATACGATTCTAAGAAACATGCCATCATTGAAGGAAATAACCTTGATGCGCTTTCCAGAAATACTCTTGTTGTAAAGTTAAATTACTTGATCTTTGTCAGAACACCGTTAGAACATCTGCGTTCAATGCTGTGACCAATACAAGTGAATCTTCTAACTTGTCTTGGGCTGATGAATGTTGTTCCAATCATGTTGATTTTGATAAATCACTGATTACACAAAAGATCAAGGATATTGTAAAAAGAAGCAAAAGATGTGAGAAACGTCTCTCTCTGGTTAATGCTTCAGATGATTCAACACAAGAAAAATCATCCCAGGTTGTCAATATCTTGCATACTTGCTATGTGTGCAATGAACTTTCAGCTCTCGCAGCAGAAACTTCCTCCTATTCGAATTCTGATTCAGAGTTTGAATCCGACATTGAGATTTTTGATTTCTTGGATAAGTGTGAAGAAATTCACCAAGAAAATCTCCAACTAAAGGCTACGTTGGAGAAACTTGAATCATCACTTCAGGTGAAAAATCTTGGATTAGACCGTCTTAATGATGAATTCACCAGGACCTATCTCTGAAATAAAAAGAGATTAATACTCTCATGTGTGACCTGCAAAGGTTGTCTGGATGTTCTGATAAAATCTCAGCAATGTTATTCGGTCAGAAGTTTTTTGGAAACACAAATGGTTTAGGGTTCAAAAACAGAACTATGAGCATAATCAACTCTTTTGTTCCAGCTGGTTTTGGAATAATTGATGATGAAGGTTGTAATAAACAGGAGGCAAATAAGCAAGACAATAAATCTTCCTTGATTTGTTCGTTTTTTGGAAATGCAAATCATTCTCAAAGTAAGTGTTGGAAATTCAAGAGGAACAACAAAAGGATTGTCAAACTTCAAAATGACATGCAAAGAATGAATCTGGCCTTGGGAAATCAACAGGGTACTCCTGAAGACAAGAAGAAATCTAAAAGAACCGAATTCAGACAAGGTAAGAAGTTCATTTATACAACAAACCTTGACAAGTCACTATGTGATAAAAGATGTGAGCATTCGGCTCACTCTGTCACTACCTAATGCTAGTGACGTCTGCATCCTCATCTTTAACTTAAGAAAATGAGGATTGCATCAAGGTTGCTCAAGCTTTGTATAATTGTTAATTTCTTATTTTTGTTAAGAAAATATCTTCTTATTAAAATAGATAATGGATCATGAACCGTAAAAGACTTGTTCAAAGTTTTTCTAGGGTTTGACTACCCATAGGTCTATTTATATTCATTTGTGATCAAAATTCCCTTCACTTCTCTTATCTTGAAAGATACGGTTTCATGGCTCCTGTAACTAGAGGTACCACAAAAAGGGATGCAGTTGAAGTAGTTAATGTGTATCTTTGTGAAGGAATCATTTCCTCAAGGAAGAAGAAGGAGAGATCCACAAATGATGAAGAAGGTTCTTCCTCTAACTGCCTCTTGTCTGTTTGTCATTTTGATAATAACTTTAGAGGCATGGTGAAGGATTTCGTCAACAAAAGAAATGATTTAAATCTCAAATCATTTTATCTTTAGAAAAGATAGCTCACTATGAACGTATGTTGTCTCTAACAAAGAACACTCTGTGTGGACTAAAAAAAGAACTTAGTGAGTTAACTGATATCACTGAAGATCTGGAGGAATTGAACGATCCCATAATCAATGGGTTTTTCAATAATGAGAAGGAATTCTCAGTAGATGCTCTGAGAAAGCTCTACGATGTCTAGGAAACTTCTTATGAGAATTAATTCTTGTGTTTTAAAAAGGATAACTAGGGTTTGGAATATCCATTATTGTGAATACACATAGCTATTTCCAACAATTTTTATCTTGCAATGTTTTTAGATTTATTTATTTAAATTCTAAAGTTTATTTGGAAGATGATTTTTGCAGTATTAATCTTTATGGTTTTATATATTGCAACTTGTTATGGGATATGTGTGTTTGCGTCCGTGAACTATGATTGTCCCATATATGTCAAAAGTTAAGTCTTTCATATGTCATTATGTAAATATTGAATGAACTTTTGACAACAAAAGTTAAGCCTATCAGGTCATTATGCAAATATTGATGGAAGATAGGATGAACTTTTGTCTACAAAGATTAAGTCTATTACATGTCTCTATGAAAATATTAATGAAAAATAGAATGAATCTTTGAATATTCCGCAGTATTGGTCTTTCCCTGATCCACATCTTTGTGTAAGTACTGTGTGGCTCCGTAAGTTCTCTTATGTGAGCATTTCCGATTAAATTAATCATGGGTTCTCTTGTGGTTAATTTAATTGAGTATTTTGGATACAAATTCATGTTTCACGTGATTTGTTAATGTCCAAAGAAATCCTTCTTTTCTTGTGAAAGTAAGGTCACTCTTGTTGTTCTTTCGGGAATGACATTTTATGAGGGAGAGTTCTTATTTGAACCTGTGCTTAATTGCCAAATCTTTGTGGGGAGTGCGGCTGTGGAATATAATAGGGGGTATCTTGTATCTTTATAAACTCCTTGATGAATGCATTTAGTTTCGGCTATATGATTGCATCTAAACAAAGTTGATATGTTGTTATCTTTTGGTCATGAAGTATTGATAGACGCATTATTGTGTCTAATATGTCTCAATTGTATATATTGTTAGTGTTCGATTTTGTATTTATTTTGTTATTTTATGTCTTTGTAGGTATTTTTAGAGAAATAAGCTTTTGCGGCGAAACTGGTTCGAAAAGTGGTGTTTTACACCCCAGGATAGAGTACTAAAGGCACCCCAGAAATGCACCAGAAGCACCCCAAAAATGTGACGGAGGAACCCCGGAAAAATTACTATCTACGCCCAAAAATTACTATTTGCACCCCATAAGACAAATGCTAAAGGGACACCCGTGCAAGATTAGGGGGAGGACATGTTCTTCTCAAATTCGAAAAAAATGAATTTTGGCGGGAAAATATTTTCATTAACAACAGAATTTCGATCGGATGTTTGGACGTGATTTAGTGAGATTCAATCCCTGAAACTTAGTGGGTAGACGTGATATGACTATAGAAAGCTAGTATGGGTGATTTTATCGATCAAATTTGGCTGGATAACTTGGTTTAATCCAAACAGGGAGTTGGTGGAAAAACATGAGCTTGCATGAGTTGTGAGAAATTTAAACGTGTACTGCACGTGCTTGGAAGACTTAATCGATATTATGGAGCGTGAAGAAGGTATAGAAGGAAAGAAATACAGCTGCAGATGCGTGAAAATCAAAATCAAAATCAATGAAAAAAATGGAAAAAAATATATACCCGAGTAAAAGAAGATTATTTGTAGTTAATGGAGGAGATTCAATGTCGCAATGATGTATAAATAGGTTCCTAGGATCACATAGAAGTGGTGTCGGGAGTTTGGGGGGGCTGAGAAGGCTTGAGGAGGCGAGAATCAGAGGTTTACAGGCTCTACTGCTGCTGCGGAACTGAAGAACACGAAGAACATAAGACGCCCAAAAACAGTCATAACTGCTACAGCGTATGCGACCGTTCCAAGACGGTCTTATATGCTACAGTAACAACAGCACTTTACAATTATCGTTCTCTGTAACAAAGGTTTGTAACAAATATAATTGTTACAAAACCCGATTTTCACCATTTTTCTCCTTTTCATCAATTATAAAACACTTTTGAGCATTAATAAAGATGGATTTTGAGCGTGTTTTCACCATGAAGAGCTAAACCCCAACACTGGGACGACAGGAGGCCGAACTTCATACATGGGTAAATTTATTTTATTCTTTTTTATAACTTTTGCACTAAAATTAATTGAAATATGATTTGATTAAATTGGTTGTCATTTGATTAGATGGGTCATGCTTAGCTTAGGTGATTTGATGTCCCATGCTTAACATTTACAATCAATGTTTTGAGAATCTACCTTGGCAAAAATAGAGTCCTTGTTTATATTTCTTGAGCTAAAATTGTTGAGAATAAATAAGTGAACCTTATGTTATAAATATTGGCTAAATCCTTAGTCCCAGTACCTCTCGCCCATTGTTAAATATCTTTGTATATATTTATTTAATATTTTTAAAAACTTTAATCTCTACAAATCCGAGTGAACGACAACCTCATTTCTTACCACTATCTAAAATTACATCAAGTATCTCTATGGAAATTTCATTAGGATCCCACTAGTTTTCGTACCTTTGCCAATTTTTATTGACAAAAAGGGGGAGAATTAATGTGTAGTTCACACTACAAATACATATGGTTTACGGATCATTATGTAAGGGGAGTGGTTTTCATGTGAGATGAAGTATTGACCAATGGGGAGTGATACATATCACCATAGTATTGTTGTCAAAGTTGTGATACAATTGGACTTTGATGTTGTGTAATAATACTATGACACTGTATAACAATGATTGAGAGCAATTTTTTTCTCATTGTTATAGCTACAGATCTTCAACAACTATGATGCTGAGTTGAACACATTCAGAATCACTGGAGTACTTGGAAGTGACGAAGATTTCGAGTAATGTTGAAGAACCAAGGAAATCAAGCATTTGGATTGAGAGCTACAAAGTTTATTTATTTTGTATTCCATATGTATTGATAGTTTTGTCACTAAAATTGACAAAAGGGGAGATTGTTAGAGCACTGCTCGGTCGAACTCGCAAGCGTTGCTATCTCAAGCTTGTTGTCAATTTTAGTTGCCAAAACTATAAGTCTTGATTTCTAGTCTACTTATAGCTAAGTCTCGGATTGGGATAAAAAGTGTAGTTGAGCATTAGACTTCACGGCGTTCATCGAATGAAGACGAAAAACTACTAAAGAGAGCTTGTGGAACTTCATCAACAAAAGCTATGTAGACACTTGAACTCATCTATCACTTAAAAGTCTATATACTCTATCTCTTATTTTATAAAAAAAGTCGTATAGCTATATAGACTTCAATTATACAAATTTGATATTTCGAGCTGAGTTTAACTCACTTACATATTTCTCGAAATATGTGTTGGTAAGCTTTCGCTTTAACCAAGTTCATCTTATATTCTTGACGAAAGTCAAAAGATGATCATGTGAAAATCGCCTGGTAACATTTTACATGATTTGTGTGAGACAATCATTTGATGTAGACTCAGAATTAATGTTTCGTATTGATCATTCGATCACTTGAAAATTGCTTTGAAGCTAATAGTTTGTGTGAGAAAGGTATTGTCGTCTTCCGAGAATGTTTCAATGATTGAAATAAGAGTTTAGAACAATTGGATATAAGCATAGTATGCGTACTTGCATATATGTAATCCAAGTCCGGGAACCATGGTATGCATACCCGTACGCGTACTACTTGGTTTGGTGAAAGTCCGGGAACCTTGTACGCATACCGGTACGCGTATTGGCGTGAGGTTCAGGTCCGGGAATTTCTACTGAGTTTGGAAGATATGCGTACCAGTTCGCGTACTGGCGAACCCAAACTTAGTCCGTCCATTTAGGTATGCGTACCCGTATGCATACTTGAATGGATAATTTTCTAAAATCGGTTTGTTCATGAACTAATACATTTATATAATAAGGAACGCAATCTTTTGCAAACCGTGGCTATAATGTTCATGACTTTGATTCGAGTGAATCAAAATCGATTTTGCTTCAATTGTGTCTTGTATACTTCTATGAGAATATAAACAATTGAACAACTCTAGAACTAGTTTCATTTGAGTCATTTGAACTAGTTATGGTTAAGATGAATAAGGTTGATATGAAAGTGTTCATATGGCTAACCTCGGTTAACTATTGTTGAGCCAACAAAGATGCACACGTTCAGGTACGGTTACTCATATCTAAATGAAGGAACTTTTCATTTGTGTGTAACAAGCTAAGTTCGATCTAACGGGTGAAAGATATTAGCTTGAGTCTAATCAGGTTTT
Organism: Papaver atlanticum; assembly: GCA_023531105.1. Taxonomy (NCBI): domain Eukaryota; kingdom Viridiplantae; phylum Streptophyta; class Magnoliopsida; order Ranunculales; family Papaveraceae; genus Papaver; species Papaver atlanticum. Next base: position 7,806,203 of record JAJJMB010000948.1, on the reverse strand, counting down.
CATCTAACGGTGAATATTGAATGCTTTGTTACCAAGGTAACTTATATTTCAAACCCTGATTTGAAGACTATATAAAGGAGAACTCTAGCAACTGGGAAACCTAATCCCAACACCTCCTGTGTGATACTAGTTGCGACTAGAGTCGATTCTCCTTTAACCTTAGGTTTTTCACGAAACCTTGTAGGTTAACGACTTGAAGACTTCATTGGGATTGTGAAGCCAGACCCAACTATTTTCTCTGTCGTTGCGTGTTCTGATCTTGCTATTTTCTATCATGATTGAGTACTATCTTCTCTAAGATTTTCTCGAGATTAAATCTCCGATAGGCAAGATAAAAAGTAGTCACAAACATCTTCGTCTCATTGTTTGTGATTCCGCAATATCTTGTTTCGCTACCATACGATTAAGATTATTATGAGGTGATTGATATGTCTAGGTTGTTCTTCTGGAATATAAGTCTGGTATATCAATTGGTTCCTGTTCACCTTGATTTATCAAAAGACAGAACAAAACTCATAGGTTTATCTGTGGGAGACTGATTTATCTATTCAATAGACTTTTCTGTGTGAGACAGATTGGTTTATCAAGTCTTCGACTATGGGTCGTAGCAACTCTTAGTTGTGGGTGAGATCAGCTAAGGGAATCAAGTGCGCAGAGTCCTGCTGGGATTCAGAGACGTAAGGAGTGCAACTGTACCTTGATCAGTGTGAGATTGGTTAGGGCTCAACTACATTCTAGTCTGAAGTTAACTTGGAGTAGGCTAGTGTCTTTAGCGGCTTAATACAGTGTGGTGTTCAAATCTGGACTAGGTCCCGGGGTTTTTCTGCATTTGCGGTTTTCTCGTTAACAAAATTTCTGGTGTGTGTGTTATTTCTTTTCCGCATTATATTTGTTATATAATTTAAATATCACATGTTGTGCGTAAGTTCAATCTATTGTGAATCCAACCTTTGGTTGTTGATTAAATTGATTGACACTTGGATATTGGTTTTTGATACCGTCCAAGTTATTTCTTATATTCAATTGAGCTCGCAAATTCCTATTTATTTGATTGCGGATTGAATTGAGAAATCGAGATATAACTCTTTGATATACTTTTCTTAAGATTTATTCTGACTGTCTAGTCGATTCTCTTAAAAGTATATTGGAGTTAGTCCATACAGATTGCTAAGCGAAATATTGGGTGTGGTTGTTAGACCCCCGCTTTTTCAACTCCAATAACTTAAGTATGACTAACAAATTCGGGAAAGATCTTTAGAAGATTAATGTATCCCAAAGAATCAAAAAAATTACATGTGTTAGAGCACTGCTCGGTCGAACTCGCAATTGTTGCTATCACAAGTTTAGTTGTCAAAACTATAAGTCTTTATTTCTAGTCTACTTATAGCTAAGTCTCGGATTAGGATAGAATGTGTAGTTGAGCTTTAGACCTCACAGTGTTCATCGATTGAAGACGAAGAACTACTAAGGGGAGCTTGTGGAACTTCATCAACAAAAGGTATGTTGAGACTTGAACTCATCTATCACTCAAAAGTCTATTTCTACACTATCTCATATTTGAGACAAAAGTCGTATAGCTATACAAACTTCGATTATACACATTTGATATTTTGAGCTGAGTTTAACTCGCTTACATATATGTGTAGGTAAGCTTTCGCTTTAACCAAGTTCATCTTATATTCTTGACGAAAATCAAAAGATGGTCATGTGAAAATCGCCTGGTAACATCTTATATGATTTGTGTGAGACAATCATTTGGTGTAGACTCGGAATGTTTCATATTTATCATTTGATCACTTGAAAATTGCTTTGAAGCTAATAGTTTGTGTGAGACAGCTATTGTCTTCTTCTAAGAATGTTTCAATGATTGAAATGGGAGTTTAGAACAATTAACCATGATTGGATATAACACCGTATGCGTACTTGTATGCTAACTGTTGCAAGGTATTCCAAGTCCGGGAACCATAGTATGCATACCTGTATGCGTACTGGTTTGATTCGTTGAAGTCCGGGAACTTAGTATGCATACCCGTATGCATACCAGCGTAAAGTTCAAGTCCGGGAATTCAACTGAGTTTGGTGGTGTACGACAGTATACGTACCCGTTCGCATACTGGCAAACCCAGACCAAGTTCGGCTACTTAGGTATACTTACCCGTTTGCATACTTGAGTGGGTTATGTTCTAAAATCGGTTTGTTCATGAACTAATACATTTATAAAATAAGGAATGCAATCTTTTGCAAACTGTGGCTATAATGTTCATGAATTGATTCGAGTGAATCAAAATCTATTTTGCTTCAATTGTGTCTTGTATACTTCTATGAGAATATAAACAATTGAACAACTCTAGAACTAGTTTTATTTGAGTCATTTGAACTAGTTGTGTTAAGATGAACAAGGTTGATATGAAAGTGTTCATATGGCTAACTTCGGTTAACTATTGCTGAGCCAACAAGGTATACACGTTTAGGTACGGTTACCCATATCTAAATGAAGTCACTTTTCATTTGTGTCTAACAAGCTAAGTTTGATCTAACGGTTGAAAGATATTAGCTTGAGTCTAATCAGGTTTTCATCTAACGGTGAATATTGAATGCTTTGTTACCAAGGTAACATTGATTGCAAACCATGATTTGAAGACTATATAAGGGAGAACTCTAGCAACTGGGAAACATAATTCCCACACCTCATGTGTGATACTAGTTGCGACTAGAGTCGATTCTCCTTTAACCTAGGTTTTTCCTAAAACCATTATAGGTTAACGACTTAAAGACTTCATTGGGATTGTGAATCCAGACCCAACTATTTTCTCTGTAGTTGCGTGTTCTGATCTTGCTTTATTCTATCGTATTGAGTATTATCTTCTCTAAGATTTGCTCGAAATTTAATCTCCGATAGGCAAGATAAAAAGTAGTCACAAACATCTTCGTCTTATCGTTTGTGATTCCACAATATTCATTTTCGCTTCCATATGATTAAGATTATTGTTAGGTGATTGATATTACTAGGCTGTTCTTCGGGAATATAAGTCCAGTGTATTAATTGGTTCATGTTCACCTTGATTTATCAAAATACGGAACAAAAACTCATAGGTATTTCTCTGGGAGACATATTTATCCATTCAATAGACTTTTCTGTGTGAGAAAGATTTATTTATCAAGTCTTCGACTTTTGGTCGTAGCAACTCTTAGTTTTGGGTGAGATCAGCTAAGGGAATCAAGTGCGTAGAGTCCTGCTGGGATTCAGAGGCGTAAGGAACGCGACTATACCTTGATCAGTGTGAGATTGGTTAGGGCTCAACTATATTCCAGTCCGAAGTTAACTTGTAGTAGGCTAGTGTCTGTAGCGGCTTAATACAGTGTGGTGTTCAAATCTGGACTAGGTCTCGGGGTTATTCTGCATTTGCGGTTTCCTCGTTAACAAATTTTTTGGTGTCTGTTTTATTTCTTTTTCCGCATTATATTCGTTTATATAATTGAAATATCACAGGTTGTGCGTAGTTAAATCAATTAGATTATCCAACCTTTGGTTGTTGATATAAATTGATTGACACTTGAACATTGGTCTTTGGTACCGTTCAAGTTGTTTCCCATAATAATCAGGCTCACGGATTCTGTCTGTTTGATTTGCTGATTACATTGAAAAACAGAGACATAACTCTTGGATATATTTCCATTGATTGAGTTTGACTGTCTAGTTGATTCTCTTGAAATTATATTGGAGTTTGTCCATACAGATTTCCTAAACGAAATATTGGGTGTGGTTGTTAGACCCCCATTTATTTCAATTGGTATCAGAGCAGGCAAACACGTTTAAGACCTTATAAGTCTGTGTTTGTAGCAATCTGACTCTATGGACAGTTGTGCTATCTCTGACAACGCATCACCAGTTTAGAAACATTCTGACTTGGTTCAAAGCCTTGTTTCTCCTGGGAAATCTCTCACGTCTTCCCCATTGTCTGAAACTGTGTTTAATTGGGAAAAACGCCTAGATGAATAGTTGGATGATCTTTCAGATGAAAGTGATTCAGATGAGGGACAAGATGTTGATGAGGAAGTCTCACAATATATCAAGCTCTTTGACCATGTCATAAAGAAAAAGAAGTCAACATCCTGCTTGACTGAATTTCTGACTCCTCTCTCTCTAGAAAACAGGAAATTGAGAAAATTCTTTAAAAGATACGAATGTGGATATAGTCTCGTACAATCTCTTCTCAAAGATCGTGAAGAAGATGTGTGTTCAAAAAATTCTGAATGTGATAATCTTCGTCGAAATCTCTTTGTGTTGAAAGAAAGATTTGCAGAAACTGAAGCAAGATATGACTCTCAACAAAACTGTTTTAATGACAGAGAAATCGGTTTTCTCGCCAGAGAAAAACATTTGGAGGCTGATCTAACTGCTGCTCTTGATAAGGTCAAATCACTGGAAGAGAATCTAAAAAGGTTCAATTCTAGCTCTACAAAATTATCCACTATGCTGGGAGCATGTAAAGAACATCGTGATACATGTGGTCTGGGCTATAAAGGAATAGACGCTCCGAGCTGTGGTATTATTAATTTTGTATGTGCTAATGACAACCTCCAGCAAAAGAATTCCACTTATGGCAAAAGTGAAACTTTACCTTCAGCAGCAGAAGTTTTAACAAACAAGGGTTGTCTTCCTCTTAAAACAGGTTATATGAGAAAAGTTAATAACTCTCCATACAGATGTTGTTATTGCGAAAACAAAGGTCATCTTTAGAGGAGATGTCGTTCTCGCTTACGGAAGGAAAAACTTCATAACATTCTTATTTGGATGTTGATAGACGCATTATTGTGTCTAATATGTCTCAATTGTATATATTGTTAGTGTTCGATTTTGTATTTATTTTGTTATTTTATGTCTTTGTAGGTATTTTTAGAGAAATAAGCTCTTGCGGCGAAATTGGCTCGAAAAGTGGTGTTTTACACCCCAGGATAGAGTACTAAAGGCACCCCAGAAATGCACCGGAAGCACCCCAGAAATGTGTCGGAGGAACCCCGGAAAAATTACTATCTACGCCCAAAAATTACTATTTGCACCCCATAAGACAAGTGCTAAAGGGACACCCGTGCAGGATTAGGGGGAGGACATGTTCTTCTCAAATTCAAAAAAATGAATTTTGGCGGGAAAATATTTTCATTAACAGCAGAATTTCAATCGGATATTTGGACGTGATTTAGTGAGATTCAATCCCTGAAACTTAGTGGGTAGACGTGATATGACTATATAAAGCTAGTATGGGTGATTTTATCGATCAAATTTGGCTGGATAACTTGTTTTAATCCAAACAGGGAGTTGGAGGAAAAACATGAGCTTGCATGAGTTGTGAGAAATTTAAACGTGTACTGCACGTGCTTGGAAGATTTAATCGATATTATAGAGCGTGAAGAATGTATAGAAGGAAATAAATACAGCTGCAGATGCGTGAAAATCAAAATCAATGAAAAAAATGGAAAAAAATATACCCGAGTAAAAGAAGATTATTTGTAGTTAATGGAGGAGATTCAATGTCGCAATTATGTATAAATAGGTTCCTAGGATCACATAGAATGTGTGTAGAGAGTTTGGGGTCGATAGGAGAGCTCAGGAGGCGTGAATCAAGAGTTTTCAGAACTCTGTTGTTGCTGCTGCTGCTGCTCGTGAAGAACAGGGAAACAGCGACGGTTTCTTCAACTGGTTGTAACAGTTAATTCAACTGGTTTGCAACATTTATATTCGTTGTAACAGTTTCTTCAGCTTGTTTTAACATTTATCTTCATTGTAACAGTTTCTTCATCCTCTTCTGCAACATTTAATTTCATATTTGTAACGATTATCTTCATCATAACAGTTGAGAGTTGAAACAGTTGGTCTGTAACGCACCTGTGCTGTTGCAGATTTCCTGTTTCATTATTTTCTCTTCTTGTAAACACTTTATGAGCCATGAATACATATTTTGAGTGTGTTTTCGACATGATGAGTTAAACCCCAACACTGGGACGACGGAGGAGGCCGAACTTCATACATGGGTAAATTTATTTTTATTCTTTTTATGACTTTTGCATTAAAATTAATTGAAATATGATTTGATTAAATTGGTTGTCATTTGATTAGATGGGTCATGCTTAGCTTAGGTGATTTGATGTCCCATGCTTAACATTTACAATCAATGTTTTGAGAATCTACCTTGGCAAAAATAGAGTCCATGTTTATATTTCTTGAGCTAAAATTGTTGAGAATAAATAAGTGAACCTTATGTTATAAAGATTGGCTAAATCCTTAGTCCCAGTACCTCTCGCCCATTGTTAATAGTCTTTGTATATATTTATTTATTAATTTTAAAAAACTCGAATCTTCACAAATCTGAACGAACCCATTCTTACCACTATTTAAAAATTACATCAGATGTCTAAGGAAGTAATCAAACCGGTTTCTCATATTACTGGTCGTAAATGTCCAACTCTCAGACAAGAAAAGTGTTGTGATGAGCCAAGTATTGCCTGTCAAGATAACACAAAGGCTTTCTACAATTGTAAAAGGAATTGTGTTATATGGACAAATGACTGCCCTATTGATCCAATGAGCAAGAAAACTTCTTCAAGCTTTTCTTCCATGACTAAAGGAGGTGTTGGATCAAAAGCGTCAATCGTTCCTGGGTATATTCGTATCAATAATCGTATATCAGAACTAAAGACCAGTATTAAGAAGGCAGCAGCTTCAGGTATCTCTTGTCCTCCTTTTGTTAATCCCCTTGAGACTAACTCTATTGACTTTTTTTAAGATTTTCAAGAAAGAAAAAGGGAAAATGTCAATACCCTTGATGAGCTATATGCTCGTCAAATTACAACTTGACTGCTTACGAATGAGCATTCTCTTTGAGACCGTGTGAGGATGCTCATAATTCTCAAGAAGCTCTTCTTCTTGACAAAGTGGTCTTTATTGTATCTTTTTGTTTAAGAATAAAATGGTCATCTTACTGTTGAGCCTTGCTCCGGTTAATTATTACATATGTAATATATTTGATCAATAGCTCTTGAGAAAATTCTCTTTGTTGCTCAATTTGAAAACCCTCGTTTTTCTTCCTACAGTTGATTTGTTGATCTTAACAATTACCTGATGCTCACTTCTGAGCTAAGTTGTTATGTCGTTAGAATTTTTTTTTAATCAAAACATACTTCTAAAATAGGCTTCATTGGATTCTTGGTTTTGAGCCTGGCTCATAACCATAGACGTTTGTGCACCCAACCCTTACCGAACATAAACGAGTAACCCTAGGGTTTCCCTATGAAGCACTCATATATATGTATCATGCATGGTTTTCTTCTTCTCCTGATACATACACGTTCCATAACTTCAAGAGTTCTCTTGAAATTTTGTGGTGTGCACAATGGATGGATGCAAAAAGGAAGACAAAGTTGAAAAGGGCAAAGTTATTGAGTTTCACGAGAACCATGTTTTCATAACCTGCTATCATGTCGTTGATCATGAAAACAAACTTCCAGTTCAGATGTCATCTCAATTGGTGGGAAATCTTCTTCGAGATTTTGGGTTGTATGTGAACAACTTGAAATTGCAACAAAGAATCTGGAATTTCTAAAAACCGAACTGAAGAAAGCAACTGATGAACTTGTTTGTGTTCGATCTCTGGTTGTTGATTATGTCTGAAGACCTTCAGTTTTGTTCTTCTTAGGAGTTATATTTCTTAATGTCTAGGAAACTTCTTATGAGAATTTATTCTTGTGTTTTAAGAAAGATAACTAGGGTTTGGTATATCAATTATTGTGAGTACACATAGCTATTGTCAACGATTTTCATCTTGCAATGTTTTTAGATTTATTTATTTAAATTCTAAAGTTTATTTGGAAGATGATTTTGCAGTATTAATCATTTTTGGTTTTATATTGCAAAAATTGTTATGGGATATGAGTGTTTGCGTCCGTGAACTATGATTGTCCCATATATGTCAAAAGTTAAGTCTATTATATGTCTATATGCAAATATTGATGGAAAATAGAATGAATCTTTGTATATTCTGCAGTATTGATCTTTGCAAAACACCATGTTACAATTTTTCACAACGGCATAAGCTCCGTTGCTAAATTATTTATTGCAACAGAAGTCAGCCGTTGCTAAAAAAAATTAGGAACAGAAATAAAAAGGCTCAGAACCATGCCATAGCTTTGAATCAAAGCCACGGCTTCATTCTAAGCCACGGCTTTGATTATAAGCTATGGCTTTATTCTAAGCCATGGCTCAGGATATTAAGTTTCCCCGTCCATAACTCCATATGGAAACAAACATAACATACAAACCATTTTTTTAAAATCAAATAAACTGAGAACCCACTAACAGTTGGAAAGTTTACACAATCAAATAAACTGAGAGTCCATGTTATTGAAAAGTTATACAATTTGGAAAAAATTATACCCGCACCCACACACAAATAACTTGAAAGTAGATCTCACTTTGAGAATGGTGTGCATAGTGACTAGCAACAACTTCCCTCTTACTCTCATTCGATCTTTTAGTATCCAAATTTCAACCTGTTCAGCTATTGGAAGGTCCCAGTTTGGCTTCTTTTGCACAATTCTGTACAAATCACAGAACAAAACTCATTAAATATCATAACATGTAGAAGCATTGGTCAAGGGACTTTCGATGACGATAAACAATTATCTTGCAATACCTTTGACCGGGAACGACAGTTAAAAATTGCCTTGATACCAGGTGCAAGCTCATCGATTGAAACAGTTGAGAAGAGCTAAAAGTGTCGAGATGAATCATGTATATCAATAAAATTCACGAAGACCAGGGTTATTCCCATGCCAAGCCTCCAAAGTTTTTAGTTTGAGCTTAGGAGGATCTTTCATATCTTATGCCGATGCCAGGCCTCCAAATAACACATACAACCCTTACTTTTTAACCTTTATTAGTATTACCCTTTGAAAATGGGATCACAAGGACATATATGAAAAAAGTTAGGAAGAGCATATGAAACATGAGCTGGACACTTGTGATCTTGGACATGGCATACACTACAGGATATGCAACAGAAAAAGGAAAAGGTATAAGAGCACAAAGCATGTAAAAACAGTCATGGGCTCAGTGAATCCTACATCTTTTATTTCTTAAGAGCCTTCAACTTCTATTGTTCTACAAGCCCTACTACTTCACAATACATCAAAGGTCTTTTATTGTTTTTGTCTCAATGAAATCTGCAGTATACTCAAAATCTGAAGAAATACCCAAACTGATCAAAAAAATTCCAAAACACTGATGCATAGGAGTGGATAGTCCAAAGCCACTAAACCATGATGTGGAGCAGGTAAACCAACGAGAATAAGGAGAGTTTCAAATGCCACTTTCGTATCTTTTATTTCTGTAAGATCTTTCTATATTTTATCACAGGCTCAATTATTTATTGTTCCTGTTAATAGCTCTATTTCAGAGATCTTTAAACATGCAACACTAAATTGTCAATGAATATGAGCTGTGAGCTGGAAAATGATATGCTGAGTAGATAGTGAGAGGATGATTAGAACCTACCAATTGACCAAAGTCCAGATGATATGAACAGAATAGACGTGAGAATGAGAGAAGTAACTCTCCAGTTATTAACAGCAGCATGCGGACGAGAGATAACACCAACGAAGCAACGTGATCAAAATAAGATTTACACCAGGCAACCACAGTTGTACGTAATGCATAATCAAACAGCAAAATCCAACCTGGACAACCCCAACAAGTGGTGATGAAGGAACATCACCGAAGATGTGAATTGAAACAGTAGACATAGCCATAGACAGTGGTCTCAAACTGGGTTTAACACTATGAAGACATACAAAATTTACCGGACCCTGCACAAATAATAAATGAGCTTAAAACAATTGATCAATAGTTCAATACGTTATGCACTGTGCACAAATAACATTTTACAACAAAATTAACCGATATTTCTGCAAACCAAACAGAATATTTTTACAATTTTAGATCTAGCGTCAGAACAAAGCATGAGAAGCAAATGCATTACGTCTCAAGAAACATTTTTCATTGTTCTATGCTATCTAGAAGCTATTTTGTAACCTAATTACAGAAATTAGGATGAGAACACGCCATGTCCTGAAATCAAGAAAACCAAATTTGCAGCTAGATTAGGTTAATGAGTTGGTACCTGCGTTGCGAACACAAACAACTCTCCAATTGCAAAGAGGACTAGGAAACCATATAAATTATGTGAAAGTAAAGTGCTGAAGCAAAATATAGCCCCCACAAATGTTGCTCCAGAAAGAAGCTGCGGAGGAATGAAAAATGACATATAAGCTATCACATGAAAAATTGGAAGGTCAGAACTGACTGATGGAATACGAAGTGTCCAGCAAATAAGTCAACAGAAGTTTAGTCAGCGGTCTTTCAAATTTATAACACCTGTTTTAAATGGTATTGCTTTGGTGGGATCCTCGCTCCTTTTTTAAAAGTGCTCTACATGCGACAAAACCTCCTAGGCCTGCAGTAAGGCGACACAAGAACACAAAAATTGATAATAATTAATAACATAAAAATGTTGTAGTTCAGGATAATGAAAAGTAAAAAAAGGAAGCTCAAGGGAAGAAGAAGAAGAAGAAAAAGAAAGGATACCTAAAGGTATTATTACTGAGTCAGAGCCACCGCAGAGCATCACATCCTGCAACCTCTCAAGAAATTCAAAACAATTTCAGCTATAAAGGTTACACAATTCAGAATTGTTCTAATGTTTGATATACATTAAGTAAACTGAACAAACTTACAGCTTCTCCTCTAATGTTTTATCAAGTTCATTCATGACCTCTTCCGATATCCCACCATCAGCCAGAGCTTTCTTTCCAGCAGTAAGCATGTAGAGCATGAACTTGTCATCCCTTTTAGAGAGTTTTGGTGCAACCCATCCTTCCGTTGAGAAAGACTTGATTTCTCCAGCAATTCTCTACACATTACAAATAAAATAAACCAACAAGTAAGCCTCAAGCAATATATAAACATGAAACTTAGTATGTAAAGGACCGAATCATATAGGAATCACAGTTGGAAAACTGAAACAGTCAAAACCTTCGATATCACTTATGCCACTGACACCTTCTAGCAGGTTATTGTAGAATTCGTCGGGTTCGTTAAACATACCATGACTGTCTTCTAAAGTTTGATAGTTAAACCAACAAGAGTAGAATGTCCCCAAATCATGTAGCTATGCTAGAGTTTCAAGCTGGCGATCAAGTGGCCACAAACAACTACAACAAAATTATAAAAACTCAACTCATTGACAATTAAGACTAACCAACATGAACCATGTAAAAAACACAGAATCTCGTAAACGTACTTGATTGCCCGCAGCCCTGTGAATAATTAAGAAACTCAATCAAGTCAGTAGATGCATATTACCAGCAAGTCTAGAATCACTTGTTTGATTTCTGTATCGACCGGCTAAAGAAAAACTCAAAGAAAAAGGATAGCAAAGAATTCTTGCCTTGCTTTTTGCACAAGCTCCCATAACAAGCTACCAGTACTCATGTTGAACGCCCCAGGATAGCATCTGGTACAAGCAACAGACCCAGTTGATTTTGACAAGACCGGTGTATAAAATGAAGAGACAATGCCAAATTAAAGGGTAAAGGAAATCAATGAAACCTCCTTCTCAATATAACATTGCAAGTTTCGGGAAGCGTACATCATGGCAGATTCCTATTCCAATACGACCAACATCTGTGATGAAATTCTGGTTCTAAGTTAGTATTTTCTAACATAAATTGGGTAAACTTGAGCTGTCTGGATTTAAGTTCTGCATTTTTGTATATCAATTATTATTTTGAAGCTATATCCTAGTCTCCAAAGTCCCAAACCCAATGAGTATACCTGTATCAACAATGGTAGGCCGATCTCCGGCTGCGATGGTGTCAGATTCTTTGAAGCAAACATCCCCTGTGAGATCAAAGAGATGAATCTGCATATCATCATTATACCAGTGTTAAAAATTAAGAACAAACATAAACTTGATAATCTGAAGAACAGAAGTCAACAAAAAAGGCTTACGCAAGATCCGCCAAAGTGTCTGATTTGATCGCAGCTTTTCCCTGTGGAAGCTTGAGAGATGAATAATGGGATATCACTTCCCGTAGAGTGTGCTTTGTGCTTTTAATGCAATTATCCCATGTAAAACTCTGCAAACGATATGTAAGAGTTGCTGAAGTTCTCTAAACTGTGGACTATATCCAAAATGGCTAATGTAAACTGCATAAATGGGAATATCAATTGGTATGAGCCAACACACCTTTCTCACATGTTCTCTCTTCACCTCCTCCCAAGGCAATTTGCCTTCAGGGGAAAAAATTGAGGCATTCCACAGAGCTCCTCTACCAACCATCACAGATGAGGCACCTATGAAGAAAATAAGGTTATGAGTCTTATTCATTATGGAAAAAAAAAAAAAAAGATACCAGAAAACTGAATTCACTTGAAATAAGCTCTAACGAAACGAGCAAAAAAGTTGTTTATATGATTCAACAATACAAATGCTACCTGTTGCCACAACAGCATCTAACACACAACATCATCTCATCCAACATCTTCTCAGCACCTCAAACACCACCAATAGAAACCCATCCTATATCACAAGCCTGTACCACAACCCATACATTCCCTGCATCAAACCTTAACTTCAATGTCTCAGAACTCCTTCTAGGTCTTCTTCTACTGCAATTTCTCCACCAGATTTCACCTACAGTGCATCAAACATTCATAACAACTTCAATTGAAGAATTGGGTAAGAACAAGAAACCCTAATTTTAAATTTCTCTCAATTTATTCTTCAGAATAACAGAATCACCACCATCAATTCTTGAGTTCAACTCAAACCCTAATTGTAGTACTTCCATTATCAGTACCACCCTAATTCCTCTCGATCTCCTTTACAGATTCATTAAACAGAAACCCTTCTGCTTGAATCAAACAAGAGCTCCAATCTTCATCAACTGCAACTTATCATCACCATCACCTTCTCTTCAATGATTACTCTGACTCTTCTTACACAGCACCGGCTCAACTCATCACCTTCTCCTCAACTGGTTCATCCTTGTATTTGCGAGTTTAAGAAATTGAAAAACTGAAATTGAAAACAACAGATTAACAAATGAAACCCTAAAATCGATAAACTGAAATCGAAATCCCTAAAATCTAAAATAGCAGATTCACAGATAAAACCCTAAAATCGATAAACTAAAAAGAAAAAAATAGACTCACAGCTGAAACCCTAGAAATCAAAATATCTAAAATCGCAAAATCTCTAAACCCTATAAACTGAAACGAAAGGATTATGAAAGAGACTCAAAACCTGGTTGATTCCAGTGGTTTTAGATTGAAAAGATGAAAAAGAGATGAGTTCTTCAGAACTGCAGTTCTGTGGAGAGGAGATGAAATCGACGAGGTTCTGTGGAGGAGAAAAAATGTGAAGGAAAAAACGATAAGGAAGGGATATAAGAGAACTTTGGCCGAAGGGTGGAAAAAAGATGACCGAAGTTTGACTTGGGCATAAAACCTAGTCCTAGTGTTCCCGATTACACGCGTCCTTCGCACGCTTGAAGACAGCGCAGTTGCTATTCGCAACCTATCACTCTCCGTTCCGAAATTAGCAACGGCAATCCTCCATTGCAGAAAAACTGCAACCGAAATTAACAACAGAAAATTAGCAACGGCGCTATTGTTGTTGCTAGTTTGAGTTGCAAATCCCTTAAAATGGTTATGGGGAGAGTTCTTAATTGAACTTGTGCTTAATTGCCAAATCTTTGTGGGGAGTGCGCGGCTATGGAATATTGTAGGAGTTTTCTTGTATCTTTATAAACTCCTTGATGAATACACTAAGTTTCGACTATGTGAAATCATCGAAACAAAGTTGATATGTTCTCTTTTAGTCACGAAGTATCTCTATGAGAATTTCATTATGATCCCGCTAATTTTCGTACCTTTGCCAATTTATATTGACAAAAAGGGGGAGAATTATTATGTAGTTCACACTACAAATACATATGATTTACGGATCATTATGTAAGGGGGAGTGGTTTTCATTGTGAGATGAAGTATTGACTAAGGGAGAGTGATACATATCACCATAGTATTGCTGTCAAAGTTGTGATGCAATTGGACTTTGATGTTGTGTAATAATACTATGCCACTGTATAACAATACGAAACATCTTGTTTTTATATATTGTTATTGATATGGATCTTCAACAACTATGATGCTGAGTTGAACACGTTCAGAATCACTGGAGTACTTGGAAGTGACGAAGATTTCGAGTAATGTTGAAGAACCTAGGAAATCAAGCATTTGGATGAAAAGCTACAAAGTTTATTTATTTTGTAATCCATATGTATTGATATATAGTTTTGTCACTAAAATTGACAAAGGGGGAGATTGTTAGAGCACTGCTCGGTCGAACTCGCAAGCGTTGCTATCTCAAGCTTGTTTGTCAAGTTTAGTTGTCAAACCTATAAGTCGTGATTTCTAGTCTACTTATAGCTAAGTCTCGGATTAGGATAAATGTGTAGTTGAGCTTTAGACTTCACAGCGTTCATCGATTGAAGATGAAGAACTACTAAGGGGAGCTTGTGGAACTTCATCAACAAAAGGTATGTGGAGACTTGAACTCATCTTTCACTCAATAGTCTATTTCTACTCTATCTCCTATTTGAGATAAAAGTCGTATATCTACATAGACTTCGATTATACACATTTGACATTTCGAGCTGAGTTTAACTCGCTTACATATTTATCGAAATATGTGTTGGTAAGCTTTCGCTTTAACCAAGTTCATCTTATATTCTTGACGAAAGTCAAAATATGATCATGTGAAATCGCCTGGTAACATCTTATATGATTTGTATAAGACAGTCATTTGGTGTAGACTCAGAATGTTTCGTATTGATCATTTCAACATGGAAATGTTTGCAATATTCATAAACTGTCTACGTTCATTAGAGATGTATCCCTTAGATGTACTTTTGGATGTGTAGCAGATAAAACCATAGAACATGTTTTTCTTCATTGTCAGTATGCTAAATCAGTCTTGGCATCAGCACCTAACCCAGTTCAATTTCAGTTCAATAATGCAGTAAAATTTTTAGATATTTGTAGATCTTGGCTAGAAACATCTAATAATTCGATATCCTTAGAAGTAATTGTAACTAAAATGTGGTTTATATGGAAAGAAAGATGTAACAAAGTGTTTCAAGAAAAACAACTTTACAATTAGCAAAGTAAATACAAATACATACGCAATTCTGTCATTACCATAGCAGAAACAAAATGTATAACAATGCAAGGCAGGAACATTTACACAGTCTTAAGGAGGAATAAAAGATATCTGACAGAAACTAACACAAAATTAATGTTGACGCTGCTTGGATTTCTAGTAATAACCCAACAGGTTTTTCTATAATATCAACAAGGAAGAGCACGACCCTGCACAACAACAACAACAACGGAAGAAGCAGTAGGATTGCTGCAGGCATCCAAGTGGGCTAAGGAGCATAATCTCAACCATTTCAGCATCGAAGGAGATTGCAAAAATCTTTTGGATTATCTTAATGGGATACCAACTTCTATATCTTGGCAAAATTAGGCGATAATGAAGGAAGTTAAAAAGGAAATCAGATTTTTGCTCTAGTTTTCTAGGTTTCTCTTTTACTCCCAGGTCGGCAAATAATGTGGCAGACATTCTAGCCACAGAGGCAAAACATTTTAGATGTAATTTAAATTGGGATACTATTCCCCCATCATGTATTATTTCAGCGTTATCAGTAGATAAGTCTAATGCTAGGAAAGAGCCCCCTCTTTCCACACTAGATGGCTCTAGTTGTTCTGTATTAAGGGTTCCTAACTCCCTAAAGTTAGTCTTTTAATGAATTATCAATTTGCAAAAAGAAAACATGTAAACTATATTTGTTCCTTATCTTGGCCTTTAAGATTGTAATTGTTTTGGAACGATTTTTTGGGGAACATGGTTTTTTTGAGGGGACCATGGTTTTATTAGACCTCCTTCCCTATAGTTATAAGAGGTGTCCTAAAGTTAGGAAATGACTAACTTATCCTTTATCCTTGTTTAAATTATGACTAACCTAATAATCTCTTTTCTAAACCAACTAACTTAATTAAAACTCTAAATCATAAACATAAAAACACAATTAGAGGTACTAACAAAATTTCATTTTAAATTGAGGGAGTAGTAATCATAAAAATTGAAGTTGCTGAGAGAAGTTCAGCTAGGAATTTTGTGAATTTTTTTTTGTCAAACTAGCCGAACCTGCTGGAAATGAAGAAAATGAAGAATAGTTTGGTTGTTTCGCAAAAAAAAAATCTCGGCTGAACTTTTTATTTCCTAGCCGAACTTTTTAATTTCCCAGCCAAACTTTATGGTTTTCTAGTCTGGTTTTCAGATAAAAGTTCGGTTACCTCGCAAAAAATTTCCTCCTAACTGAACTTTTCTCTGAAATCCTATATATTGAGTTCGGTTACGTCGCAATTTTTTTTTTTCTCCTAACCGAATATTTCTCTGAAAACCTATTTTGTTGAGTTCGATTACGTCGCAATTTTTTTCTCATAACCTAACTTTTCTCTGAAATCAAAATGTCCATTAAAACTAAGTTCGGCTACCTGTGCCTTCATAAACATTAGCCGAACTACATTTGCAGATAAGTTCGATTACCCGTTTTTCAGATCTTGCAGTCGAATGTGTTTGATTAAGCCCAAATCAAGCTATAAAAGTTTTCATTTTCAGAAAATTTTGGCCAATTCAAGCAACAAAAAACTAAATTTGAAGTATACCTAGCTAGTTTGAAGTTTCGGATTCAAAAACTAAAAGGAAAGAATTGAGTTTTTCCAAAACTCTTATATTCTACTTCTTCTTCTATCTCAATAACTTGATTAAAAAAAACATAATTATTGATTTGATCATACACTAATCATTAATTAGCTTAACATAAGTATTTAACTAATCATTACACTAACTAAACAATTACATTAACTAATCAATACACAAACTTAATTAGGAAGGGTAATTTTGGTATTAATATAAATATTTGGATAAGGGGTGGCTTAGATTTAATTCTAAATGTCTTACCAAAAATAAAATCATGGTCCCCTCAAAAAACCCATGGTCCCCAAAAAATCATTCTTGTTTTGTTACCCTGGGCTCCATCCCAGGTTGCCACTTGCCAGGCATCAGAGTCGGGCCTAGTATCTGTTTTTCACTAACACTATTAAGATATCAAAACTTTTGTAAAATTTTAATAGCAAAAGACCAAAAGCTGCTTGAGAAATCTGCCTACAAAGAATGAAGAGACAACAAAAACTGATGAGGGACATTGTGACTAACAGGGGTTACTGGTCTCTTATTAGATTCATCATGAGGGTACATAATGTCAAAACGTCCTGCATGATACAAGCTTAGACCCTTCGTATCTCCGGATGTCATGTCCCTCAAGAATCTTCCTCGCCTTCCTCATCATCGTCACCTTCCTCGTCGTCCTCACCTTCCTCATCGTCCTGATTTTGCGCTTTGTTTTCATTTTCTGGGAGAAAGGTAAAAAACTAAAAAGTTAAGAGATGAAGAACACTAACATGAGAACCTTACAGAAACCAATATTTAACAGGTCGAACAATAAAAGCAGTTAGTTCTGAATTAAAGCTTGTACTTTTAAGAAAAGGAAGGAGACAAAAGAGAATTACTTAGTATTTTAGAGTTGACATTGTGGAAACCAATTAGAACATATAAAGCAAAGATGTAGTAGGTCCTCACCGTATTCACTGAATATGATTCCACCAGCACATAGTCCTGCCTCGATTTTTATAAGTCTAAGTTTCATCCTTGGTCAAATCTCTTGAAGCCTGACAACACTTTTAGTAGAAGCTTTATTTACTCTTCCGAGATCACTGGAAAGTGTGATGGTAGATGCTTCATCACCTCGTTCACTTTCTGATCCATAACCGTCCCTTCATTGACAACACAAAAACAAATAAGTCACTAGCTACTATCAAATATAATCCATGTTTATGAGTTTGGTGACTTAAATAGTTCCTGGTCCCGTAGTGAAAGAAATCATACTTGGTAACAAAGTCGTTCACATCCCGAAGATTACTCAAATCTGGCGCTTGATGGTTTAGGACAAAGTTTTTAAGTTTACGTGAGACACCAACAGGCTGTAATCTAATGGAATAATGCCAGAAATCAATAAGCTTTGTTTCCTTGTCATAATTAAGCAGAACTATTCTTTGACATGACAAGAGCTTCACCTGCAATACAATAAACAAGCATAACGATCAATCTAAATAAGATAATCGGACTTGTTAACGTAAAAGTTCAAACAATCTGTGTAGCACTCACAGTGTTGATATCAATAGATGGAATGTATTCTGAAACATAATACTAGTGAGCTTCAGATGTTCTTCTCCAGTTCCAAAACCAGAAAGTACAATCTGCCATGAAATTCTTTAGATGTTAGGCACAAAACCCAAACACATAATAGCATCAGCAAATGAGAAAAAGTTACAGTAAGGTAAACCAAAGTTACCAAACACAATAAGCTTCACTGTTTAGAAGTTAAAAGATGGATAAATTGATGCGTACCAATGGAGGGGACTTGAAAATTTCTGGAGGGCGTCTAGGACGTTTTTGGGATTTCGCAACATCAAGTGACAATGAGTACTCCTCTATTTTGAATGTCAGAGTTGGGCCCTGAGGTGTCCTTGCGACTCAAATATAGGGCGAACTACTAGTTTTAGATAACATCATGAAATGAGTTACGCCCAAACTTCCCGCGACATTCAGAAAATCTTTTAGATTATTCCGTTTCTTTTCCTGAAATAGAAAATAGATGATGAAGCATTAGAAGTCGACTAAAGATAGCATTACACTAACAAAATCGAACTACGGATAGGCTAGTGGCAATTTTGTAAAGTCGTCTTCTTACTGACAACAACGATGAACCCCAAGGCACGTTATCACGAAAAAGAAAATGGCTAAATGGCTCCAGAAAAGGTTAAGCAAGTTCATCACATTCCATTTAACTTTCGAAGGTTGAACTAGCCTCTGGCAAATTTTGTGGTATTCTTAGCTTACAAGTCTTTTGACTGTCGGCAACATCCTTCACCCCAGCCATTACTAGATATAAACTATATAACATAGTTAATAATAATCGATATTACAAACAGGGTAGATAAGAAAAGATAAGAAAAGGCTCAGCCTCATCACATATCTGAAAAGACATATCAATAATAATTAGTATCTTTAGCAATCTAATTCGCTTTCGTGAACTGTACACCCACAAATTGAATGACCCAAAACATAAAACACACTTGGTGTTAAACTGCATCAATTCACATATTGAGCTATAACAACCAAATATATTGACAAACTATATATCCTAAAAGTACTTGGAACTCGGAAGCATTGCAAAATAAAACAAGAAAAACACACACACACAATTGAAATTCAAATTGCTTTACCTTTAGCTTAAGGGCGGTATAAGGAAGCATCAACTCTCTCAAATCCTTTAACAATTGCTTCAATGAACCAGAAAGCTTTCCTCTAGAAAACACAAAACTTTTCGGGATTTTGTCACCCGTTACATGATCAACAACAGGATTCCTTATAATCGGGGCCCTTGAAAACCCAATCCTCTTCTTCCTCTATACACATCAAACAGATTCCACTTATAAGGTTAAAAAACATTACAAAAATAAGTAAATTAAGAAACTTAAAATCTAAGAACTGAACTTGCTTACATTTCCAATACGGGCCATATCTCTAAGGACGAACTAAGCAGATTCAGAGTTTCAGTATAAGCTTTTCAAGCCTCTTAAACTGAAACAAGAAATTTAGCTGCAACGAGGATGTTTTAATGTTTCTTGATATCACCCTAATCATGGTTACAAAAATGTGGTAATTGACTCCTTGATCAAAGAGTCAAAGAGTGGACAGGATTTACCGGGGAGGGTCATCCGGCGATCCTTAGCATCTGGATGGAGATTTGACTTCGACGGCTAGGAATGATAGGCTACGTTACGGGGTGGGTCACGGGTCGTTAGATGCAAATCCGTATCATATCAAAGTCGTTTCTCTTTCCACCTCCTCTTTTTCTTTTTGGGATGGAGGAGGCAGATCGATAGATGGTTTCTCTTAGGGTTTGTTTGGCACCTTTGACAACTTTAAACTTGACTAGGCTAGAGTTTTCTCTTACTTAATTAGGATTATCATAAAATAATTTAGCAGAGATGCTGTTTGTCTTCCTGTCAAATCCCGTATAGGTGTATTGATAGACGTATTTATGTGTCTATTTTCATCTCTATTGTGTATATTGTTAGTCCCCATTTTTGTACTTATTTTGGTATTTTATCCCTTTGTAGGTGTTTTTGGAGAAATAGGCTTTTGCGGCGAAATTGGCTCGAAAAGTTGTTAAAGACACCTGGAAGGACATTTGCTATTCGGACTCTCACTTTGGATAAGGGGTAACTCATTTCCAAGCAACTACTAAACACAGACCGGGACTGGATAGGGGGACTCCATTTCTTCACGTTTTAGAAACAAAATTGGCGGGAAAAATGGTTTTCACGGACAGATTTTAGGGTTGGAGTTTTGATCGATTTTTATGGAGATTAAAGGGCTGAAATTGATTGGGTTTACTCCTTAGGACTACACAGGCCTGGTAAAGTCTTTGGATTGAACCCAAATTGGCTAGAGATCGAATTAGAGCAAAACAGAGGTGATGGAAGTTTCGGGTCTTTGATGAATTATTTTAGGAATTTCAGGGAGACTAAAGGCAAGATTTTCTTCCCAAAGCTTGATATCTATCTAAGTAAGAGTTTAGAATCAAAAGGAAAGCTCATATACGCGTAGAAATCCTAAAACAAGAAATTGCCGCAACTTTTCCGTGAAGAGATTTTGGAAGATTTTGGAGAGATTTAATTGGTATTTTTGATATAAATAGGTTGGTTGGGTCATATAGAAGGGGTGTCGAAAGTTAGGGGAAGTTTAGAACACCACAGAGCCGAAAAAATCAAAGTTGCAGGAAACCGGCTGCTGCTGCTGCTGAAGAACACGAAGAACTTCGACCCACACCGAACCGTCGCAGAAGCAGTCTTATATTCAACTACAGAAAGCTGTTATCGTTTCTGACTGTAATCGCTTTAAACTTTCAGCGACCATTGCTTTCCTTGCAAAAAGCTTTCTGTAACTACAGCTCGTCCTTTTTAATAAAAACACCTTATTTGATCAGTGAAATCAACTTTTGAGCATATTTCTAATATGAGGAGCTAAACCCCAACACTGGGATGACGGAGGAAGCCCTATTTCACGCATGTGGTAATTTTATTAATTCTTTTTAAGACTTTTGCATTAATTTTAATTGAAATTATGATTTGAATTAATTTAGTTGTCATTTAATTTGATGATGTATGCTTAGCTTAGGTGTTTTGATACATCATGCTTCGGATTTACAATCAATGTTTTGAGAATCTACCTTGGCAAAAATAGAGTCCATGTTTTTCTTGAGCTAAAATTGTCAAAGAATTAATAATTGAACCTTATGTTTTGAATTCGGTGGAATCCTGAGTCCCAGTAACTTTCGCACCCTTTGTAATATTTTTGTATATATTTTTATTAAATTTAAAAACTCGAATCTTCACAGGTCCAAGAGTTTGAACTCATATACTACAACAACTTTAAAATCACATCATGTATGCTATATTTTGTTTGTCTAGTAGTTAATTTTATTATTAATTTATGTTATAAAATAAGTTTGTAAAGAGAAAGTATAGGAAAATTAAAAAATAAACGTGAAAAAAAGGGTCAAGTGAAAAAAATTAAGATAATTACCTATTTTAAAGGCAAATAACCGACTATTCTAGGTTAGGATTTCAGTATCCTAGGTATTTTGGAGAATAGTGAAACCTTGCTTTTTTAACCCACTTTGGTGATAACCTAACCTATGATGGGATATTAAAGGTGCCAAACGCGACCTTACAGTAACAACGGCAATTCTTAATTAGAAGAAGAAAAAAACAGGTGTATGATCTTTTCTGCGAAGATTAGAGCTGTGAAGGATAAGAAGAAAGATGAAAACTTGGTTAGTAAACTCAAATTCTAGGGTTTGCTCCGTAATTTTTAGCTTTATCTCCTGTTCTTAATTCTTCAATTTAATCTCAGTATGTGTTGCTTCGGCTTCAATTGGTAAGGAGTAATGTTGGTGGTGATATTACAGAAGCAAGTAAAGGGACTAATTTTTATAGGTGAAGAGAGAGTAATTTGAACCATGGGTGTTTCGTCAGATTTCATTCCTGATTCGTGGTAATCTCCCCCTTTTAATATTTTTGTCGTCTCTTAGACAAACCCTAGGCCTTTACTTTTTGATACGGGTTGTGATTGATTTTATGGATAGTTGGTTTTTGTTTTGATTTTTGTAGGTGCAGAGAGTCTAATCTGAACGATGGGTGTTTTAGTATGTATTTGAAATTCTTATTGGCACATTGTGTTTCGATGTTATGATGAACGACCCAGATAAAATAACAGGTAAATTCATTGTCTCCGAAATTCAGTCTTCTATGTTTATATGAATCTCATGTATAGGAATTCATGGTTGAGTTTTATGTATACTGAATAAGTTTTGGGAATTACTACTTTCGATTTAAGGCCATTGATGGTGTTTCGCTTTTAAGTCCTCATTAATATTTAATGTGGCCATTTGTTTTTGGTGGTATGTATTCATTTTTCAGATAGCATTATCTTTAAATAGGTTGTTTGTATTTTTAAATTCCAACTCTTTCGGAAAAGTCTTAGGTTGTTTGTATTACTTTAGAAGAGGATGGGATACAATCTCACAGTTAATAGAGGAAGTCACTGTTGTTACCCGGATAGGGATGGTGTATGTAGACTTAATCTACGATGCTTTGGGAAGCGCTGATAATTAGATGAATAAATCCTAGCTTAAGTGTCTGTTAAAAACAGTGGCCAATTATCTCTTTATCGGACCGGTTTGTGCTGTGATACTAATATAATTATGTGTTTCATTAAAATTTGTGTTGTGTAATCTCTATTCATTTTTAAAACATGGGTATAATCTCTATTCCTGCTGATTTTGGTTTTTCCAGCTACGCTGATTTCCAATCCCATTGCTCTAAGCTCCGCATCATACTAAACTTAACTGCATATATATCTCAGCACCTGTTGTATCCAATATGGAGGTGTATGTATTTTTTGGAGCTGATTAATGACCAATGGATCAATAGTTAATTTTTGACTGCTGTTGTTTGTCTACATAGGAAGTGATTTCTTATGCCTACAAAAGTATTTCAGTTGGATTCTTGCCTAGGAATTTAAGTATTGTTAATTTGATGAGGGTTTTGTTTTGTTTTGTTGATTTTGATATCAATTGTAGTAAAACTATTTTACACTGTTTTACAACCTGATATAGGATAGGAACTTTCCCGAATATCAGTGGCCCAATTCTTTGTTAGTATAAAGAGGAATTTAACACTATCATCTGTTTAGAATACTTGGGTTGTTGGGTTTATCATCATATCGGTGTTTACCCGTGATTGTGATGAAAGGGTTAGTTTTTATGTTCGGTAACTACTTCAGTTTACTTGGTGCAGAGAAGCATATCCATATTGAAGGTTTATGAGTCGATATCTGCTTTGCTAATCTGCATTCCAAATGTTTTTGGATTTTCATTTTTAGGTGTGGTCTCTGATTGGTATTGGCTACGTTGTCTGCGACAGAGAGGGATAAGGAGCACCGATGTTACACTTTTTCTTATACTACAACCTCATGTCCTGCAAGGCTATGCAAGGGCTGGGAAATGTTGGTTCCAGGTAACCATCTGGATGCAGCCAGTAAATTGCTTTGCCGGATTGGATACCGTGGAATCTTGAGATGGTATGGGGTATGGTGGTGATGCTGTATCAGGAATGTTGTTGTGTGAAGGTGCTTTTGTGTAATTTTCTAATTAGATTGGATTGAAGAGCGCTGTATTGGCTATATGTCGTGTTACCTATCCTGTAGTATTATGCAACTTATGTGGTTCATCGATGGCTGACTGGAAAGGACTAGAATGGGTGATGTAAGGTAATTCTATTCTGTACGCCTTTATTTTTCTTGGAGCGGCTGTCTTATCAGTTTCCTGAATATTGTGTATGATGATTTATCTAAACCTGCGTGGTTTCAAAATTATTGCTAAGAGTCGGCTGAACGGTGGATTGCTGAGAGTTGCTGCTGTGACGAGCTTTTTCCAAGGATGGTACGCAAGAAACCATGTGATTCGTCCAAGGTCGTTCTCCGCCAGAAAGGTTGGTTTGTCTTTTTTCTTCATTTTCATATTCAAATTTAGGGGATTTGTTTTGAGGGGATTGATTGGAACTGGACTTGAATTGATTATATTGGAAATGTTCCATTCAAATCATTTTCTACCATGATTAGAAAGAACTTTTTGCCTAAGTACAACTCTTTGTGGTCACGGCAGAACTCAACAATGATCCTCCAAGGCCCAAGCATCTATTTTGGAACAATGTTAAAGATTACATCCCACAACTTAAACTGACTGCTGATGCTGCTCTTTCTCCTGGATTTTTGCTGTTGAAGCCAAATTTCATGGTGTACAAGTCAAAGAGGTATGTGCAGTAATTTCATCCCACATGGATTGCCTGCTACATCAGTAGGTTGCCCATCATTATCTTCATGGGATTCAAATTATATAGCGAACTAGAGGGAATTGATGATCTACATATGATAAAACAAGAATCCTATTTTGTTTTTGAAAACACAGATACAAAATTATAGAAATAAATGTGCCAAGACCATTTAGCCTGATCTAATACTTTTTACCCTACAATCTGGATGTGAAATACCAATAATATAGCACCTATTATCCAAGATTGTAGTTCCCAGTTTATCGGGCTTCTGTTATTGTAATTGTCCTGTTGTATAAGAAGAATACTTGGTGTTTTAGTATAAGAAGAATACTTGGTGTTTTAGGCTTTAGATTTCTTAAGCAAACTAAACTGACCAAACAGTGTATACGGGCAAGGTTGTTCATTAATTCTGGAAGTCTTAGCTCTGCTATCCCACTCTTTTTGAACTTTAGGAAACCCACAGTTGTATCTTTTGCATTTCATACTCCTATTACTCAGAATCATAGCGAACATATTAGCCTAACATCTTGAATCATTTTTGAACATTTAATTAACTAATTGATTACATTGTGTGCTGTAGAGGTAGAAAATTTGAATTATTATTCGCGGCGTTGTCATGCTACTGATTGGCTCTACATATGGCTACGGTGGCTACGCGGCTTGCTTATTTATTTATTTTTCTCTCTTTTTCCATTGAATTGACTGGTGGTGTCCCAATAGTATTGATTGGGATAGTTTAGTTAAGGATGAACAATGTGGAAAAAAAAAGGCTGTAACATGGCGTAAGAAAAAGGATATTAAGTAGATAATTTTACAAGACATATTGACATGGAACCATCTTTCCCAGTCGTAGAAAAATTGACATGGAACCATCTTCTACGACTGGGAAATATTGCTGCAGTTCGTCACTCTTGAGTTTATGAAAACTAGTAATATCCCTCTCAAGTAGATAATAGATGATGTCCCTCTAAGTTCATAAAATGGCTACTTATGAAATTTTCGTAATAGTTCAGTTAAATTTAACTAGGAAAATTTATTGATTTTTTTCGGTTTGGATTACAGGAAAACGGCAAGATCACATGGCATAAAGTGGCTTCATGCACCGGCAAGGATAGTGTGTGCTCTTATATGCAATTACATACCTTCAGAAGTACGGGTATGTTCCATTTTTATTTGGGTTATGTATGTTCAATATGAGTAAATTTGTGAATCCAATTACTCCAATTCATGGACAATTATGCAATCAAATGTCAAACAACAAAAAATAATAATTCTTGAACATACAGTGGCATTTAAGTTACTGTAATGTACTTGAGCCAGTGTGATTGGATTTACATCAAATTAATTTGATCCGTTTTTGTTCTCTACTGATCTGCTCAAACCATTTCCAGTTGGTGTTACATGGTCTGAATGGATTTCTTATTTTTTTCTTTTGTTTTTATGCAAGCAGTTGAACTCCACACATATTTTGATGCAGTGTCTCTATCCTTCTACATCCTAAATTCCTAATTAGATTGAGAATGTAACAGTTTTTTTGAAAAACCACTGCTTTTACCTTTCTTCCATCTGAACCCTTTGAAGTATTGTGTTTGTAGGGTGATTATTAAGTCCAAAAGGCCTCCATTGCCTAATGTTTGAAACATTTGTTACCGAATTTTATGCAAGGGGGTAACAATGTTCTTCATCGCAATCTATTGGAGTCTCGACCAAGCTGCGGGTGTCATTTCTGATTCTATTGATTGTCCTTAACCCCACTCGATAATGTGCAGCTCATCTTAGGCCTAACCACCCATCACTTTTTTCCTCTCCATTTTGTCCTATCTATGCTTCATTAGAGGTTACATCTCACCGCCCAGTCATACTTTTTGCCTAAAGTAAATTTGAATATTTTGTCTCACACTGAATTCATTTGGCTCTTTTTTGTTATTGTCTCATCTGCTCGCTAAAAGTGTGTTGTAGCCTCTGGCAAATTTAGCCAATCCTATCCATGTAATTTTGGTGATGCAGGGTAAGCAAAGACGGCCACTGTTCCACTTTCAGAATTGCCCTTCTGCTGTCCCTTCACTCGGAGTGGTGTCTCATCATCCTCAATAAACTACTCGGTAAGTCCTATTATCCATTTCCTCCACTGTATGAAACGTAAAATCCTAATTTTAGATGCTGCATCCAAATTATAGATTCCAACATATTTTTGGTATTATGTAACAATGCGGGTCAAGTTATTAATATGGTGTTATGCACAGTCCATAGAGATATGGTGTAATGTAATTTTAGGTCACCCTACTATTAATGTTTTAAGGATGTTTTAAAGTAATGAAATTCATGTCCATGAACTAGATGGACCAAATTTCGGTTTTTTTGCACGTTTGTCACAGATACCTTTTTGAACAACTCTAGGCGACTGGCCGAACTACATAAGGACCCATTCAAAAGTCAGAGTTTTTAATTGAAATGTTTTGCTTTTACTGCTGTCGGTAAATATTGATCTCCCCGACTGTGGGAATGTGGATGGCAGAAGCTACAAATGCATATTGAAGACCTCAATATTGGTTAAACTATTCACAATTGTATTCCGGAGTTTAACCTTACAATTTTCTAAAATTAATTAGAGGGCAAATATATTTGGTTCTTGATCATTGTGTGTCCAAACCCCTGATGAAACCATACCTGAAAAGACTTGAATGAGGTTTCTGAAGTGGTTACGTGGCAATAGTTAGGTGGTGAGTGTGTGAGTTTTGGATTATATGAAAAAGAAGTTAGGGTCAATGTCTTGCATCTAACTATTAGATTAGTCTGAAGCATTAAGTAGTTGTATACATGCACGTTATGAGATAGAGAGGTTAGTATCAGACATTCATCTCAGGTATACAAAACTAAGAACTAAGAAGTATTGGTCCAAGAGCCAAAAGTAGATGTAGATGGTGTATAGCAGTCACCTGAGTTTCCGAATGAAATGTTTCTGCTCACTTGATGTGGTATGTATGTTATGTTGGTATGTTTCCGAGTTTTGGAGACAATGTTCTATGCCATATGGAATGTTATGTGATTGGTTCACTCATTTGAAAGTTTTATGATTGTTCTGCAGGTTCTGCTCGCTTAGTCATGTTTATTTCTGGTAAACGGCTATAATGAGGTAGCCAATGTGGTTTCTCTTTTTGGAATGTTTGTATAAGGTCAGTTAACATCCATTACACTATCTGAAAACATATTACATCACAAAACTTGCTCACAACCGAATATATACTGAATTTGATGCATACAAATGAATGAGATAGGCCAAGAATGATAACGGGATGGTCCTTAGATAGCATGAATAACCAAAGCATTATGTGCGGTGTCAGCTAATGGCATTTTGTAATAAATATACTTTTGCTATACCCAGATAACAGATTCTTTCTCCCTGATATAGATGGAGGAATAAATATGGTTGTATCCGCTGTCTTAGCTCAAATGGAAGAGCACATGGATTTCACCATGTAGTTGTGGGTTCGACTCCCACAGATGGGCACGACTCCATTGATCCATCCCCAGACTTCTCTCTCACTATCTTGCACCATATAACATGTTTCTCTTTATCGTATCTCCATCGAATGCCTAAATCACCTTTCCTTACAGATTTTTTCCTTTAAAATTTCTTCTCTTCTGTTCTGCACTTCAGCTTAATATTCTCATCCCTAATCTTGGCAGATGTCGTAGCATCTTATTCTCCCCACTCATCTATGTATTGGTAATTTTCAACTCTCTCATAGCATTGAATTTTTACAGCATCGTTTTAGTTTGAGGTATTATGAAAGTTGATTGTGGTTTTGATTTCGTCGTTGAAGATGTTTTTTTCTTATGCTTCTGGCTGAGGATAGTCACTATTAGGATTTCAATTCGGTTTCTGCCAAGGTTTCAATCAAATATAAATTGGCGCTTCATTTGGGGTTTACAGGTATTAAGAATTATCTTCTTAGTTTGATGGGGCATCAATTATTGCAAACTACAGTTAAAGATGGGAGGTAATGTTCTCACCACGTTTATCTCCATTAAATCTTCTCATTCTGTTTACTGCAAATGATGCTCCGGTTAACAATGTGAAACATAATCTCTCTCCACATACTGATCTCTCTCCACATACTCAGTGTTGTAGGTACATTGAATCTCAACTTTCTGGATTGGTTATTGGTCAAGGTTAATTTGTTAAAGTTACGAACTGAGGACTTAAAAATAGAATTGTGGTGTTTGAAGATTCCTTTTTGAGTTGGGTTCACTGTTGAGAGACAGAGAGAGTAGTTGGTCTTACAGAAGAGTTAATAAAGGGTGTTTTCCCTTCATCCCTTTGGGTCCTTTGAAATAGATTTCATTTATTTATGGTGTCATTGGGTTGCATATTTATGCTTTTCATATGTTTTTGGCCGTTGGATGCAGATCTGTTTCTTATAAAATCCGTCTTGCCACCTCTATTTTTTGTTTTTGTGGGTAGGGGAGACAGAGCGAGAGGTTTGTTCTTCATCTCCCACCCTAACAACGGCAATTCTTACTGAAAAGAAAAACAAATCATCAGTATGATATTCTCTGTGAAGATTAATTTTTGCTGGAAAATTGTTGAAAAAAATCGTTGAAACCCTTCTTCATCAAACTTCATGTTTCAGCGAAAGTGGTTTGTAAGTCACTTTTATTTACTTTTCTGTGTTTGATCTGTTTATTTGCTAGGTTGATTGGGGCTTTTGAATTGATTCTCGGGCTTTTTACTCCCTCATTTCAGCCACTAACGGTTGCTGAAGATGATGTTACTCCATCACCAACTCTACCTGTAACTGCAACATCAACTCCTCTTTCATGTGATTCCTGCTGAAGTAACTCTCTCTCTCTCTCTCTCTCTCTCTCTCTCTCTCTCTGTATTAAATTATGCATCTACCAAATTCAGTGTTCATATTTGTGTTCATTTATTAAATGTTGCATTGTTTTTTCATTTGCAGTCATTATCGGTTATTCTTTATCTATTTTTTACTCTCATATGAAGTTCTTAAATACTCATCCCATTTAATTTTGCGTTTCAGGTATGCCAAGGAAGATCTAATAAGTATATCGTGATCTCAATAATTGAGGCTGTGAAAATACACAGAATGAGTTCTGCAGGTGAGGTTTTCTCTTATGAGTGCTTTTATTACAACAAATTAACATTTGCAAAGGAGTATTGATTAGAGGTTGCTCTGTTGATGTGCTTGAATGGGTTTGTTGTTATTATTCATTTTATTTCATAAGCACTTGATATGTTTATTCAAATTAGACCAGAGGGGTAAATACCTATACTCTAATGTTTGAAGCAATGTATTGTACTATTGCCGAGATTCAATGTTTATGGCAGAATTTGTAGTGCAATCACAGAAATATAGGTGGCCATATTAGGTGCAAGTCAATTAAAAGCGAAGTTGAGTTTAAGAATATTACAGGATGCAGCTTTTCATTGTTCTACGTATGAATAGATTGCAATTTGATTGTGTATTTTTTGTTTGTTAGTACTTTCGCAGTAACATTGTTGTTGGAGTCTGCTCTGATTTGGAGTTCCTAAAATGCCCAATGAACATGTTCCAGTAACATTTTACTCAGCTTCCTGGCAGAACCTTTAGAACAACTTAAAGAGAATATTCATTCGTTTTAGAAGTTAGAACAACCTATAAAGAAGTTGTTGATATTTTTTCATTATTTGTATCAGTCATTGCCCTCACGGTTTTAATGCTTCCTGCTTAATTCATTTTCTGATTCGTTGGTGATTTATTTTTCTATTTTCTTTTCCTGCGTTCAATCTTTTTGTGCATTTGTCTGCTTAATGGGTTTTAATATTTGGATTTTATATGATGCAATTGTGAATACGGTTCCTATGGTTTTAGTTTTTACTCCGTCTACTTTTGCATTCAATCTTTTCAGAAAATAAACCTAATTCAGATTTCTTTTTGATTTGATTTTTGATGTTATTGGATATTGATCATTCATTGTTAGGATAAAATCTTTTGATTCAATCTTCAAATTTATGGTATGTACTTCCTAAAAATCAAAACACTCAGTTGTTACAATTCTATATAGTTTCCCTCTTATGTAAGTCATCAATTTTTTTTTTCAATAACCAGTTGTTGATAGTAGGAACTAATTGAAGAGCTTGCGGTGTATATTTTATGCATGTGGAGAAATTGATCCAAACTTGTAAAGTTCAGCAAAGTGTGATGGATTTGATTTTCAAAATATTTTACTGACGTGGTTCAAAATCTTACATTGTTGGGATCGTTTGGGTGGTTTACCAAGTTAATGGTTGTCTCAATTACATACCAAATAGCCAAACATGTACTGAATTCACTATTTTTTGACTCAAATCTTGATTCAAAATTTTGAATTTTCTTGAAATACGTACTAATAAGATTAATAAGGCCTGGCATTCAATTTTCAAGAATGCAATTGGGAAGTCAAACTCTCGACATTGACAAAAGTGGACAAACTATGATGTCTTATAATGCAATGGTACTTCTCAGAATGCTATAACCTGTAAATTGTAATCATTACTTTGAAGTTTGAACTACATAATATGGAATGCTTTACCTCCATAACCAATTGTTTAAATCATGTTCAAGTCATTTACCTGCTTGATCCTCATGGCCTCCTATCTTCAAGAAGAAAAAAAAGGATATATTAAAAGATAATTTTCTTTTCGTCTTTCCCAATATTTTAGAGTAAGTCTCAATTACAATTATAATAGCATCTAACCCAACATCTTAATTAACACCTATTTCTCTGCCAAACTTAGAGAAAGAAGAGAAAATGGTTATATTTTTTGAGTTCAATGAACATTAACACAACGTCTTAAAAATGTTCAATGCCACATTTAGGGTCCAGTTAATGAGAGTTGATCAAAGAGTTTCAAATTTAAAATTATTAGATAGTGGTAAAAAGAACATAAATGTAAGACATTATGTAGTGAATTTTATATAGTTACGTAGTAGTTTTTATATAGAGATTGAAGTAAACTTCTATATTCTACCTATAGGAAAAAATGAACATGTTGTTAGCCTAATATCCTTCTACACATAAGGAGGGAATTCTGGACATGTTAATATAAGGAGGGAATTCTGGACAAGTTAAAATAGGAACACCAAATTGGGGGATACATAAATTAATTGGGGGATATCTGCCGACATGGTTTTTTGATGCTGCCGGCATGGTCGATGGATTGCCGGCATTGAAAAACCATGCCGATAGCTACAGTAAAATATCCCCCAATTAAAAAAAGTATCCCCCAATGAAGTGTTCTAAAATATGTGTTTCCCGCCGGTCACCACACTATGATGGATCCAAAAATACCATTCCGGACCTAAGAATAAACTCTAAATTTGTTTAAATCCAATGGATAACTTTAACTCTAGCGACTCAAACTATTATGTATGTTAGTTGCTGAGAATTCACTTACTATGTTGTTTGATCCAATATTTTTTTTTTCTTTCTTATTGATTTAATTGTTTGATTTGATTCCTTGGAGACCCCTCTCTATGACCCTATATTCAAACTACGTCACCTATTAAGAGACGCTGGAGGCCCGTTTCAATTATCGTTCTGTTTGATTCGGTTTCGGTTTCTAATCTACCATCAAAACAGAGCGATATGGTTGTCTCTCTAGCTACAGTCTGATCTTTATAACAGATGTCCAATGTTTTCAATTTTCCAATTGTTAAAATCATTCAAATTTATTTTGATTAATTTTAGCTAAGGTTTATTTGATGTGAACGATATAGCTTAATCGATGGGTGCGATGAACGTCCATAATGAATTTATGTGGAAGAAGCTAAAAGGAGAAAATGTAGATTATAAAGCCACGTTTTCCTCCATTACCACGCTACACCTCGCATAATTTCATTGTAGTTTCTTCGTTGGCATCGTATTGCCATCTATTTTACTGTCTAGACATCTACTTTTTATGTGGCTTTTAGATGGTAATTATTCGTAAATATGGATCTCATATTCTAAAATGTTATAAATTGGTGCCTAATGTTTCATGATAAGGTATCGGTGGGTTGGAAAATGCTAAAAGAAAGCTTAATGAGGTATATGGTGTGCATTTATAGCCGTCTCTGTATTATAGATTAACCGCTTGATGAATCATCATGTCATTTTGACAATACTGATATTTTTTATATTGATTTTCATTAGATACAGTTGCACGTATAAAAAAAACTAAAGGATATATGCTTTTCTCTCAAAATGATTTTCCCTTGATTGATTTTATGACAAACATAAGGAACATTTGTTGAGATTCGACAAAAAT
The DNA here is from genome assembly GCA_023531105.1 of Papaver atlanticum. Lineage (NCBI taxonomy): Eukaryota > Viridiplantae > Streptophyta > Magnoliopsida > Ranunculales > Papaveraceae > Papaver > Papaver atlanticum. Next base: position 7,773,210 of record JAJJMB010000948.1, on the reverse strand, counting down.
AAAATTTATTTTATTTATATTACGAACTACCCAGATCGGCTAGCATCCTTTCTGATGGAGGTATTCCGTGGAAGGGGGCACTATTATTAGAATTTAAAGTGGCTGGGTGACTCACTGGGAAGTTCTAATACGAAATCTGACAAACTAATCATCACACTCATTAATGACACAGATCTACAGAACGAGGAACTGAGATACCCGTGACGAAGAGAGGTCATGGATTTCTCTCTGCAAAGGTAACTGTTAAGTAAGTATTGTTTTTTTAGTGTGCTTTTGCATATAATAATTAGTCTTCTTTAAGAGATAACCAATGTAAACTGTATTGGTTACTTTTCAAAAAAAGAAAAGAAAAGTACTGGTTACTTTTTTGTTTTTTATTGTTACTTTTAGACTAATACTAATTTGTATCCTATGATAAGGTTTGAAATGGTCTTATACAGTGAGATTGAGATAATTATGTAAAGGCTGACCTGTGATAATAATACTGCCCATAGTTATGATACTCTTAAGGAAAATCGATTAGCTAACATGTGTACTGCTTGAAGTTAGTGGAGGTTCCGTGTCAAGTTGGCATATGTAATATGATACTAGAGGCTGTGTCATAGAATTTACTAAAAGTTGACGTCATTTTTCGTGCATCTCATACAACTATTAATAATGGGTATATTTTATGAAATTATTTAGAACCTGTTATTTCTTTGAAAAATCAAAATGTAAATCACATACATCAGGTGGGAAATTCAGAGACTGATGACTTTTATGATCAAAGGGATTACTGGAAAACGCAAAAATCATGCAGTTGTGTCAAGCCAGGTATATGACCAAGAGAATAATGCAGTTCCATAATTCGGTCTTCCATGAATACAAAAAATCAATATACACAACATTTGATGCTCAAATCTACTTTATGCTGTGAATTTTGGGAAAAAAATACAACATGCTAACTGATGCTTATTTCCAAAATTTACTTTTATAGTAATTGTTTGACAAACTCTCACAGAAACCTACAATATTTTTGTTTTTCCGATTCTTCTCCTCTCCTCCTGACAAGATCAAATTATTAATAATGGCGACCCATTCACTAGATGAAAAAACACGGAAGAAAATCATCCATCAGGTTTTTATATCTAAGCTCTCAATTTCTTATATGATATCTAGGATTTTTGATTCATTATTATTTAAAATTATGGAGTTTCTCCTGTTTATTGGGTCTAATAAGATTGATAATATTGTTGCAGTTTATAGTATTAGGTTATTCCATATTGGGAGTTTCTGAGTTTAGCAAATTTTAGGGTTTTTTTACCTTTCTGTCTCAGTCATCAACTGTTGTTGGAGATGATGTTACTCCTCACCATCTATAACTATAATTGCAACATCGGCCTCTCTTCCATTTGACTCCTTCCGAAGTAACTTAATTACAAGTGTAAATGCCATTTTTAGAAAACACTTGGTAAGGGGATAGCATATCATGTATTTGATGTTTTGTTTCTTTATTGCAAATTTCAACCATTGGGATCAAGAGTCCTTATCCTTTTGGCATTGAGAAGGTATGTAAATGTTCATGCAACGGTCAAGCATATGACGAGTGATCCACCATAAGGGTTGTCGTTCGAAGTTGAAATTCAGAAGTACACTGGTGTTGTATAAAGAGTGATATGTTTTTTTAGTATTAAGGTCTTATACATAATGATCCCTACACCAGCAGAATATAGGGGCACACAATATCAAGTGAATTTATATGGTTTACTATAGTTGTTCATTAAATAGTAATGTTAAGTGACATTTTTTTTGTTTTTAATATCCTGGATTATCATCTGTTGGTCTGAATAAGATAAAAAGTTCTAAGTGGTTTGTTTGGAGGTCCAAATCAAACTAATAATATAAGAAATATAGTTTCTTTGGTTAAAATTTCAACATCCAATAAGAACTTAACCTCTTATTTCGTTGATCCTTCCTCATTGGTTCTCAACAACTTCTTAGAGACAAAAAGTGAGGTGTGTGTATAACGAAGTAACTTTTGTCACTACTTCTCCCAGAAGACTTGACATGATGATCTTACTGTTTGTGGTGAATATATCACAACCTTATTTCTTTTATGTTTCTTAAATTTATTCTCCATTTGTTTGGAGGTATAATATAAATGGACGCAATTATTAGCCAAGACACTCAACGTACTTGAAAGCTCTATCGACACTATCAACGTTCCCATTTGGATCCAACCAATTAACTCACAGGTGCATATGAATACTTAAAACATGTTGAAATTACATGATTTGAAGTCGTAGTTGGGTTCACTGATTTTTTTTAAAGGAATTTAAGAACTAATAACCGATGTCACCATCACCACCGACAGATATGTTTTGATGAAATATAATTAAATCCAAACCGCCTTTTTTTTAATCCTTTATGAAGCTTCTAAACAACTACGAGTATTAGTCATCATTTCCAACTGACTCGATAGTGTAGTCACAAAGTTCAATCTTCTTATAAGCAACAACAGGTCGATACTCTTACCCTTCCCATGTAAGAGTATGATGAAAGCCGCGGTTTAGAACTGGTAACTTCTTATAAGCTAACTCAGTTAGTTATGATTGCTTAAAAGGTCTCTGGTTGATCCAACTGGTAACTTCTTATAAGCAACAAAAGGTCTCTGGTTGATCCAACTGGGAATATGATGAAAGCCGCGGATAAAACTACGGATGGTGAACATTCACTTTTTTATAAATATAATTTGGTACGGGAGGAAAATTGTTGCACACAAAAAATTTAAAATACAATTATTGCATCTTGACTGTCATTGATTAAGCTATCTTATACATGTAACCACAAATTAATACAATTTAATTACTCCCAATTCCCAAATAGCATAATGCAATTAAATAACTCTCAATTGAAAACTGAGACTCGAAAAACAAAAAAGAAGTAATAGGATTGTTCCCGCTATTATGTGGTAGCTGAGTAACAGGTCCTTGAGCTAGGTCTGCTCATTCGTATATATGCATGGTATGTTGCTGCATCATATGGATTGTTCATGTGATTGGTTCACCCACCTATGTTTTTGCTTATCCGTATGTCGGAATTTAAGCATGGTTTATCTAGATTCGCTTGGGAATTTAGACAGGTGTTGATTTCGAAGTTTTTCTGTTGTTCTACATTTCTTGCTTGGTGTATACTTTCGAGATCTATTAACATTCGATAACCACTACACATTTTAATTATTACTGATATACGTTTACAATACTGACCATGAACCCGAATTAACCAAAAATCAAAGTTGAACATCTACAATATCAATGTGCTCCTGATCGTCCTGCTTTAATAATCCATGCTTTCAAGTTGAAAAATATTATTTGGTGAAGTAAAACAAAGAAGAAATTTTTTTGGGTAAAATTGTTGAATTGGATATGTATACGCGATATTGGATTCCAAAATATTGATTATCCCATATGATTTTTCTTTTTCTTTTTTGATTCTTAGATAATTCTAATCTATTGTATATGTTTTTGGGAAGTTCATCTTGAAATTTGACAAATCTCTTGAGGAGAACTGATTTTTTCGTCGGGAATGGTAACTTGGATTTGTTCAACGTCTAGACAAGTCAATATAGTTGGGTATAGTGTATAATGAATCAAGAGTCAATATAGTTTGTTATAGTGGAACCTTTGGGGTGGGCAAGAGGTTGCAGTTTTAAATATATAAAATTCAGCACATTAGGTCTGTTATTCAGCATTTCTCCAATGTAGTCGAGACATGTGTTTTAAGGTTACTGTGTGTTTTAGCTGGCTTTGCTTCATTCTAATTTGGTAACATGCAAACAGTATACTGAAAATTGATTCTCTTTATTTTCTCCATGTACAAGTTGTGCCGCACCGGTGTTTCACTGTTGGTAATTATGTGTTTTAGCCGACTTTGTTCATTTTACTTTGGTATTGCAATGCTTCAGTATACTGAAAATTGATTTTGTTTCTTTCCATGTACAGGTAATGCTGCATGGTTGGTTCACTTTTAACTAGGTGTGAAGAAGACAATGGTCAGAGATTCAAATGTTACTGATAACTTTTTTATGGCGAATAATGGTTTAAGCTCTTGAAGTCTTAAATTTACTCTTAGCACTCCCTCACCTTCTATATTCCGTCTTTGGAGACCTATAACCAAGTTAAACCTCATATACCAATGGTTAAAATGATGTCGTTCTCAAACAAAAATGGTCGTCTGCTTCATCAAGGGAATATTCATGCAGAAAACTTGGGCAATTCCTATCTTTTCTCAGAGGTATTTTTCGGTTTATGTAATCTTTATTTTGTTTTGTTTTGTTTTGTTTTTGGGAAGTCTCTATTTTCTTAAAATTAAGATTTTAAGTTTGAGAAATGATGACCCGGGTAATGTACCTGCAATATGAATCTGGGTGAACTAACAGATATGCCCAATTCTCGAGATACTAGGTTAGGTTTTTGTTCCTCAACTCTCATATCAATCTATTATAATAATATATCCGAAACTTAGTTTGAAACCATTTGATGGAGATTGAAATGGAAAAGATGAAAGTAGATCAATTTTATCAATTTTATATGTTCAGCAATTTAATTATCTCAGTCCCATATATATAGTTTATGTGATTTATTATTTCTGTGGAATCAGAAGCCATATAACCATCTGAGTTATGCTGATTCCATGGCTGGACAATCTACGTGCACGAGTAAGAACCTGTAACGTAATGGTAGCGTGTCTTGCTCTATGTCAGAAGGTTGCGTGTTCGAATCACGTCAGGTTCACTGTCCGACTTTAATTATTATGGAACACATTGAGAAAAATAGCATGATAGGAAAAACAAGAAAAGAAGACCTTCAGATGGGTTTGGGTTTATATTGTTTCCTATGAATCACATGAAATTGAACTGTTATCTACTGAAACATCTAACTAAGTCGTGTTTCTATTATTAGAAAAATATTCCTTCATTTTAATTTTTTTTTCCAAGGATGCAACTGAAACTTCATTGTCAATAAAAACAACTTGAGTAAGAACCATCATGGCAGTACCATCACACTTCAATCTTAAAGTTTTCCACTCATTTTTTTGGATTTTTATCGAAACCTATTATGTGAATTTTCTTAAGATGGAAATTTTTTAACTTTGATTTACAATGAGACATAAAAAGACACAATGAGTAATTACAACATAATTGTATCTAAATAAACGTTGTAGATACCTGAATAACAACCATATTAGTGATATTTTATAATAAATTCATGAGAAATATCAAGTTAAAAATGATGTGTCAAATACTGAAGACTACGTGACGCTTGACACTAATCAGAGGTTGAGCCGGGGCCGTAAGACCCCGGTGATACCTAATAAGTTGAACAGTTTCCTATACCGTTACCTTTAAAACAAACTAAAACCCTAACCTTTGAAACAAAAGCATCTGCAGGCCAGGCACTCAAGCCTGGCAACCTGGCCTCCAGCCCAGGGTAACAATACAATCTAATCTCAAGACCATCTCCAGTGAGAGGAATTCCCTAAAAATCCGAGGTGACAGCGAATAAAATCGACGTGTGTTAAGGTATCGACCCCAACTCGTCATAAGTCCATGGGTAGAACTCAACTCGAAAACCGGTTGAATAGATGAGGGATCCCGTTGACTTATAAACTACCCAATTAAGCCACATCTAACCAATGTGGGACTAGGATCCCAACATCCCACCACGCTTCCAGACCCAACGTCCTCGTTGGCCCACCTATCGACACTGGCCGGACGGTATCCCTTTCTATTATGACGGCTCCACTCGCCTACTAGTATTCAATGTTGGTGACAACTACGCCCATACATAGGTGCCCCTACACTTTAATCTAGCCTATAGGTCACCCCTTCCGTGGAGCGGGCGTGGGTCGTGGTGGTTGGCTGTGATACCAAATGTTAGGGTGCCGACCCCAACTCGTCATAAGCCCATGGGTAGAACTCAACTCGAAAATCGGTTGACTAGATAAGGGATCCCATTGACTTATAAACTACCCAATTAAGCCCCATCTAACCAATGTAGGACTAGGATCCCAACAACGTGTAAAGTAATAAAGGATCACCATATCTTATGGTGTAACAACTAAAGAGTATTGACCGCTTAAATGTTACACGATCGAGTTACTGGTTAACGGTCGGGAAACTTTTTAACGAGAATCTTTTCCTCCGATATTTAATCATGTAGTGTTTTTATTCTTTGTAGAGTTTTTATTTCTTTAAAGCATTTTGTATATATCGTTTTAATAGAGACTTCGTAACAATTAGTTTTGTAGCAACGTGAGTAGTGTGTTTTGGTATGTTCTATACTAGTATGGGAAATGTGTTTTGGTCTTTCCAATTTAAAACTTTGGTTTTTTTATCGGAATGCAAAACTTGGAAATGAAAATCTGTTTAGTTTCATAACTTTTTTTTGATTGAAACTCAAATTCTTGTTTTGTTCTAATAGACGATTAAAATGACAGGAAAACTAAAACCGAAATAGACGACATAACACGAAAGAAAATAATTTTAAAGCCCGACATAACCCGAAATAACGCGAAACATTTTTGGCTGCATTCTTTTTATTGATTGGTGGAATGTTTACCAATCGGATGAAAGTTGGTGGGATCCAAGCGTTTAACTGATTGTCGATCGCTGTAATGAATATGAATCGGTGAAAAGAATATCGATCTCTATTCAGTTCCCATATCGGTGTGCATTTCTAGTCACTTCCCCTATTCCCTTATTCCCTAATCAAATTCCCTGTATACGGGGTAGGGAAACTGGGTTTTGGGAAATTCATAACCCCATAGGAGATGGAAATTCCTCTATTTAAGGGTACAAATCCCTCATTGGAGATGGTCTAAAGGCCAAGATAAGAAACAAATATAGTTTACTTCTTACATAGCATTTTTTGTATCCTTACAATTCTAATAATTCACGTTGTTAATAAGTAAAAGAGTAGAACCTTAACAATTCAATTCTCGTCTATTGTTACACTCACTTAAATGAGAAGCCTGGATGTTTTACCACCTCTCAAGAACAATTATATCTTCAACTTATCAAATAAGACTAGTTTTCAGATATCTATATTGAGGAAGCACAAAGTATGAGACGAAAAGAACTTTGCGATTTTTGTCTATTGATGCGAGTCGTTTACACAACAAATTAATTAACTTCTTTCCACACAATTAACTGCTAATATAATGGCAAGGAGTTCGTTCCCACGAAGAGCAATGAGTTTCTAGTTGTTAAAAGTAACCAAAAGGGTTTTTTTAGATTGTGAACGAAATAAATGAATAAAACAAAATATTAAAGATTGATTTAAAATAATATGGAGAAAGATGACCAGGGAATCATTCGCCGTCACTAAACTGAAACTTAATTAAATATAAATTTATTTCTTGTTGAACTTATATTGTTACCAACCGTAGAATAACAATAAGCTCTGCTATCCCCCGGATTCCTACTGTCACTGGATACGGAAGCCCTCGACTACCAGATTCTATCCAACCAACCCACCAAGAATAAGCTCTCAAGGTATAAATTAGTCGAATTCTTTACACTTTGTGAATCAGGTTGATCCTAGCATCAGACTCATAGGCTCGCCCTGCTTACTAGTGTTATATTTACACACAATTGCTTAACAAAATCCCTCTGTCATCTCTTGCGATTTACTACTTGTGTAAAGAGTTGATGTGACAATTACACGTATCACACAACCCTAAACTAGTAAAAGAAATATTGATTGGTTAATTTAATTGATTATTTTAAATAACCTCTCAATATTCTTAGACATTAAAAATAATAAAGATAATCAACAATTAAATAAAACTTGAAATAAACGTGGTTAAAGAAATTAATGCTTCATTGTTCAGGACTTTGAAATCATCCCTAATCAATTAGAAGTTTAGCAACTCATGATTTAAAAGGAATAGCAAATAAATAAAGAAGAAAGAATTGAAATAAAACTAAAAATAAGAGCTCAAAGTAGAAGCCAGTATCTCTACGTTTCTCTCTTCTCGCTAGCGAAAAATGGTAAAAGAAGAAGTGTTCTGGTCTCTTACATTCGACCCTATTTATACGAGAGCCTCTACAACTGGGACAACTGGGGATGGTCCAAATTTTGGACATGAGTTGGCACAATCTTAATGATTAAAAGGGGAATGATTCTAGCATTAGGATTAGTAATGGGTGGAAAGGGGAATAATTAAAGGTCTAGATTTATTGTCCCATATCTGGACAATCACAGTTGTCCCGAGTTTTCCTATGTATACAAGAGGATCCCGACACATTTCCTAACAATCCGTAGTCCAAAAATTGATGTATTTTGTAGTTGTAGTGGTAAAAAGATTCGTTGCTCGAACTTGTGAAGGATTTTTTTAAGACTTAAATTAAACTCAACAATTCAAATAAGTTAGATCAAAAATATAAAGAAAACATCGAGACTCTGGATTCCACCATTAACCAATTAAGTGATATAATCTAATCAATATTCATGCAACTCTTTACGTTTAAAGTGATTCTAATATTTTGCAAAAGTAGATTTTTGGAATAACAAGTGTATTTCGAAAGCATAGAATATCAAAAACATAGGTCTAAGAATAATCTATCAAGAGAAATCACAATTGTTTAATAAAAATCATTCAATCAATTCTCAATCAAAGCAAATAATCATATAAGAAATTGCAAAAATAATTAAAATAGAATTATACCACTTTTCATAGAACAATGGCTTCCTCCGTCGCCTCGGCTAAATGGTTCTAGCTCCTCATATTAATCATTTGCTCAAAGTACATATTTATAGCTCAAAAATTGATTAAAAGAGTAAAAGAATACACTGTAGTCGCTGAAGGTCTAAAACAAAAGGCTGAATCGTTGCTGAAAGGCTTCGGTGACTGCAGACAGGAACGATAGAACCTTTGTGTAGTTGAATATAAGACTGCTTTTCCGACTGACTCTGTGGGTCTTATGTTCTTCGTCTTCTTCTTCTTCTTCAGCAGCAGCAGAACGCGTTCACCTCCAGTTGATTTTTTTCGCTTCTCTAAGGCTCTAAACTTCCCCCAAAGTGTTCATCCCCCTCCTAGGACTCGAACCAACTCTTTTATACATCATAGGGCCAAGAAAATTCGAGAATAACTTTGATTTTTTCCTTTCTCAACAAGTTGCGATATTTCTTTTCTTATCTCTGTTTCACGTGTTTTCTCTGATTTTGTCCCAAGATATCTCTGTATATGATACTGCCAAATCACAGGGAAGATATTTTCTCCCAAATCCCATGAAACTTCCATGTGTAGCCTGTTTCCATAAATATTTTTTTTTTCTTCCCTGTTTTATCAAAACCCGATCATCTAGCCCAAAACAGTCCATTCAATCACCCATACCTCGCCTGTTGATGGTTAAGAAGCAAGCCCAAGAAAAATCAGAGCTTTAATCTCTTCAAAACCAGCCCAAAATCGCAATCTTCACTTTGTTCTTCCTGCGGCAAAATTTCCCGCCAAAATTTCATTTTCAAAACGTGAAGAAGGTGTCCCCCTATCCAATCCCGGTCTGTGCTTAGCAGTTGCTTGGAAATTGGTTACCCCTTATCCAAAATGAGAGGCCGAATAACAAATGTCCTCCCAGGTGCCTTCAACAACTTTTCAAGCCAATTTCGCCGCAAAAGCCTATTTCTCCAAAAACACCTACAAAGGGATAAAATACCAAAATTAGTACAAAAATGGGTACTAACAATATACACAATAGAGATGAAAATAGACACATAAATGCGTCTATCAAATACCCCCAAACTTATTATTTGCTACTCCCGAGCAAATTAAAACTACAAAATAAAATCCTAACTCACTGTCGCAGGCATCGTCGATTGCACTTAGCATGTGCAACAAGCTTTTAAACCCCTAGGTGGCCCTAGTGGCCGAGTTATAGTCTCGGGAGGGTTTACCAGAGGTGTACCCACAAAACCTTTACTCCAGACCCTAGCTATCTACGCAGAACCTTGGAATGCACTAAAGAACCTCCTTGGTTGGCATACTTATTGATTACGGGAGGAAGTACCCTGATGCGAAATTCCAATTGTTGTATATGAGTTTGCACTCAAGTATACTAAAATTCATATATAAGTTACAGAGCTCTACTCAGATAGTCGCACTATGGACATCAATATCCGGAATCAAACAAATCACATGAATAGATTAAGAAGATGGATATAGAAATAGATGGTTGAGAATGGACTTCAATGCCAAGATTAACCTATGACCTAGTGGATTGAGATACTGGTCTGGACTAATATCAACACAACTAGCATATACAAGGGAACCAGTGGTCGACAATCCTAAATCTACATCAACTCAGCTGGCATATACAAGGGAACCAGTGGTCGACTTTATAATAAACCTTTTTTTTTTTTTTTTTTTTAACGACATGATTAGATCTTTTGGATCCAAGCGCATGCTTCTTGTCAGCAGATGGTAATTCCCGTGGATCCTGCATTCCACGCTTGTTTAGGCGACGGAGACAGGGAGAACACACACATATTGCTATCCAAGTGTTAATATTTATTCCGATTGGTCTAATTGGTCTGATCTTTTTATTATTATTTTTTATTTTATTAGTAACTCAATCACTCTATTTCAACCCAGCAGACATCAACATAAAAATTTGCAAAAATAAAAACAGAAGTAATAAGATGATTCCGAGATACGGTGAAACTATCATGTTATTTCTAACACCTGAGCTCTGTGCCTTTATGAATAGACTCTTATAGACGTTTCCATCTAGTCAGATTGGTCCCTCAACTCCTAAACCAAAATGCTTCCATCCACTTAGATTAGTTAGTGCAATCCTTAATAGGCATAAATTTCTAGGATCTGGAGTTTATAATGCAACTAAAAAGTTTCTCCCATACCCCCAAACTTAAATCTAACATCGTCCTCAATGTTCTATAGATAAAATTAAAAGCATGAAGAAGGAGAAACTGTTACCATTTGAAGAAAAAGAGTTAAGGAAAGATATTACCGTGTTGCATGAGAATGGGTTACCTCCCAAGAAGTGCTAAGTTTAAAGTCTTCAGCCAGACATCAAGTACCATAAAATGGCTAATTCCCTTTCAAATCATATATCAGTAGTCGAAATAACTGGGGGTCATCAGAACCAAATAACACTTCCACTAATAAGAGACAACTGCACAGGACTAGAAAATTTAACAGACGGAGCATAACCTGATCTAAACTTTCTTGCCAGACAACTGGGTTTATCTGTGAAGCCCTCTTAGGCTTCATGTGAGTGTCTTGACAAACATATTTTTCCGAACTATGAGTTCCCACTTCCCGGACGGTATCAGGAGGATCAGGTTGTGGAGTCGGGACAGACTCAAGTAATACCTCAGGCACACTAGACTCGAGTCCCAAGTTAGGGACTTCTAATAAAGATACTTGACCATCACTACCCCCAAAATTAGGGTAGTCAGTATTCTCAGACAAACCTCTAATTATTTCTTGAATTTCCGGATCCTCAGAGTCTTTAAAATAATAAAGAGCTTCTTCCAGTTCTCTACCCCCAAACTTAGAGTCATCATTACTCACAGAAATACCTAACACTAGTGACTGAATTTATGGGTCTGTAGAGTCCTTAAAATATTCGAGAGCTTCTTTTAGTTCCAAAGTTTGGTCATCTATCTTACCTAAGATAATTGTCTCATCAAATTCATCCAAAGAATCACCAAACAAAGTGTCGTCCCAACTATCCTGAACTAGATCCTGAACCAAAGTACTAATCATATTCACTTCCTCTAAATCATCAGAAGGTTGTCTAGTAACATTAAAGACATTTAGTTCAGTGGTCATATTACCAAAGGATATGTTCATAAGTCCGGTCCTACAGTTGATAACAGCATTAGACGTGGCTAAAAATGGGAGACCTAAAATCACCGGTATTTGATTCTCTGGGTTAGGGACAGGTTGTGTATCTAGGACTACAAAATCCACAGGATAAATAAACTTGTTGACCTCAATAAGAACATCTTCTATCATACCACGAGGAATTTTAACAGACCTATCAGCTAACTGCAGTGTTATCTTGGTGGGTTTCAATTCACCAAGTCCCAGTTGTAAGTACACATGGTACGGAAGTAAGTTCACACTAGCTCCTAAGTCAAGTAAAGCTTTTTCTACCCTGTGTTTTCCTATCGTGCAAGCAATGGTAGGGGCACCTGGGTCTTTATACTTAGGAGTTGTGGTGTTCTGAATGATTGAACTTACATGACAGGCTAAAAAGGCTTTTTTAGGGACACTAAGCTTTCGCTTTCGCGTACACATATCCTTGAGGAACTTGGCATAAGCCGGAAGTTGCCTAATTGCTTCTAGTAACGGAAGGTTTATGGTAACTTTCTTAAAAACCTCCATAATGTCATTAAAGTTGGATTCATTCTTTGTTGGTACTAGTAGCTGTGGAAATGGGGCTCTAGGAATAAAATAGGGCCTCTCAGGAACCGAATTGACATCATCAGAGATTTTATTAGTCTCCTCAGCTATGGATGGTCCTGAGGGGTGAACTACAATTTCCTCACTTTCGGGCATGTTTACCTTATTGTCTACAACTCTACCACTCCTAAGGGTTCTAATAGCATTCAATTGATTCGATGGTTTTGTACCTACTTCATGAACTCCTTTAGGGTTGGGTTGTGTTTGACTAGGAAACCTACCTTTTTCTCTCAAAGACTCATTTATCAAACTAACCTGGGTTTTTAACTCGGAAATAGCCTGAGAATTATCTTGGACCATCTTTTTATTTTCATCTAAACCTTGTATCATCGATTGATGAAACATTGCAGTTTGTTGGGTTAACAAAGCGAGAGATTCGTCTAGACTCAAAATTTTGTTATCAGACTGATTCTGAAACTGAGCTGATCCTGAAGGATTCTTAGTATAGCCAAAACCTGGAGGAGCATTCGAATTACTAAACTGACCTTGACTCTGGCCCTTAGACCATGAAAGGTTCGGATGGTTTCTCCACCCAGGATTATAGGTTTCTGAATATGGGTCAAATTTCTGACGATTATCAAGTCTAGTGTTATTATAAAGAGCATTGGCTTGCTCTTCATTATTATGGCCTTCCCAAAAAGGCTCCAATCTACCACTAGTGTGACCCATTTCTAGAGCTTCTAACCTTTTAGCTATCGCTGCAATCTTGGCATCTGATTCATAGCCTCCTTCTACCCTATTAACGTTTCCTCTGCTTAGAAGAATTGTTTTCCGGGGTTCCCTACTATTTTCCCATTGCTGGGTCTTTTCGGCGGCTTCATTCAAAAATGCCATTGCCGCATCAATAGTTTGGTTCTCAAACCCACCTGTACACAAAGCTTCAACCGTGGATATTGTGGAATAATCTAAACCCTCATAAAGGATCTGAACTAGCCTAACCTTTTCTAAACCATGGTGAGGACATTGTGTTAACAAATCATTGAACCTTTCCAAATACCTATACAAAGATTCTCCCTCTTGTTGTGAGAATGTGCAGATTTGCGTCCTAATCGACGATGTTTTATGCCTAGGGAAAAACTTATTGAAAAAGGCAGATGTAAGTTGTTCATATGTTTCGATTGACTCAGGAGTCAAACTATACAACCACGATTTGGCTTTATCTTTCAGGGAAAAAGGAAATAACCTAAGTTTCAAAGCATCATCATCTAAGCCTCTAATTCTTAGGGTACTGCAAATTTCTTCAAAATCCCTAACATGGAAATAAGGGTTTTCATTTTCTTTCCCTAAAAAGATTGGGAGCATCTGTATGGTCCCAGGTCTAAGCTCATAATTGGCTTCTGTGTCAGCTAACTTAATACACGAGGGACGAGTGGTCCTAGTCGGATTCAACAAAGCTTTCAAAGTAGCCATTTCTGGTACTATCGGAGTATTAGGGATTCTCTCTTCAGGAGAATGTTCAAAACAGGATTCTCCAAAAATCGGACTTTCTAGATTAAGGTAATCGAGACGCTTAGAATTGCTAGGTTTTTCTTTAACAAATCTACCTAGGGCGTCTCTTTTACGTTCAGGCATACAAGAGTTTCCCAAATTGGAAAGGTGAGCAATCACAAATCAAAGACGACTCAACCAAATCAAACCTATTGATTTCTAGCAAACAAAAAGCATGATGGCTCCACTTAGATTGTTTCTAGACCAGCTTCTACTCTTCCAAGAGGCAACTGGGTACAATTTTAGCAAACCTCGTAGGATGATCCGAATAAAGTAAGTCGAAGAGAAGTAGGAGAAGCTCAGAGGAGTTTTGATACCCCCACCTCTTTGGCAACGCTTCCCTGGGTTACAAGGAGGCTCTAATCGACTTACAGTAATCTTCCTGAACTTTGAGTTAGGCTAACAAGATACCCAATACGATCCTTTTGAACGACTTTTCTATAAGCTCGTTACCCTATCGGTCTCGTTCTAGTCAATATTTTAAGCTTGGGTTCGCGTTCGGTATCGTTTTCCTAAGGCGGGCAAGAAGAGAACGGTGATGAAATCCGAACCCTTATCTTGTATGGCCAGGCCTTGCCCTTTACTAGGAAAATAAATGTCCGTATTCAGAACTTCAACAGATATGCACCTTAAGGAATACAGTAATCCGCTGACAGGGGATTCGCGAGTGTTCAGAATCTTACCTCTTGTTCCAGACGGGGGATGAATCGGTTGTAGTCGACTCGGGCCACTGACTCCTGTGTCAGTGTACGAACCCAAGGTGCAGAGACAATATCGTAATTGTCCTCCTTCTCTGCAAACAGTTTTATATTTAAGGATACCCTTCCGTAGGGTATATAAAAATAAAAATAAAAATAAAATAATGTCCAAAGTCCCAAAAATAAAAATAAAAAAAGTCCAAAAATAAAAAATTACAAAAAATAAAAATAAAACCCTATTTACAATTTCTAAAAATAAAAAATAATAAATCTAAATAAAATAAAATAAAATAACTATAAAAAAAATCTTCTTCTTCACTTCTTTGGATTCCTCTTTTCTTTCCTTCTTTGGCTATGCTTTCCTCTTATAACACTTTTTCCTTTCCTTTTTGCTCCGCTCCAAATCTGAAAAGAATCAAAAAATACCAAACGCGTAAAGAAGAACAAAAATAATAAAAATAATAAAATAAAAATAAATAATAAATAAAAATAAATCTAAAACCCTAAAAACAAGTCCGCGTCGGCGGCGCCAAAAATTGATGTATTTTGTAGTTGTAGTGGTAAAAAGATTCGTTGCTCGAACTTGTGAAGGATTTTTTTTAGACTTAAATTAAACTCAACAATTCAAATAAGTTATATAAAAAATATAAAGAAAACACCGAGACTCTGGATTCCACCATTAACCAATTAAGTGATATAATCTAATCAATATTCATGCAACTCTTTACGTTTAAAGTGATTCTAATATTTTGCAAAAGTAGATTTTTGGAATAACAAGTGTATTTCGAAAGCATAGAATATCAAAAACATAGGTCTAAGCATAATCTATCAAGAGAAATCATAATTGTTTAAGAAAAATCATTCAATCAATTCTCAATCAAAGCAAATAATCATATAAGAAATTGCAAAAATAATTAAAATAGAATTATACCATTTTTCATAAAACAATGGCTTCCTCCGTCGCCTCGGATAAATGGGTCTAGCTCCTCATATTAATCACTTGCTCAAAGTATATATTTATAGCTCAAAAATTGATTAAAAGAGTAAAAGAATACACTGTAATCGCTGAAGGTCTAAAACAAAAGGCTGAATCGTTGCTGAAAGGCTTCGGTGACTGCAGACAGGAACGATAGAACCTTTGTGTAGTTGAATATAAGACTGCTTCTCCGAATGACTCCGTGGCTTATGTTCTTCGTCTTCTTCTTCTTCTTCTTCAGCAGCAGCAGAACGCGTTCACCTCCAGTTGATTTTTTTCGCTTCTCTAAGGCTCTAAACTTCCCCCAAAGTGTTCATCCCCCTTCTAGGACTCGAACCAACTCTTTTATACATCATAGGGCCAAGAAAATCCGAGAATAACTTTGATTTTTTCCTTTCTCCACATGTTGCGATATTTCTTTTCTTATCTCTGTTTCACGTGTTTTCTCTGATTTTGTCCCAAGATATCTCTGTATAATATACTGCCAAATCACAGGGAAGATATTTTCTCCCAAATCCCACGAAACTTCCATGTGTAGCCTATTTCCATAAATAATTTTTTTTTCTTCCCTGTTTTATCAAAACCCGATCATCTAGCCCAAAACAGTCCATTCAATCACCCATACCTCGCCTGTTGATGGTTAAGAAGCAAGCCCAAGAAAAATCAGAGCTTTAATCTCTTCAAAACCAGCCCAAAATCGCAATCTTCACTTTGTTCTTCCTGCGGCAAAATTTCCCGCCAAAATTTCATTTTCAAAACGTGAAGAAGGTGTTCCCCTATCCAATCCCGGTCTGTGCTTAGCAGCTGCTTGGAAATGGGTTACCCCTTATCTAAAATGAGAGTCCGAATAGCAAATGTCCTCCCAGGTGCCTTCAACAACTTTTCGATCCAATTTCGCCGCAAAAGCCTATTTCTCCAAAAACACCTACAAAGGGATAAAATACCAAAATTAGTACAAAAATGGGTACTAACAATATACACAATAGAGATGAAAATAGACACATAAATGCGTCTATCAGAGTTCACGCTAAGATAACTTGAGAATCAAGTTAACACTTTTTCTGTTTAGATGAAACACAAGTTAGGGATTCAATTAAATATGTGAGAAATCATGACTGCTAATTGGGGTACCGAATTACTGGGGAGGGTACCAGAATTCGTATAGGACAAACTAAAAGTGCTTTGTCTTATATGCACTTTGGTACCCTCCCCAGTAATTTGGTACCCCCTATTAGCAACGTTGAGAAATAAGTCTTGAAATACAACAAAAGAATATATACTATGGTCCGTTTACAGAATTTTGTAGAATGACTGTTCGGTTTGGCAAATATGCCCTATGAACAATAAGCAATTTGATGTTCATTTATGATGCATACATATAAGTGTTTAAGTGATCAATGAAGTCTTAAAAGTGTTTAAGAGAGTCATAGCAATGCTAAACATATATAAAAAATAAGTCTTTGAGCATTTGCTAAATTCTATTGGGACCGTTGTCAGAACGGTTCGTGAACCGTAAGGCTTGTGTTACGACTCAGAGTGCTACTATTTGTGAACCGGGTTCACGAACCCTATAAGACTCTCGAACTCAGTTAATCACGGTTCGTGAACCGTGTTTGCTAACTGCTAGCCTTATATACCAACCTTAAAATTTTAGTTCACCACGGTTCGTGAACCGGGTTCGTGAAGTGTCCAAATCTGAACTTATGGTTTGCGAACTGGTTCGCTAACCTTCCCTATATTTCTGAAACTTAAATATCTTTGGTTTGGGAAGTGGTTCGCCAACCTACCCTGAGCAAAAATATCAGAAGTTCTGAATTTCTCTCTTTTGATGTTCGAAACATTCCCAAGTGATAAAATCATTTGCATGGGGCAATTTTCAAGTGATCCAAAAAATTAATTCTCAAACAATAAATTGTTTCGAACTAATATTGTTAAGGACTGTTGAACATCTTTGCTAGAATCATATTTTGATATTTTCAACAAGACAAGCTTGACTCGATTTTTTTTTGTTGTAAATCTTCTAGGAGTCTTACGACATAGTCTCAACAGATAGAATGGTAAAATATAATATCATGCTTCAGTCTTCACATACCTGATAGAGAAGCTCTCCAAATGTCTTCATCGATCTTCAGTCTTCGAGAGTGATGGTCTGATACTCAACTACCAAATTCTAAACTAGTCCGAGACTTGACTTAGTATACTAGAAATAAAGATATGGTTTTGATCATCTAACATTGATAACAAGCTTGAGATATAAAAATTTGTGGGTTGAATCGAGCATTGATCTAACAGTTATAAACCCAACCCAAGTTTATTGACTAAGATATCCAAGTGTCTCATATTAAGGTTTCCATATACTTAGGTACTAAGCCTTCGATATCTTTAAATAAAGGCTTGAACCTATGTAATTACATACACAAAAATATATATATATTTTTTTTTTTGCCTCTATTTTTGTCTATTCTTTATTTCATAACATAACATACATAATAAGGAATATTTACCAGTTTACTTTAGTGTTCAAGATTGTGTAGTTTGCTAGCTTGCCTTGATCTTTGATCTAAAGGGAAATAAAATAGGCTTATCTGTTAGAGGCGGATTGGTAGAAAAAGTCTTCACTTCGGCTGAAGCAATTCTTAGGCTGTAAAGGACCTCAGCTAAGGGAATTAATTGCGTAGAGCCTTGCGAGGTTCAAGAGACGTAAGGAGCGAGACTGTAACTGAATTGCTTGGAGTGTGGATTCAGTCTTAACTACATTTCAGTCTAAAGTATGATAGTAGGTGTAGATGGTGAAATTTGGATAAGGGGCAAAAGTGTCGTTTCAACCTTATAGACATAATTCAACTCTCACGGGAGAGATTAAACCATTGGCCCTCAAGGCATCCTTAGCCACGATTTGTAGTATACGTCCCCGCGAGACACTGCTGGTCGTGATGCCGTGATTCCTAGCGCACATCCTCGACGAGATACTGCTGGTCACGTAGGTTCTGTAGAGCGTAAAACGTCCCTGGCTTACTTATGAACCAGAACAACCACAATTCCAGCATGTCTTTGCGAGACGCGGCTGATTGTGATGCCATGATTCCTAGTATACATCCTCAGCGAGATGCTTCTGGTCATATAGGCTCTGTAGATACGTAAATGCGTCCCCGGAGGACTTATGACCCAGAGCGGAGATTTGCATATCTCCTGTAAGCACGACTCACCCTATTTGAGATCAGGGACTGATTCCTAGTACATCATCGCGAGATACACTGGTCATGTCTGCTCTAGGCTCTAACTCGACTTACTGAGGTTTCCGAATAACTCCTAGGACATCCCCGCGAGATACACTAGTTATTCTGCCTCCGGGCCATTTCGACAGACTCCTAGAACATCCTTTCAGGATACACTGGTCTTGTTGGCCCATCATATGGACACACAGTTGATTCCTAGCACATCTCTGCAAGATACGCTGGTCAAAGACAAGTGAGCCAAAGTCTCGCAGAGGCATTTATTGGGCGTACAAATCCTTTTTTTCTCTCTCAGGACGAGTCCCAACAGACCATAGAGAGATTCAGATCAGTTAAGAAAATCTTCAGAGAGATTTTGATCCGTCTACAAAATCTCGGAGAGATTCAAATCTCTTCGCAAAATCTCAGAGAGATTTTGATCCATCTGCAAAATCTCGGAGAGATTCAAATCTCTCTGCAAAATCACTGAGAGATTTTGATCCGTTTGCAAAATCTCGGAGAGATTCGAATCTCTCTGCAAAATCACGGAGAGATTTTGATCCGTCTGTAAAATCTCGGAGAGATTTAAATCTCTCTGCAAAATCACGGAGAGATTCAAATCTCTTCGCAAAATCTCGGAGAGATTCAAATCTCTCCTCAAAATATCGGAGAGATTCACATGATAGGCACACGCCTTACCTAGTGCTCAAGTCTATTTCTCATCCTCTCAAACACACACACGACGCTAGTTAATTGAGCCTGAACTATACATGTCTATCAAAAAATGTGGATAAGCTCTCTTGAGCTCCGCATGCTCAACAAAGGGACCCACAAACAATAATACTGTCTTCACATGACATATGTGACCGGCCATGGAGAGAGGGAGATCATCCTAAGCTCCCCTCACACTCTGCACACGATTCCTGAGAAATTCCATGCCTTTTCACGTGACTCATCCTTGTCATTCTCACAAATCAGAGAATATCTCTCTATCTTGGCCAACTCGGCTAAAGAGAATATTTATCTCTCAACACATCATCACAAAGCCTGACTCAGCTTCACACAAATGGGGGGATATAAATTAGGGTTTTGGTCTGGCGGTCTACGACACGTGTGAGGAATACCCAGCTTATTTCTCACCGCAGAAGAGAGTAAAGGCGGTGGAATAATGAGATAAACTCAACCTAGTTTATCCCTATTCCTGAAGAGACAGGAGAATTTCTCCGCACGACACGGAAATCAATCCTTATCTTCATCGACCCGAGATTAGAGAATTTAGCTATAAATAGGTCCTCTATTTTTCCAAGCTACGGACGATCTTTCTCATAACCTCTCAGAGTAAATCTTCTTCAAACCCTAGAATTATCTGATCTCTCTCTTCATCTGCTTCTCTCCCTAAGACCATCCCTAAATCTCTTCCCTATGACTGAAGTATCCTTTGAACGACCACTGTGCATGGTTTAGGCGAAGACTGTTCGTGCTCAACCTCCCGTAACTCACTTTCAGAAACCCTAGAATCCCACTTCTTATCTCTCACCGATTTTAGGTAACTACATTTTAGCGACCACAGTGGGAGGTTGTTCACTCAGTTACATATATCAATCATGGTTTCTTAGGAAGGAAGACGATTCCACCAATCCAAACACAAAAATGTTCTATTGATTCAGTCTCTATAAATCCATTACAGACTTAGCCGCGAGAGTTATCTCTACCAGCACTTTCTCTCTCCTTCAAGTTTGACTTTAGTGAATAGGTTAGTGCGTCCCGTATCACATGGATCTCTTCCTGCATAAAAAAACGCCCTAGTAACCTATTTTCATAAAAATCTACTTCTAATCCTTGAAAACGTTGGATAAGGACCAAGGAAAACTCCCAGAGACTCAATAGAATCTTGTAAAATCTCAGAGACTTATCTGAAAATGCCTTTAGAGTTACCAGTAGGATTAGATCCAACAAAATAATATAGATTACACGTTTCCTAAAGAAGGAGTACTAAAAATGATGAGAATAGCACGGACGGGATCCAATCTGTCTGCAATCGGCCTCATTGGAGAAGATGAAGCTCGTTATGAACGCGACAGATCAAAGGAGAAACCATCCGGTCGAACTTATCACTCTCAAGTACTTCAAAGACCATATGATTCTTTAAAATTAGATATTCTGACGAATATTTGCTCCAAAATTCGTTTAGGTCAAGGACCCTCAATCGGATTACAGGGGACTCGGGAAGTTTACCTTACTTTACTATTTTACTTATAACTCTTTCATTATGTATCTGATTGACCTAGTTCTTTTTTCGTCGGATTTTCCTTTTCGTCGTCTACAGGATGGACTTAGAAAAAACTTGGAAAGGACCCAAAAAATTCATGACCTAGTAAAAAGCGTTGAAGAGCCATATAGGGTTATATATCGCCAGCAAAGATAAATCTTGTCGTTCTTCCTGCTTCAGAGGATCATGACCAGGACGCGACAAAGTATAAGATGAGACTAGATTCCAGGATGATGCTCGACCAAAGCTCATACTTATCCGAAGATGTAAAGTCGCCGGTCGATATGCTATCTCAACACCCATCCCGTCAGAAAGAAGGGGAGTCCTAGCAATTGTACGACCAAGTCTCTATGAACCCCCATCTCAGCTACACCAACGATTATCCAGTATCATTTTTCGATAGAACCTCAGTTCACCCAGGATGGAGAAGAAGAATATCTTTGCAGTCGAATCTACCAAGGAAAAAGAGATGTGTAGTGATACTTGTGAGGTTAACTATTCAGGATACTCATCCAGACGTTTGCTAGCAGTCCCCACAGTCAAAGCCTCTTTTCTTCAAAAGACCATCTCGATAAGATATCCCATGTGTCAGAGTCAGACGTGATGACCGAAGAACAAGATGCGACGACCACTTATGGATCCCCAAATTAGAAACCACTTCCTCAAGTTGGGATGTACCGTGGGGACTTTAGAAGAACTCCATCATCAGCAACGTTAACGCAAACCAGATTTCTATTATCCTTAAAGCACGTATTTTGCATTAATAGTTCTATAATGCGTTCACTATTGTACTGGTCCTATGACGTGTTTACTTCTCTTAATTTCGGTTTACCATCTCCTAGAAGAAAGATAGATCTCGATAGATGATTTGGCTAAACAAGTTCACATGAATCCCTGTCAAGACACCTAGTAGAGGCGGGACAACAACTTCATCTTGTACAGGAAGACTCATGTAGCCAGATACTCTACACGACTCTCCACAGACGTCTCCAACCCGTAGAGTATCGCTTTCTCGCCTTTAAAACTCAATCTCTTACGCTACGAGGGTTTTACTTCATTTTTCCAAGCGTCTCAAGTCGATAAGAATCCCTAATCATATATCAAACTGGGGACTAACGGAAAACCGTGCTACACACCTTTGCATGACCAACAAGAGGTGACCCTGACATCCAGTTTCCAGATAAAGATTTAGAAACAATCAATGCAAGAGTCTCTAAAGATTGGGACACATGTTATTACTTGGGGACTATGAGATTAGAGTTCGGCCTTCAAAATCGTGAAAGGGAATCATCTATGAATCGATAAATCTTGCATCTCTCTTCAGTATCATCGAATTCTCCTTTGCCAGCATCTTCTATGTATTCAGCAATTGCAACTATGTCCCGGATCCTGACTGAAGATGTGACGGTTCAAATCTGGATAGTTTCGTCCCTATAAGATGTTTTAGGGTTTTATATGCGTGTAACATGACTATATCAAGTAAAAGAAGCATTCAAATTATTCTTCAACAATGAACGCATGCAGGAGACAAACTAGGGTTCGCAATTGGTTTGAATAGGAGTATACAGTTTCCAGTCTACTCGGACGCGACTCATACTTTAGTCACATAACTCGACGAACTGGGAAAAATGGGTAGAGAATTCGACAACGCGCCATTGATAAAAATATCCGTCCATGTCTCTCCTACCACGTGTTAAAAGGGAATGATGTTTCAAAATACGGTCCAAGAGATGTCATCAAAACACTTGAAGGAATTGTTGTTAAATATTTGAATTCCCAGGTTTAACTTCATGTGGGTTTATCACCATAAAAACAATCTCTAATTCCTAATTTTACTCTAATAAATGAAAGTCAGGTCTTTTATGTTCGATAGTTGGGGTCAACCACTGAAATCGGATGTCAAACGAAGTTTCTACAGCTTCTGGAGTGAAGGACGCGCAAAGGAGGGACACCTATTACGAATTTAACTTAGGGTTTTCACCTACTCGCATACCCGACGAAGCAATCTAGGGTTTGCATCAAGTTCGAACTCATGAAGGTCCCCTTCCTTTAACAGATGCATACGGGAAAGGTTCAGAGAGAGAAAATATCAACCCTGAAGAAAATCATCCAGCAAAGGTCCCTAGAGAAAATCTCTTTCTTCATGTTCAGCTGCTTCACATCGGCCTCTGCATCTCGATCCGCCTGCTTAGCATGCTCTAGCTCTTCATCTACCATACGCAACTCAGATTAAGAACCTCTCTGAATTCAATTCACCCAAACGGACCCTGACAGAATCGAGCCACTCTCGCAACCACCTCATATTGAAAGCAAAGATTCTCACGGGTTTTCACCAAGTTTCCCAGGTTTACAAGATCATAGAAGCAAGACCGTTCAGAGTTATCATTCTCACGATATAATCCGTCGCCCGCCTCATCCGCATTCTACCAAGGTCGAAGTCATTCTCACCATGAAGAGTACTATACAAACAAAGAAAAGTTCAGATAAGGCTGCAAAGTTCAAACTACATAAGTTAAAATCAATGGAGAAACAACACAGGACTATGGTTTGATTTACATGAAGACCGGTCTTTTCCCTTAAAGCCTTATACCCTCCTAATCCATTCAAGCCTTGTCTTCTCCTAATCCCTTCAAGCATACCATCATGCCTAGAGTCCTATACTTATCAAGAAATCCATCTCACATCTCAATAGATACTCGTGGATTTGTTTGGGTCCACACTTTAACAAAGGATCAAGGGAAATACGTTTTCTTCACGACAAAGGGTATAAACATAAAATCAAATGATGGGCATGTCTCTGACCTAAGGATACAAAATTCACGATCTAAACCAAGCTAAGGAAGGCTAGTGAAGTCATAATACTCCAAGGGGTCGTGCTTGAAGCAAGAGAACACTTTAAGAGTCCAACTGAAACAAGGATTCCTTCTGTAATTCAGATTGATGTACATTGCAGCGCGGAGACTTGAAAACTGATGCCAAACCATAAGGAATTTCGGGGTAATTCCTGAAGAAAATATGTTCCTCTATGTCTTACCAGAAACATACCAAAAGGGTTCCTCAAATGGACATACGATCTAGGAGATGTGGTCCCAACACCGAAGTAAGTGCAGTATGAAAACTCCTGAAATTTTTATACGGGATTTCTGAAGTCAAAAGTATACACGGATATGACTGACCAAACAAACTCGGAATCAAGTGATTCCTTTTGCATTAGAAAGATTATCCTCTTACCTATAAATTTTAGGGTCGGGGACTCAAATTGGAGTCCGAATGAATAATTTACAGCTATTCTATGAAAGCCTTTCAAAATTGAAGTTTTCTGACAAACACTTAAACAAAGAGAATCCTTGATAAATACGACTACTTCTATTCATTAAATGGTCGAAGAAGTATGCATCAGAGACGATTAAATAGATATAAATTTCAAGACTTACCGAGGATACTTCAATGAAGAATGAACGATGGGTATCTACATCAGCAAACTCAAGATTATTAACTATTATTAGCTTCTACATGATCAATTTGAAGATTAATATCGTTCTAAAAGACAAACAAAGCTATCATCTAAGCAAGAGGAATATGTTTAGCACATTCATGCCACAATTATAATTCATTGGTCAAGAATTAAATTCAAACATTAAGTATACTAAAATGGTTTCCTGCAATACCAGTTATACTTCGAACAGAAATTGGAATTCCGCTCAAACAAGGAATTTCAGTGCAAGTAGAATTCATGGGAGGAGGTGGACCGGTTTCTATACATTACCACATATAAAAATGCTCCTCTTTTCAATTTTATTTCAAAAAGGAAGTCTTGAAGCAAAAGGAAAAGGATTTAGAGCGAAAAGAGGAAATTAAGAGGAATTTGGATCAAATAAGGAAACTAAGGGTTTTTCTTTCTTCTAAAATCCCTCCAAGCCGTGGCCAAGCTCTTCCCATGTATAAGAATTATATCCTACTCCAGTGGGACTTCACTTATTCTCTCGGAATTTTTTCAGAGGGATCAAGGTCGTCACTTATTCTCTCGGTTTTGAGGAAAATAGTCCTAATTTGGCCCAAACAAGGAAACCAAGGTCTTTTCTTCTTCTAAAATTTCCCCCAAGCCGTGGCCAAGCCTTTTTCATGCGTGAAGATGCTCTCACCAAAACCCTAATTCTCGTCGACTTCCATTCTTTCAAGAGTGGAAATTTTGTCTCGCCAAGACTTCATCATCATGTCATTAACGTCCAACACAAAGTCCCAGGAAATTCCAAGGTCCAGAATCGATTCCAAGATCAGAGTCATAACAATCGAAAGCTAAACATCAAATCGGGAATTCTGCAAGTCTAAAAGGACGAACGAATTGCAATTGCGTACAAATGATTTGTTACCATTTATATACTCATCATAGAACAATCAAGGTTCTACTCTGAGTAGGGGACTTAATGTAGATGGTGAAATTTGGATAAGGGGCAAAAGTGTTATTTCAACCCTATAGACATAATTCAACTCTCACGGGAGAGATTAATCCCTTGGCCCTCAAGGAATCCTTAGCCACGATTTCTAGTATGCGTCCCCGCGAGACACTACTGGTCGTGATGCCGTGATTCCTAGCGCACATCCTCGACGATATACTGCTGGTCACGTAGGTTCTGTAGAGCGTAAAACGTCCCCGGCTGACTTATGAACCTGAATAGCAACAATTCCAGCATGTCTTTGCAAGACGCGGCTGATTGTGATGCCATGATTCCTAGTATACATCCTCAACGAGATGCTTCTGGTCATGTAGGCTCTGTAGATACGTAAATGCGTCCCCGGTGGACTTATGACCCAGAGCGGAGATTTGCATATCTCCTGTAAGCACGACTCATCCTATTTGAGATCAGGGACTGATTCCTAGTACATCATCGCGAGATACACTGGTCATGTATACTCTAGGATCTGACTCGACTTACTGAGGTTTCCGAATAACTTCTAGGACATCCCCGCGAGATACACTGGTTATTTTGCCTCCGATCCCTTTCGACAGACTCCTAGAACATCCTTTCAGGATACACTGGTCTTGTTGGCCCATCATATGGACACACAGTTGATTCCTAGCACATCTCTGCAAGATACGCTGGTCAAAGACAAGTGAGCCAAATTCTCACAAAGGCATTAATTGGGCGTACAAGGCCTTTTTTCTCTCTCAGGACGAGTCCTAGTTGACCATAGAGAGATTCGGATCCGTTAAGAAAATCTTCAGAGAGATTCGGATCCGTCTGCAAAATCTCGGAGAGATTCAAATCTCTCTGCAAAATCACGGAAAGATTTTGATCCATCTGCAAAATCTCGGAGAGATTCAAATCTCTCTGCAAAATCACGAAGAGATTTTGATCCGTCTGCAAAATCTCGGAGAGATTCAAATCTCTCTGCAAAATCACGGAGAGATTTTGTTCCGTCTGCAAAATCTCGGAGAGATTCAAATCTCTCTGCGAAATCTCGGAGAGATTCAAATCTCTCCTAAAAATCTCAGAAAAATTCACATGATAGGCACACGCCTTACCTAGTGCTTAAGCCTATTTCTCAGCCTCTCAAACACACTCACGGCTAGTAAATTGAGCCTGAACTATACATGTCTATCCAAAAACGTGGATAAGCTCTCTTGAGCTCCGCATGCTCAACAAAGGGACCCACAAACAATAATACGGTCTTCACATGACATATGTGGCCGACCATGGAGAGAGGGAGATCATCCTCAGCTCCTCTCACACTCTGCACATGATTCCTGAGAAATTCCATGCCTTTTCACGTGAATCATCCTAGTCATTCTCACAAATCAGATAATATCTCTCTATCTTGGCCAACTCGGCTAAAGAGAATATTTCTCTCTCAACACATCATCACAAAGCCCGACTCAGCTTCACATAAATGGGGGGATATCAATTAGGGTTTTGGTCTGGCGGTTTACGTCAAGTGTGAGGAATACCCGGCTTATTTCTCACCGCAGAAGAGAGTAAAGGCGATAGACTAATGAGATAAACTCAACCTAGCTTATCCCTATTCCTGAAGAAACGGGAGAATTGCTCCGCACGGCACGGAAATCAATCCTTATCTTCACCGACCTGAGATTAGAGAATTTAGCTATAAATAGGTCCTCTATTTTTCCAAGCTACGAACGATCTTTCTCATAACCTCTCAGAGTAATTCTTCTTAAAACCCTAGAATTCTCTGATCTCTCTCTTCATCTGCTTCCCTCCCTAAGACCAGACCTAAATCTATTCCCTGTGACTGAAGTATCCTTTGAACGGCCACTGTGCATGGTTTAGGCGAAGACTGTTCGTGCTCAACCTCCCGTAACTCACTTTCAGAAACCCTAGAATCCCACTTCTAACCTCTCACCGATTTTAGGTAACTACAGTAGGATAATGTATGTAGCGGCTTAATACAATTTGGTGTTCAAATCTGGACGAGGTCTCGGGTTTTTTTTCTTCTGTAGTTGTGGTTTCCTCGTTAACAAAACTTCTGGTGTCTTGTGTTTTTTCTTTTCCGCATTATATTGTTTATCTTTATAATTAGATTTACGCAAGTTGTACGTATTCAATCTTAGTAGATAATTCCATTTAATTGTGATCGATTACGACACTCGTTTCTTGTAGAATTCGTCTTTGAAAGAAATATAACAAGTTTTATAACTTGGCAGAATTCCGATTGGATTATTTGGATACGACTAGATTGATCTTTGATATTAATTTTGGAGATCGTCCAAGTACTCTTCTTAACAATCAGGTTCATTTACCTTTTGTCTATATACATACTGATTGAGAAGAGATAGAAATATAAACTCTCTATATATATTGTCAAGGATCATTCAATTGGCCTACTTGCAACTCTATTAGGTTTTTTCCATACACGTTGCTGAACAAAAAAGTTGGTGGTATACTTGGTACCCTCTCCTTTTCAGAGAGTACAAATCGTGTTTTAATAGACTTTGTAATAACACTATCTGTAGCCTCTTCTAAAACGCTACAAGCTTGCTAAATGTGGTTGGATTTTTTCTTCAAGAGATAAAAGCTTATATAAAAGCAAAATAAGACATTTCACGCCAATCATATTATGACAACCTTTATTAATTTGATCATGATGAGAGAGAAATTGATATAAGAGAGAGAAATTGGTATACCTTTTAAGTTAATTAGCACAAACTTCTAGTACTGTATGATCTCCTCCTGATTGCGCTGGAAAAATTTCGTCTCTTTTATGAGAACTTTAAGTTTCGTATAGTACTATCTGATTATTCGAGGATATTACGCATGGTAATTTTTGGATTTTAACAACACCAGGTTGTACTACAGATGCTGATTTCAAGCGCGATACAAAAAATTACGCCTTTCAACATAAAAATTATTTGTAGTCTTCTAGACATACATATTTACCATCAACCATCTATTATTTCTAAAAATAAAAATCTTATTGGTTACATCCAATAAAAATATGCAATCAAATTTCCAATATAATGAAAATGTGGACACTTTCTTTATCAAAAGAAATTTAAGTCAAGATCAATTAATTAAGTTACTTCAAGGACTAATGATATAAACTAACAAATCGGATGCGCACTCACTGACCTTTATTGTCCTGGGATAATTGGAATAAAATTAAATTTTTGGAGATTATTACCACAATTTTTTTCAAACATAATTGCTCAATATCCCTCAAGAATGCAACAATTCCTTGTTTTATTTGTATTTGCAATTGTTAGAACAATATTTCATCCTTTTAGGATCGTAAGAGAAAACATTTCTTTTTAAGAATGTAAAGAAAAATTGTCACTATGTTTCTTAGGAAAATATCCACTTTGCTGTTTGATGAAGGGTTTCTTGTAAGGAATGAAAATCGATGGTTCCTTGTAAAAAATAGAACCAACCATTATTGACCTTAGTTGACATTTATATTACCTTTTGAAGAGAGTACTGATTGTAACAATTTTTTCGATAACGTCTTCCGAATGAAAAAGTTGGTGTGTACTTGGTACGCTCTTCTTTTCAGACATTGTATTGAGCTACATGACGGAAGTCACAAGATGATGAGGGATTTTTTACCTTTAGAATGAGGACCAAATTGGTACGGTGAAGACCCAACAGAATAGAGGCACCACTAAAGGTAGTCAAAATCATCTTGATGACGTCACTCCACACTGAATATCCATATTGACCCGGAGACCCCATCGAGACATAAGTTTCAAAACATCGCTTATATCATCATGAGGAGGAATAAATACTAAATAATTATTCTCAAACTGAGCTAAATAAGTTGTGGAACACAATCCATTAAATACAAGGGAAAATAATGCTAGATTCTCTTGTAAACATGGCCGTAAAGTGGGATATTATAGTAGCTTTAATCAGCATTAGAAGTCGATCTATCGTTAATGTTCAATGGATGTGTGAAGTTTTACTTTTTCCGATGAAGAAGAAGAGAGATGAAATGTCCTTGTGTTTTATTTCAGAATTATGCAACCATTTGGATTAAGCTTTTTGCTCATAAAAGATATTTTGCTTGATTTCAAGGGACTGTATTCTAGTGATAAGTTGCAATTGCTCCTGTCTCGTGTCGTGAAATATTACATCCTCATGCAGCTTACTAAGTTGTTGTTGAGTTTCTATATCTTAGAGTAAATATTGCCATGAGAAGATTCCCAAGAGTTAGATAAGAGCTTCCGATATTGAGGATGTTCACCCAAGTAAATATCATATCTTAACAAGATCTCTTCTTCCTGGTAACCATGCATGTGAGGATAATAAGTGGTGAATGACCACTGGTTATTCTTGGTAACGTAAGAACAACTACATCTTGAAGCGAGGTCTACCAAGTGGTATCACACAAAACACGGTATGATAATTCATAAATAGGATCGTGATTTTTCATGCTAATGCACCAAGTAAAAGCGGGACCAATGATTCTCATGTCAACCACATTCCTTTCTTGGTGAAATGACTTAATTTCCATGTTTGAAGTGCTTATAATTTCGACTCCTCCTTATTTTTCAATAATGATGGAAATATAATTCAAAGTATCCTATAATAATAATACATAATACAATAAGGAGAAGATATTATTGGCGTGAGATTCAAAAACTGTCTTTAAAAGGGTTCATATCAGCATGCCAAGGAGGGCCGTAAGTACATAACAACTGTCAGCATGCCGAGGAGGGCCAAGTCCGAGACTGACCTTAGTAGACTATAAACCAAAATGTAGATTTGATCAACTAAATTTGACAACAAGCTTGACATGCCAAAATTTGTGAGTTTGACCGAGCAATGCTCTAACAATATTTCTATTCAACGACTACTAGATACACCTTATCCCACTTGAAAACGCAAGGGATTCCAAATACACCCAACTTTTTTTCGTTCGACAACCTGTATAGACAAAAATTAATATAATAACAAGTAGACCAACTTAATGATCCTTGAAAATATGTATATAAAGTTAATATCTTAACATATACTCAATCAGTATGTGTATATACACAAGGTCCGTGAACCTGATTGTTAAGCAGAGTACTTGGACGATCTCAAAAATCAATATCCAATATCAATCTAGTCGTATCCAAATAATTCAATCGAAATTCTGCCAAGTGATTAAACTTGTTATCTATCTTTCAAGATACAAATTCTATAAGAAACTAGTCTCGTAATCGATTACAATTAAGCGTACGTATCTACTTAAATTGAATACATACAAACATGTGTAAATCCAATTATAAATGTAAACAATATATTGCAAAAAATGAAAAATAAAAAACACCAAAAATTTCGTTAACGAGGAAACCGTAATAGCAGAAAAACCTCGGGACCTTGTCCAGATTGAACACCATACTGTATTAAGTCGCTACAGACACTAGCGTACTATCAGACTCTGGACTGGAATGTAGTTGAGACCGAATCCACCCTATAAGCAATTCAGTTACAGTCGCGCTCCTTACGTCTCTTGAACCTTGCAAGGTTCTACGCACTTGATTCCCTTAGCTGACGTCCTTTATAGCCTAAGATTTGCTTCAGCCGAACTGAAGACTTTTAATACTAATCTTCTTCTAACAGATAAGCCTATTTGATTTCCGTTTAGATCAAATATCAAGGTGTGGAAATCTGTTTGTAATAGAAAAAGCTTACAAACCTCACAAATCCGTAACTTACGACTCCCGAAGAGCATCATAGATTCTTAACAACCTCTCAAGAACAATCTTCGAAAGATCAACTAAGATCAGTATTTAGATATCTATCTTGAGGAATCACAAAGTCTAAGACAAAGAGAACTTCGCGATTATTATCTATCTTGCCTGAAAGAGATAATGAGAATCCCAGTAACAAAAAAGCAAGACCAGGATACACAAATTCCCAAAGCGAAGTCTTTTAGTTGTAGACCGAATAACGTTTCACAGAGGAAACCTTGGTCAATAGAGGACGACTCTAGAATCAACTAGGGCACAAAGTGTCAGGGATTGATTTTCCCAGTTGACAAAGATGCTCTATTTATAGTTTTCAAAGACCAGGGTTAGCTTAGAATCAAGCAAACAATTTAGGTCTTCAAAATACAATAGAAGACTATACACATAGGTTCGGTTACAGAACCGTGTATAATGACTGTTTGGTTTGAAAAGTTAGCCAAAGAACTAAAAGTTTTTTTTTATGTTCATTTAAACACCTAAGAAATTAATCATGGTACAAACACATGAATGTTTTAGTAATCAATGATGTCGTAGAAGTGTATAAAAGAGTTCTAGCAATGCTAAACGTGTTAAAAAAAGTTTTTAAGCATCCGCTGAACATTGTCGAGACAGTGGTACAACGGTTTGCCAACCGTAGGGCATGTTCACGAGTCAGGATGCTATGGTTCGTGAACCGGGTTCACCAACCCTACTAGGCTACCAAACTCAGTTGACCACTGTTCGTGAACCGGGTTTGCCAACTGCTAGCCTATTTATCCAACTTATAAAATCATTTTACCACGGTTGGCCAACCGGGTTCGTGAACTGTTCCCAAATGAACTTGCGACTTGCGAACTGGATCGCCAACCTTCCTGTATTTTTGTATCTTAGATATCTATGGTTTGTGAGCTGGTTCGCCAACCTACCCCGAGTATAAATATCAGTAAGTTCATATTTTTTTATTATGATATTTGAAACATTCCCAAGTGATATAATTATTTGCATGGGAAATTTTCAATTGATCTACAAATTAATTCATATAACTAATATTGTTAAGGACCTTTGAACATCTAATCGCTAAATCATATTTCGAGATTTTTTCACAAGACAAGCTTGATTCGAAACATCTTCTTTGTAATTATATTATAAGTCATAAGATATAGTCTGAATAGATAGAACGATGGTATAGTGAGTAAAATAGAATGGTTCAGTCTTCACATGCCTGATATAAAAGTTCTCCACATGTCTTCGTCGATCTTCAGTCTTCAAGCGTGATCTCTGATACTCAACTACAATTTAACATATCTGAAACTTTACTTAGTAATCTAGAAATCAAGATATAGTTTTGATCACCTAACATGTCCCAAAAAATCCAAGCAGTACCTAGAAAATGTTCTTGCCAAATTTTTGGTAGAAAGGAATCGAACCCTTGACTTATTGCTTGCTGAAATTAGCGTTTGTCCACTGGACCAGTCACTTGTTGGTGTTAATTTTACATATGTTAAATATATAATCCATTTAAATGACAAATTCTGCTCATTCCCACTCAGAATGACATTTTCTTATTAGTTAATACGTGTCGAATTACTTGTGCCAGATTCATATTCCTAAAACGAATTATACACGTACATATACCGTTCCGAACTACTTCCGTATCACGAACCGTTTACCGGATTTTTGACCGAACCTGACTTATACAAATCCGAATAATACTCATATGTTTATCGTTCCGTACGTATGCCGAATTCCGACTTGCTAACTAGGGGTCAGAGTAATCCAGCAAGCAGATTCTTGTGACTTGGTCAGAGTCAAATCGCTGACTCGTCGATCGTTTACCAGAGGTCAACAGAAAATATCAGGAAAGGAAATTGAACCTAGACTTCCAACTCATATTTTAACCCTCTAACCACAAGTTTCATATGCCAGACCAATCTAGACTATGCTCTCCCCCTCAAAGTCGAACACAATCTCTACTCTTTCACCTGTTTCCACAGTTCACTGACTGAGCGATGTTACTGCATCTCCGTACACAAACATATTCAGACAGAAGCTTTCAATTCCTCATCAGTAGTACCTGCTCTGTCTTCTCTCATCGACTTTCAATTCCATTTACCCTCACGCAGGTCCTCTGCAACCTAAAATCCACAGAAAAATGACTCCATTTTTCCAAACATAGATTCTCTCCTTTTATCAAACAAGTCTTTCTCTTCTTCTATTCTGCATGGCCTTAAACAAGAAAGAAAACCACCACCATCTACTTCTTCATAGTAATAGTAGTAGTGAAAGTAATTCATCACCCAGCTCACCTTCTTGTTCACCTCGTCGTCGACCTTCTTCCCCAAGTGCTCCTCCACCTCATTACAACAACAGAACAAGGAGAAGATTTGATTTAAGAAAACCCCAAAATCGAATTAGTAGTAGTTTTATGGTCTTAATTAGAAATCTCAGGTTTTTATTAGTATTACCTTTGTTGTATATCTCAGTTTTTTGTATATATGTGGGGAATTTTGCTGACATTGTAAATCAAAGTCCTCTTCCTGGTTCTATTTATCGTTCTCCTGAGATCTTCATCAAGCTGTTGCCCCAAATCCAGTCTGATAATGCATCTTCACTTCAGGTTTGTGATTACTGATTTGGGTTTTCTACATTTAGGTTTCATTTATGTTCAATCTGGTTAGTTAATTATAAGTTTTGATGAAGTGGGGGATCTTTTAATGGTAAAATTAATGTTAATCTGAAAGCAATGTGGCCATTCTTAGCAAGATAAAAGGGGATCTTCAGTAATTTCATTTAACTCCTATTCCGGAAATGGGCATTATTCATTAGGTCTGTGGTCCTTGTAGTTGTAGGGGTTCTGTCAATCTGGTGGGGATTTTACTAGTTTTTGCTGTGACATTAAAATTGTCTGCTTCTTTACTTGTTTTCTGTCATTGAGAATTTTAAATGCATATGATTTTACAGTACGTGTTTTGGAAAATGTCTCAATTAGAAGATGTTTTTCAGGATTACTCAAAGTTTTGTTTTGAGAATTGGGCTTTTTTGTTATCAAGTGAGAAAAGGAAGTTTCCAATGTTAGACTGATTAGATGCATTATTCTTTGAAATAAAAATGTTCTGAATTTCTTGAATAAATTGTTGTCAGCACTAACATAGTGTTGTGCAATAATTTTACTTGATATGTCAGTTATTTGCTGTTCATGTTCCATGAGTTGTGGTGTTGTACAATTGTCTAAAATTATTTTTTTAATCAACAAGTTAAAGAAGCTATATCCCCATTAATCTAGGAACTTTCACTTGCATTGTATCATTTGGTCTACACAGAAATACAAATTGCATTTGAGATTATGCAGGATTGTATTAGTTACTCTTTGTTAATTGATGTAATTTCCTAGTGACAATGTGAAAATGTCGCACATATATGACATTGTATGTCGGATTTTGTAGCTGTCCTCCGTATGGAAATATGATCATGGGCGGAAAAGTCAGAAAGCTTGTGCTGATACTTCCATTGTACAACACTCAGGTATGTTTTGATCTTGGACTTTGTTTTTTGAAGTCTTGTTCTGTATTTAAGTCTGGAACCTGTTTGTTGAACAGGTTTTCTTAAATCACTAACACTTAAGATGGATGCGATGCTCATATGTCTTAGTTTTAAATGTAAATACGCATACTGTCGGTCAGGTAATATAAGCAAAAAAGTAATTATACTTATAATCCCCAGTGCATTTTATATCAAAGAAAACCAGCACGTCCCTAAAAAACTGTTTGGAACTCTTGACTAATTGGTCCTAGCAGATTTATATCTACTTTTGATGCGAAGTTAGGCTTAAATTTGTTTAATCTTATTCTGAAAAAATTATTTGAAATTAGGAAGGCAGTAAATATCTCAATATTGGTTCTCAATTGTCTGTGATGTCTAAAATACCTCTAACAAAATTTGGCACTTGATCAAATAGAAGCTCACAGGAGTATGTGTGACCCACCATATACTACAACTACAAAATGTCTTATGTAGTGAATCAATTTGGTCCTCTTTAGTTTGTTAACATCTATGATTGTTTTCAGGTTTGTCTGACTCTAGGGGTTACTTAATTGTGGATGCAAATGGTGGTCTTAATCAACAACGTTCTTCGGTATGTGATGATTTTCATATGAATGACATCTTCTTGTGTGAATCAGACACCTTATTAACATATATTTCATTTGGAGTTCCGCGACAAGCAGTCTAATTAAAAACATACTAGATAAATCCCTAAATATATAGAGCTAAATGGTGCTTTGTGTTATTGACATAAAATAAATGTTTTCCTCTCATCCATACCTTTGAATCTGTTAACTTTCTGAAGATACCCTTGTCGCAAACATTAAATGAACATGGCGAGGTACTTTATTCACCATTTGTGTCTGTGAACACTCTTAAAACTAGACCCAATCTGCTGGCAGATTTGTAATGCGGTGGCTGTCGCGGGGATTTTGAATGCGGTACTTGTCATTCCTCGCTTTGAATTCCACAACATCTGGCAGGATTCAAGGTGAGAACTTACTTTTCTTTAGTCACTATCTGTTCTTTTTTCTTCATTATATAGATCCCAGGTTATACAGCAAAAACCAAGAACTCGTCTTTCTTAGTTTTTGCTCTGGCCAACTATTACCCTAAAAAGAAGAAAAGAGATAGATAATATGTTACGCTGTCTATTAAACAGATCCAGTAGTGATTTTTGAACTCCTGTTTGTAAAAGCACAACTCTTTCCATGTACCACCTATTGATCCCACATGCTTGCAGTAGCATTATGTTTCTGTATGGCAGGTTCGTTGTTAAATCTAATTGAACAAATGCCATAGTTCAGACACCGTGGCTTCTCTAAGTAACTTATTTTTCCTATCATACTTTTTGGCCCTCTGTAGTCTGTCCTCTGCAATCTGCTAAGCCTTCAAAAGAATTATTAAGGTCTCTTCTTCATTGAGATTACATTTGAGTAATTTCTTAGATGGCAAACTGGGTGTTCATTTCTGGACTAATTAGTTTAAATAAATTATGCTTGAAATTCTGTAATGATGAATCATTTATATGTTGTCGTATGAATGAGTTAATTATTGTTGGATTGCAACAATAATTTTGTTGATTTGTAACATCCTTTTTTTTTCTGTTTCTTCTTTTCATTCCCGGATCCCTGTCAAGTAATCTGGAAGCTGGTCGCCTTTAACTTATTGCTACTGATTTATGCACTTTGTAGTGACTTCGGAGATATCTACGATACAGACCATTTTATATCCACACTTGAGAGCCATGTGACTGTGATCAGGGAGCTACCTAAGGTATTGATGGAACAATATGATTACAACATCAGTAATATTTTGAATATCAGAGTCAAAGCTTGGGCTCCAGTAAGCTATTATTTGGGAGAAGTCCAATCTATCTTGCATGAAAAAGGGTATTATAACAACCCTCATTTTCAAATAAGCCCTTTCATTTCTTCCATGTCTGGTCATTCTTTTTGGTTCTCATTTAGAGTTTCCTAGAACCTATAGTTTCTTTTATGTATGATCTTTCATTTCTAAGTTTTAAGTGATTCTCTTAGGCCACTCTGACCATGGTTTTCATCTGATGCAGAGTTATCCGCATAGCCCCGTTTGCAAACAGACTGGCGATGGAAATTCCACCCAATTTTCAATATCTTAGATGCTTGACCAATTATAAAGCACTAAAATTTGCTGATCCCATCTCAGCGCTTGCCGAGCAGTTGGTTCAACGCATGATTGAGAAGAGCACCAAGACTGATGGGAAGTATGTGGCAGTCCACCTTCGTTTCGAAGAGGTAGTGATGCTTACTTTATTTGATTCGCGATCAAATATTTACTGTTATATTTTTTACTTATGCAAATTAACAGTAGGTTTCCAACTGAAAAACTGAGAAAATATTTCTTCTATGCTCAAACCAATAGGATATGGTGGCTTTCTCATGCTGCATCTATGATGGAGGGGAGACTGAAAAAATGGAAATGGAAGCTGCTCGTGAAAAAGGGTGGAGGGACAAGTTCAAACGCAAAACTTACATAATTAGACCTGGTCTGAATCGAATCAATGGAAAATGCCCCATGACTCCCTTAGAGGTAGCTCATTAATCCTTAGCCTGTCTTGAATTTTAAGTAATATAAAAGGGTCG
Organism: Papaver atlanticum; assembly: GCA_023531105.1. Taxonomy (NCBI): domain Eukaryota; kingdom Viridiplantae; phylum Streptophyta; class Magnoliopsida; order Ranunculales; family Papaveraceae; genus Papaver; species Papaver atlanticum. The sequence continues at coordinate 7,735,764 of JAJJMB010000948.1, read as the reverse complement.
TGGTAAAAAAATGATATCTCAATGCCGTCCACCATGCGCTCCCATAAGAGGATTATTTGAATCCTCTTATGGGGTAAATGAAGTATTTTCTGTAGGGAGGATTCTTCATTGCCTGGCAAATTTCATATCTACTTTTGGAACTTCAATTCATGCTGTTGGTCCCCTCTTACTATTGTGACGCTCATAAATACAATAATTTTGGTAGTTCAATAATTATCGATGTATTTTAAACTTTTTTTGTTAGAAGCACAAACATACACTACATTGACTCCATATCTTTCTTCATTATAATAGGTTATCATCTTTTTTATTTGTCAGTATAGGTGGGGATGATGCTTAGGGGTATGGGTTTTGGTAACAACACTTCAATATATCTGGCATCTGGCAAAATATACCAGGCCGAACGGAATTTAGCTCCTCTACTTCAGATGTTCCCTCTTCTACAGACCAAGGAGTCCTTGGCAACCTTAGATGAACTTGCACCATTCGAGGTGATTCTTCGTGCTACTCTTTAGTCTGTGGGGATCTAGTTTCTCACTCTCCATATTTTCCAACAGTTCAACCATAAGCAGATTAATTAAATTGCCTTTTTTCTATCTATAATATTTTTTGTTTTCACAGGGTTATGCGTCGAGGTTGGCTGCTTTGGATTACACTGTTTGCTTGTACAGTGAAGTCTTTGTGACAACCCAAGGTGGAAATTTCCCACATTTTCTAATGGGCCATCGGCGCTTTCTTTATGGACATGCCAAGACCATCAAACCTGACAAAAGCAAGCTAGTTCTACTGCTACAGAACACGAGTATCAGGTCATTTTTTCCTCTTTCTCATCAGGGATCTACCCAAGCAATTAGGAAGTAAAAGTGTTTTGCATGTGAGATAATATCACATGTATTTAAAAACTGAAACAGTGGTATCAGTGTTTATGACTTTTACGTATCCGTTCTCTTCTATACGGTATATAAATCAATCACTTGGGACTAATAAAACTCCTGAGGTGGTTGCACATTGAATTAAAAATTTCAGAAGCTTAAGAAATGCTTGAATTACGTCTTTTGTAGGCATAGGAATCAAGGGTATGATAAGAGCAAACTTTCCAGTTTCTTGATTATTGGGAAGGTCTTTCCCTTAACTGTATAGATGGATATTCTACTTTTCAGGAGTACTTACATTTGTATATATTGTATTCGGTTTCGCAGTTGGAACACATTAAAAGGGCAGATGGAAGCTATGTTTGCAAAAAGCAATCGTGAGGGAAAGATGCTTTTGAAAACTAAAATGGGCAGCAGAAGAACGTCAGTCTACGCATATCCATCTGAAGAGTGCATGTGCGTGGAGGGATCTTCATATTCAACTCCTGGGTAATTTCATGATGTCCAGGAACTGGATAAGTGTTACCTACCATGTAACAGACATCATCTTCACAGTTTCCGTATTTTGTGCATTCATCAGCTATTCATCAGAAGTTGCATGCTACTCTCTGACATGGGTACTCCAAAATAGGGCTCCATATGTTCTAAGAATACGTTAACTGCTGAGTGTCAAGAGTCATGCTGTATTAGGGCGAAGTCCTAGTGTGTGTGTGGCCTACGCCTTGCCTCGAGTTATTTCTTTGTTTTATTTTCCATTATCATTTTTTCTTATATTTTATGTCACTTAGGAAGACCCTGCAGAGGTGATTGTGCACTTGGGGGTATTGTATAGGCAAAGAGTCCAGCTGTCCAGGTATACATACAAGTTTTGTATAGTTCCAGTCTGTCAGTGCTTATGGATTTGTTAGAAATGGAAGTTCTGGTTTTCCTTATCGCATCAGGTAAAAGTCATCTAACCTCAGTGAAAGAATATCTAGAAAAGATCATTAAAAAATCGCTATCTTACAACTGAACTGCCTGTAGAGAATGAGAATCAAGCTTACAGAATGATCCTTATCTTAGTACTTGGCATTTGTAAAACTGTCCAGGTCTCAAATTTTTACAATCATGTAATACATGGGATATCCAAAGTTAAGTACTGGCTAGGAGGATGTATACTAGTTGCATCTTTTCTTCTCTTTGGACACATAGTATTTACTAGACCTACAGGTTAGCACCCCTAGGCAAAAAAATGTGATTTGCAAAGCTCCTTAACTGCAGGTTAGCACCCCTAAGCCTAAAACCCAAGAAAGGAGCTTTGCAACCACTGCCTATGCCATGGCCTATAGGTGACCACAAGTGCGATTTCATATTCAAATGAGTACTTTGTCTTTTTGAAAAGCAAAAAAGCGAAAAATGATAAAGAACACAAACTTTTGAAAAATGGTATTTGTTCTTTGATTTTGAAAAAGGAACCGGGGACCAATATGTATCTCAGTGAGAGTAGTGTGTGTGTGGGAGTCTTTCTTCTCGTAAAAGCAGTTGGTATACCTGTGTTCTAATTATGTTAAGCAACAAACGCAACTCCGTGCAATCATTCGCTCCAACTCAATACACTCATAGTGCTTTTTGTAACGAAAACCCTACGTATATCAACTAGTTTTATATTTCACTTTTGTGTGTACATCATTTAAAGACAGTAGTTGTGTGATGAGTGTTATACGGCTACAACGGTAGAGTTATATATTGCGAAGTTAAGTATGCTAAATTTGCAAATAAAATGTTAGAAAACACGTTAGTTGCTCGTTAATATAGAACGAAAATGCATGCATTCTATATTACCGTTCATAAATTTGATGACTTAACAATTGGGATAATTTCAATAGTAGATTTGTATTTTTCCTTTTGTCATCGAGTTACTGATTGGAAAAATTAAAACGACCAAACAAATAGATCTCAGAGAATTGACAGGACAAAATACGACCATATGTATAATATCTTCTACTTCTTAATTGGAATCTGAAAGAGATCGGACGTATAGAAGAATACACACTCAATTAATTAATAAACGTACGTTGCACCTATGTTTCCTCTGATTGGCTACATGCATGGTACCGCGAGTCTGACAAAGGCCCGCATAACCGACCAGCAGCTTTCTTTCTGGCCGAATAAGTTGTCGATGATAGTTCTGGCTCAGCAGCGGGAGCGTCGTGATAAAGTGACTTTGTAAATAAGCCTTCGGTAAATATACACTGCAGTGTATACATGGTAATCAATCCCATTCTATACTTTTAACTGTTAGCCTTTCTTGTCTCCTTAATGGATTGGGTATATCTCTTTACGAACAACTTACATTATTACATTGAGTTGTTGAATTGTGATAACACAAAAAAGCATGTTGTGTGGTGGGTCAGCCCGCTCGTGCATTGCATGAGAGTGAGGGTCCAGAAACCATAAGAAAACTGATATATATCACAGAGAAAGCAGATCATGACCAGTATACTGCTTCTTATAGTTGGAGCTAGCAGTAGTAGTAGTGATATTTGCAGAAGATAGATTCAGATTCTCATTCCATTACCTGCATCACTAGTACTTTATCCCTCCCACTCTTTCTCTAGATCTAATTCAATCTTACCAGCTAGTGCTCATCCTTTCTCTCAGACGTATACAAGTTATCTGATCAAAACCAAATAATTTATAGAAATGACATCCGAGAAAGTTGAGACAGTCATTGCAGGTAACTATGTCGAGATGGAACGCGAAGAAGATGATGCCTCCGCAAGTGGCCGCACTAGTAAAAGCAAATTCTCCAACTTCTTATGGAATGGTGGTTCAGTTTATGATGCCTGGTTTAGCTGTGCTTCTAACCAGGTATATATAGATCATCTCTCCATATTAATCTACTATCTCTAGCTTTTTCTGTGGTATGATATAATTAAATTACTCTGATTTTGTGTTGTGCAGGTTGCTCAAGTCCTGTTGACGTTGCCATATTCATTTTCACAACTAGGAATGGCATCAGGGATTGTTTTTCAACTGTTTTATGGGTTAATGGGAAGTTGGACTGCTTACCTTATAAGCATACTGTACGTTGAATACCGTACTAGGAAAGAAAGAGAGAAGGTGGATTTCAGAAACCATGTCATCCAGGTACATAAACATTCTTAAACTCCCCTTATTATTAGCTAGATTCAGTTGTTCTAGTGTATTTCTCAGTTTTGACAGTACCATTGAATTATACTTTCAGTGGTTTGAAGTACTTGATGGGTTGCTGGGGAAAAACTGGAGAAATGCAGGATTGTTTTTCAACTGCACTTTCCTGCTCTTTGGATCAGTAATTCAGCTCATTGCTTGTGCAAGGTACTGTTCTTCAGAGAATATGCACATCACTTCATTATTTGCTTTGATAATTCTGTTTTATTATATATTAAAGTCTGATTCGTGATAAGATGTGTCGGCTTGTTCATTCTTTCATTCATATTCTTTATATTATTATGCAGTAATATTTACTACATCAATGACAATCTCGACAAAAGAACTTGGACATACATATTTGGAGCTTGTTGCGCAACAACTGTTTTTGTTCCTTCCTTCCATAATTACAGAGTTTGGTCTTTTCTGGGCCTTGTGATGACAACTTACACTGCATGGTATCTGACCATTGCATCCCTACTCCATGGACAGGTATATATATAATAAACATTTTCATAAATTAATAGCAAGAATATATATATATATACATATATATTTTCAGAAGAGACATGACAACACATGTTGTTATCTGTTTGTCTGCTCATACGATGTAATTCTTTTGTTACTGTATAGCATGGTAGCTTATTTGAAATTTTTTTCTTTTGAAGACTGAAGGAGTGGTGCATTCTGGCCCTGCAAAAATGGTTCTTTATTTTACTGGAGCCACCAATATTTTATACACCTTTGGTGGACATGCTGTTACAGTGTAAGAACTTACCACCACTTGAAAGTGTTTGGAGAAAATGAAGCAAGTTTTATTCTACTATAAAGGGAAAAAGTGGAAGAAAAATTAATAAATCTCGCTTTAGATCTTTATATGAATCAAGTTGAAATTAGTTTGAGTACAGTTATGGACTTTTTCGATTGCTTTAGATTTCTTTATATATACCATTGAAAACCTTTTTCATTGTTTAAATTATGTGACTTAAATTCCCTCTATTGATCATTATTATAGAGAAATAATGCATGCGATGTGGAAGCCACAAAAGTTCAAGATGATATACCTAATTGCAACACTATACGTACTAACACTCACTCTGCCGTCGGCCATTTCGGTGTACTGGGCATTTGGAGATGCGCTATTAACTCATTCTAATGCATTCGCTTTGCTCCCAAAGTCGGGGTTTAGAGATGTTGCTGTTGTTCTCATGCTCATTCATCAGGTAACTGTAGTTTCTAGTTCAACTTCTTAATTATTTTTACTCAAGTCATTCGTATATCGATCAACTTAAAGTGATAAATGTTATGTTCATGTTTGATGCAGTTCATAACGTTCGGATTCGCATGTACTCCATTATACTTTGTGTGGGAGAAATTCATCGGGATACACGAGGTTAAGAGTATATTTAAAAGAGCTCTGGCTAGACTTCCAGTAGTGATACCGATATGGTTCTTGGCTATAATATTTCCGTTTTTCGGACCTATCAACTCGGCTGTCGGAGCTCTACTTGTTAGCTTCACAGTCTACATAATTCCAGCCTTAGCTCATATGCTTACCTTTGTTTCTCCAGCAGCACGAGAGGTACTATATTATATAAGCCCTCGACTAATAAATAATACATGAAGTATATTATATATATATATACGTGCACTTATATCTGACTTTCATTTATTTATTTTCATTTGTGCCACAGAATGCGGTAGAGAGACCACCAAAATATCTAGGAGGATGGACAGGAATTTTCTCTTTGAATGTATTTGTGGTGTGCTGGGTTCTGGTGGTTGGGTTTGGATTTGGAGGATGGGCAAGTATGCTAAACTTCATAAACCAAATTAACACTTTTGGTCTCTTCACCAAATGCTATCAGTGCCCACCTCATAAAAACTAAGTAAAAGTTGGTAGTTATTGAGTTCCTTCATCATTATTACTACTACTACCAAAGTTTGAGATCTACCAAAGAAAGAAAAAATAGTAATAGGTATAGCAGCATATGTAAAGGGTTTGGCTTTAATCTTTTCTGTTCTTTTTTTTCTTCTAACTTTTGTGTGGTTACATTATTATATAAACCCACCATCTTCTTCTTATTTATTTTTTCATTGAAGGAAACAAACCCCCTTTGTTTTGTGAGGGTTTTATTCCCTTTAGTTCAAGCTTAGTTTGATTTGTGTATGTGGTTATCAAGAAACATTGTTGTACTATTATTAGATTGATTGATAATGGTGGGTGATCAATTTTGGAGTGGACGCATCTATTATTAGATTGTTTGCTTTGACTGATTCTGTTTGGCCTACTCTAAATGAAATGGGTCACCTTATACTGGATGAAAGGAACCATACGTTTTACTTCTAATTATCTACAAACCGTGGCAAACTCTCTTCTTTTCGATAATTCTTAATCATTCGAGAGAATTCTTGTGCCATTTCAACATTAGAATACGGCTTACTCGGTTTGATCACATTAGATAGCTAATACTACCTGCGTTTCTATAAAATAGGCTAAACCGAAAAAAATGATAATATCTCTTTTATAAAAAAAGACATAATATAAATTATGCACAACATATACATAGTTGTTTATAAGATGATACCGGTGCTTTTAGGCCAACGTAGGATTCTGTAGGTAATCTTTGGATTGCTTGCGAAGTCACTACGCAAGAGTAATATATACAAGTGATTGGCCAAGTGGGAGTTGAGAATCAGCTTGACCCCATAAAAGAAATTGATTCGTCTTCACCAATAACGCACCAGAGGGGTATTAGTTGGGTCGCTCTAATTGATGGAAATGATTCCACGAGACCTTATTACTTTTTCCGGAATAGATTAGTTTGGTCGCTGTCTGTTGATGGATTAACAACTCTCATTTATTCATTTAGGCAGCAGTCCCAAATCCTTACTCGATTACCCTTTCTAAAGTAAACTTCCACCACTTATTGCTTTTCTAGTTTTCTTTGACTGAATTCCACTTTATAGAATCTAGAAAATAAATGACAAGGCTAAAAGAGTAACTATGACTCTCGTGTAAGCCCACGCATGTGAGATACCAACTATTTAACGGTTTGTTTCTCACTGGAATATATTTCTTAATTTTTGCAGTTATGGGAGATCCCTAAATTAGTGAAAATGAGACATATTCCCAATTTACCCTTTCTTTAACGTTGTTTCTATTTCCCCATTGAATAAGCAGTGTATTGTCTGTGATAGATTGAAACAACATTAATATCTATCTTAACATGAACTCTTGTTAAGTGTTTGTCCTTTTCCCATGCTAGTGCTTCACGTACTGCCATGCACTCCCCTGCATCTGGATTTAGGACCCCATGTGTGTAACTCCTTCTGATTCCTACACAAGCCCTTGTATATGATCACCACAAATTAGTCCAATATCAAGTTCACTAGGAAAACGGTCAAAAGATGCATCAACATTAGTCTTAACAATGCCTTGTGAAGGAGGTTGCCACTGTGAAGTATTTAAGTTACTTGAACAAGAAATAACTATTGGATTATTATGCATATGTGAGGCTAGATGAACAGAGTTACGAGGGTTTAGGGAAACTCCCTGAAAGACATAGTCTCATCTGTCTTTCCATATTATCCAAGTTCCGATCATGATAGTGTATAACTACCTCTCGCCAGTAGAATTATTATCAGCATATAACCAGCTAGTAACCCACTCTGACACACTATTGCAGTTACTTCTAACTGAGTCGATATTGATATTAACACCCTTTCAAGCATCCCTAGCACATCTGCATTAAGTGCACCATAGTTTCCTCACTGGTACCACAATAACCACATTGAGTCTCTATACTGCTATTATAACATTAAGTATGGATCTTGTTGGATTTATTTCTCGAATACATTTCCATGCGAAAAGTTTGATTTTGTCAGCAACATCACAAGTCCATAAAGATTTCTAGGTTGTGGGTTCAATGTTCCTACTACTGATAATAGTTTCTATGTTGCACATAGTTAGCATCTTATAAATAATCTTAATAGAGATTTTCTTGAGTGAAAATCAATCAGTCATCTGCAAAAAACAAATGATTATTGGTTGGAGATTCGGCAACCACTTTAATACCTTCAATGGAATTATCCTGCTGAGCTGCAATGAGATGTCTTGAAAGAAATTCCATTGCCAGGATGAATATATAAGGTGATAAGGGGTCACCTTATCTAATTCCTCGAGTAGGTTGGTATTCTTCAGAAGGGGAACCACTGATCATCACTGACAGAGAAGTAATGTTATACACTGAAAAATCAAATCACAAAAATCATCACAGAAGCCAAAGTACTTGAGTACCTTTATGACAAAACTCCATTCAAGCATGTCAAAATCTTTTGGAATATCTAATTTGAGTGCCATCCAACCAATTTGTCTTCTTTTCTTGTTCATGGAATGATGATTTCTTGAGCAATAACACTATTATCACTAATTAGTCATCCTGAAACATAAGCTACTTGTATGGAAAAATGATTTTTTCCACTAATGGCTTCATCCTGTTCACAAGAATTTTTGATATAATTCTATATGAGGTATTGCGCAAACCTATTGGTCCGAAATCTGCAATACGAATGGACTTATTCTTCTTAGAAATGAGAGAAATGCAAGTCTTGTTAATTTGCTTGAGAACATGCTTTGAATGGAAAAACATTTTAACCACTGAACAAACATCTTCACCAACAGTGTTCCATTAACTCTTGTAAAAAGCAACTTGAAAACCTTATGGTCGTGGAGAATTATAGTTTTCCATACTTTTTAAAGTACAAAAAATATATTATGAAGAAGGAGGTCTGATGAGAAGTATATTATTGTCCTCTGCAGAAATGATAGTTGGTAAAATAAAGAAGATACTTTCATCCAGAACAGGATTAATGGATGTACTTATGCCTTTAAAGTGATGAGTGGGATGAGTAGAATTTTCCTCTAGTTTGTAACTAGTTGTTGTTGTTCTTATGATCATGAAGGGAATCAATATTATTTCTTGATATTTTGCTGTTACACTTGGCATAGAGATACTTACTGTTATTATCCATATCTTTAATTAAATGATCTCTTGAATTTTGCTGATAGAATTCACTTATGACCTTGTGACACTTGTTCAAGTCATTGTTGACGTTGATAACTCGATCTTGAATGTTAGGGCTTGTTGGTTGAGATTGAAGAATACACAGTTCTTGATGAAGATCATCAACTTTTTTATTCACATTGCCAAAGTGTTCTCTGTTCCATATGGATAGTTCTTTTCTTGCTGAATGAAGCTTCTTGACAAGTTGATAAGCCGGGGAGCCACTTAAATTCTCTTCCATAATTAGCAATAATAGAAGTACAAGGCTCATCATTCAACCAAGTTAAAAAGAACTTAAAAGGTTTCCAGCAACTAGAAATGGTGGCGTCATCAATCACTAGCATAATATGGATATAATCACTACCAATCTGGTTTAGATGAAAGACCATAGAATAAGGAAAACTAAAGTTCCATTCACTTTTACCAAGAGCCATATCGATTCTATACTTCCTAGCCCCAGTTTCTATATTATTCCTAGTCCAGGTATTGTCTTTACCAATAAACCCAATGTCGTCTAACCCATAGTTAGACACAACATGATTAACCCAGCCATCAGTGGAAGAAGATGCGGCACTATCATTGTCTATTAGATGAAAATTCAAGTCATTTATAAGGATCCAAGGAATATTATTGGATCTACTGATTTGATGTATGTATTTTCATTGGTCTTTCTTTTTAGTGTAACTAGAATACCCATACATACATGTGAGAAGAAATTTAGGTCTGTTATGATTAGCTTGAACAACAAGATTAAACATATTATTACTTATTCCTACAACGCCACAAGTGAAACCATTTTTCCAGAGTATAATTAGACCCCAGATAAACCTTCAGGTTCAATGAAAGCTAGATTTGGATATTGATTTCAGAGAGGTTTACTTTTAACTTGACTGATTTTTATCTCACAAGGAAAGATGATGTCAGGATTTTGAGTCCTGATTAGGTCACTAGGATGGTTCTCAGTAGAAGAGGTTTTAAATCATTGAATATTCCATGAAATTATTTTCATGAGGAAACTTGATGTTATGTAGTGAAGTGTTAAAATGACTAACAGAATTGCGAACCAGTTCAGATGAGTATGAGGACGATAGACAAGTATTAAGTGCAAGAAAGAATAGAAAATGCAAAAACTAATGTATAGATTAAAAAAGAAAAAAGAATCTAAAAACCAAACACTTAAATTTAAAAGAGTAGTAAATACCTGATTCTCCTTTTCTGTGCTAGTTGTTTGTTTATCTCCAGTTGTGAACATGTGAGTTTTCTGAAGGTCTGTGTTGTTATCAGAAATGGTATTAGGTGGAGAATTCTCAGCATCAGAAGTAATGGGGTTAGCATCATTAGATATCTATGTCTTTTTCGAAGTCTAGTATCATTAGTGGCTTATGATACATCTTTTTTAAGCAGAAATTAAAATCCATGTTTATAGCTATACCATCTTTAGGAGGGATGAAAACAGTTGTCTTGACAAACCTCATCTGGTTTTTCTTAGATGCAGGTGTTGAATTAATAGTAATAGTCGAGACTTTTTTCCTAATATTATTAACCTTCCCAAAGAAGTAAAAATTTTCATGAGCTTTGGATAGGAAATTTGTAGCATCTTTAGATTCCCCTTTAGAGTGGTTAATGACATATATATCATTCAATACATATGATGTTAGGATGTCTCTCATAAAAAAACTTTTGCGAGTGTGTAACCCCTGCATTTGTAATAGTTTTAACTTTTCTTCTTAATGGAAAGAGAACCTTGACATGATCATTACCAACCGGTTAGGATTACATCTTTAAGTTCGATTGCAGTTACTTCTCCCATTTTAGTAACATAAGTTGTATTCATGTATTCTGGCAAGAGGTATTTAAGTTGAATCCAAAATTGTTGGAAACCCTAGTGCTTTTCTGTGTGAACCATATATGGGATATAGTCATGCATAATAAGCAGATTATTATTGATATTCTAAGATCTCTCTTCGATAACTTTGTTCAAGAGATCCCATTTGCTAAACTTAAAAATCGTAATTTTGGGCTCAACCTCTACCATTCTTAAATCTTCTAGCGCCATGAAAGGCCAAGTAAATTTAATGAATTTTTCCACAGTTTGGTAATACATTCTTCCTTTAATGATGACTTTACCAATGGCACTTGCTTCCCAGTTTAATTCTTATTTTTCTTCTTCATTGTTGTTATCTTGCTGAAAGACCACAACTTCATTAGAATCTCTCAAATCCAATGTTGCTTGTTTAAACTTGTTAACTAAGTCACCAACTTGACTAGAGATTCATGTATCCATTTGGCAACTAAGTTTATGATTTTTGTAGCTTAAAAGATAATGAAGAGAGTTTGATGGTATAAGGATTAGGGATTATGGAAAAGATTGAATATGAATATACGAATATATTCTTGATATAATCAAGGGAATAAGTTGTACGAGAATATTTGTTTAAATGGTAAATGCAACAACTGGCTATTAACCATCTGAGAAGAAACATGAAACAAATTTTTCGTTTATATTTGACTTTTTGACTTTTGACTCTTTTTTTTGAACTGGCTAGGATGCGGGATAACCTTTGGATATGACTCAATGAGTTGAAATGAAGTCATGAATTATTCCATCGAAATCCAGAGATAGCATAGATGCCAACACAGACAATTCTTGTTAGAGCACTACTCGGTCGAACTCGCAAGCGTTGCTATCTCAAGCTTGTTTGTCAAGTTTAGTTGCAAAAACTATAAGTCTTGATTTCTAGTCTACTTATAGCTAAGTCTCGGATTAGGATAGAATGTGTAGTTAAGCTTTAGACTTCACGACGTTCATCGATTGAGGACGAAGAACTACTAAGGGGAGCTTGTGGAACTTCATCAACAAAAGGTATGTGGAGACTTGAACTCATCTATCACTCAAAAGTCTATTTCTACTCTATCTCCTATTTGAGACAAAAGTCGTATAGCTATACAGACTTCGATTATACACATTTGATATTTCGAGCTGAGTTTAACTCGCTTACATATTTCTCGAAATATGTGTTGGTAAGCTTTCACTTTAACTAAGTTCATCTTAAATTCTTGACGAAAGTCAAAAGATGATCATGTGAAAATCGCCTGGTAACATCTTATATGATTTGTGTGAGACAGTCATTTGGTGTAGACTCGGAATGTTTCGTATTGATCATTTGATCACTTGAAAATTGCTTTGAAGCTAATAGTTTGTGTGAGACAGCTATTGTCGTCTTCTAAGAATGTTTCAATGATTGAAATGGGAGTTTAGAACTAATTAACCATGATTGGATATAGCAAAGTATGTGTACTTGTATGCTAACTGTTGCAAGTTATTCCTAGTCCGGGAACCATAGTATGCATACCCGTATGCGTACTGGTTTGTTAGCTGAAGTCCGGGAACTAAGTATGCATACTGAAAAAGCGGGGGGTCAAACAACCACACCCAATATTTCGCCTTGCAATCTGTATGGACAACTCCAATATAATTCCAAGAGAATCAACTAGACAGTCAGAATCAATCAATGGAAATATATCCAAGAGTTGTATCTCTGTTTCACAATGTAATCAGCAAATCAAACAGATGGAAATCCATGAGCCTGATTATTATGTGAAACAACTTGAACGGTAACAAAGACCAATGTTCAAGTGTCAATCAATATAATCAACAACCAAAGGTTGGATTCACTAATTGATTGAACTACGCACAACCTATGATATTTCAATTATATAAACAAATATAATATGGAAAAGAAATAACACAGACACCAGAAATTTTGTTAACGAGGAAACCGCAAATTCAGAAAAACCCCAGGACCTAGTCCAGATTTGAACACCACACTGTATTAAGCCGCTACAGACACTAGCCTACTCCAAGTTAACTTTGGACTGGAATGTAGTTGAGCCCTAACCAATCTCACACTGATCAAGGT
>JAJJMB010000948.1:7661723-7722725 GCA_023531105.1 Papaver atlanticum | reverse complement strand
TCCCAGTAGGACTCTACGCACTTGATTCCCTTAGCTGATCTCACCCACAACCAAGAGTTGTTATGGCCCAAAGTCGAAGACTTGATAAACCAATCTGTCTCACACAGAAAAGTTATTGAATAGATAAATCTGTCTCCCACAGATAAACCTATGAGTTTTGTTCCGTATTTTGATAAATCAAGGTGAACAGGAACCAATTGATATACCGGACTTATATTCCCGAAGAACAGCCTAGAAATATCAATCACCTCACAATAATCTTAATCGTATGGTAGCGAAACAAGATATTGTGGAACCACAAACGATGAAACGAAGATGTTTGTGACTACTTTTTATCTTTCCTATCGGAGATTAAATCTCGAGCAAATCTTAGAGAAAATAGTACTCAATCACGATAGAAACAACAAGATCAGAACACGCAACTACAGAGAAAATAGTTGGGTCTGGCTTCACAATCCCAATGAAGTCTTCAGGTCGTTAACCTATAGGGTTTCTTGAAAAACCTAAGGTTAAAGGAGAATCGACTCTAGTCGCAACTAGTATCACACAGAAGGTATGGGGATTAGGTTTCCCAGTTTCTAGAGTTCTCCTTTATATAGTCTTTAAATCAGGGTTTGCAATCTAAGTTACCTTGGTAACAAAGCATTCAATATTCACTGTTAGATGAAAACCTGATTAGACTCAAGCTAATATCTTTCAACCGTTAGATCGAACTTAGCTTGTTACACACAAATGAAAAGTGACTTCATTTAGATATGAAACCGTACCTAAACGTGTACACCTTTGTTGGCTCAACAATAGTTAACCGAGGTTAGCCATATGAACACTTTCATATCAACCTTATTCATCTTAACCATAACTAGTTCAAATGACTCAAATGAAACTAGTTCTAGAGTTGTTCAATTGTTTATATTCTCATAGAAGTATACAAGACACAATTGAAGCAAAATCGATTTTGATTCACTCGAATCAAGTCATGAACATTATATCCATGGTTTGCAAAAGATTGCATTCCTAATTATATAAATGTATTAGTTCATGAACAAATCGTTTTTAGAACATCGTTCACTTAGGTATGCGTACGGGTATGCGTACCTAAGTAGCCGGACCAAGTTTGGGTTTCGCAAGTACGCGAACTGGTACGCATACCATCCAAACTCAGCCGAAATTACCGGACCTGAACCTTACGCCAGTACGCGTACCGGTTTGCATACCAGGTTCCCGGAATCTCTCAAACCAACCAGTACGCATACGGGTATGCATACCATGGTTCCCAGACATGGATTACATATATGCAAGTACGCATACTATGCTTAAATCTAATTGTTCCAAACTCTCATTTCAACCATTGAAACATTCTTGGAAAACGGGAATAGATGTCTCACACAAACTATTAGCTTCAAAGCAATTTTCAAGTGATCGAATGATCAATACGAAACATTCTGAGTCTACATCAAATGATTGTCTCACACAAATCATGTAAGATGTTGCCAGGAGATTTTCACATGATCATCTTTTTACTTTTGTCAAGAATATAAGATGAACTTGGTTAAAGCTAAAGCTTACCAACACATATTTCGAGAAATATGTAAGCGAGTTAAACTCAGCTCGAAATATCAAATGTGTATAATTGAAGTCTATATAGCTATACGACTTTTGTCTCAAATAGGAGATAGAGTAGATAGACTTTTGAGTGATAGATGAGTTCAAGTCTCCACATACCTTTTATTGATAAAGTTCCACAAGCTCCCCTTAGTAGTTCTTCGTCTTCAATCGATGAACGTCGTGAAGTCTAATGCCCAACTACACTTTCTATCCTAATCCGAGACTTAGCTATAAGTATACTAGAAATCAAGACTTATAGTTTTTACAACTAAACTTGACAACAAGCTTGAGATAGCAACGCTTGCGAGTTTGACCGAGCAGTGCTCTAGCACATACCCGTATGCGTGCCAACGTAAGTTCAAGTCCGGGAATTCAACTGAGTTTTGTGGTGTATGACAGTATGCGTACCCGTTCGCATACTGGCGAACCCAGACAAAATCCGGCTACTTAGGCATGCGTTCCCGTTTGCATACTTGAGTGGGTTATGTTCTAAAATCGGTTTGTTCCTTAACTAATACAGTTATAAAATAAGGAATGCAATCTTTTGCAAACCGTGGCTATAATGTTCATGAATTGATTCGAGTGAATCAAAATCGATTTTGCTTCAATTGTATCTTGTATACTTCTATGAGAATATAAACAATTGAACAACTTTATAACTAGTTTCATTTGAGTCATTTGAACTAGTTGTGTTAAGATGAAAAAGGTTGATATGAAAGTGTTCATATGGCTAACTTCGGTTAACTATTGTTGAGCCAACAAGGTGTATATGTTTAGGTACGGTTAACGATATCTAAATGAAGTCACTTCTCATTTGTGTGTAACAAGCTGTTTTGGGGTAAAAACTGATTCTGCTGGAAATGGTAAATTTTTGTGTGCCGCCGAGAAACGAATCTAAACCCTAAACAAATGCACTGCACTGGAATACTTTAGATTCGAGAGATCAATCTGTACAATTCTGGCCTAAACCAAAAACTGGTCGTTCTAGTGTTGCTTCGGTCATAAAATGAAGGAGAAGGGTTGATCTTAGGGAGGGAAGCGAAGAAGGTGTTGAGATCATAATAGTTAACTCTAAAGGTGTGGTTGTTTATGACTTGTATCATAATGTGGAATTTGCTATAGGTTGAAAACTATTGGTTGGAATAGGTTGAAAACCTATTTATATAAGTCATAGCTGTACGCACCCTGATCTCATAGGTAGTGGAAATAGTTGAGTGATGGAGAAGTGGGGATCGTGTAAAAATGTTGAAAACCACATCTTACTATGAGGGAAGACGGGTCGGTTTACATCCACTACTTCTCTGCATCCACTAACTGTCCGCCTTTCCTGGCACTTTCTCATAATGGGAGTGTTGCATGCCGCACGCTGTAAACCGCTAGACCAATACCCTGATGAACATCCCCCCAGTTTGTGACATGTTTGATGTCTCGAGTATTTTCGTGAAAAATATGTAGCAAGTTGCTGAATGGGTCTTGCTTGCAAGACCTAGTTATTTTTGACAAATCACGCGCAAGCTAGGCGGCGGGCGGTCATTGTTACAGGTCAAGCCATAAGACTTGGTGCAAAAAATAGCATATGATGCTTTTAGGTCAAATAATTAAATTATTTGTGAAATCAATGCTTATGAAACATCGTTTGTAATCGATGCATATAAAGCATCGCTTTTAAGCAAGCATTTCAAAATAATCGATGCTCATGAAGCATCGTTATATAAGGCTTGTTTAAATTAGTCGCGGAGCTTAATGTCTTAAATGGATCATGACCAGCCATCTTCGGGAAGCTTCCAGGAGCTATTTATGTACGCCAAAGGTGAGCTGGTCGGTCCTCATAGGAGAGTGATGGTTGGTAGCCATTTTGACATCCTATTGGTCGGCCCAAGTTAGATCTAGACCGGTTAAATTGGCTAGCCAAATTGAGTGGCTAAGATGATTTACAGCAGTTGTTGGCTTCCGTTAAATTCGTGTAAGACCCTTGTAGGCAGCGCAACTAGCCACCTTTGGGGGTCCATTCACGAGCCATACGGGTAAGCCGCTGCTTGGCCGGTCGGTTCTCATGGAAGAGGGACGGTCGGTGGTCACGGCGACATCTTATTGGCCGTCTAAAATTAGATCTAGGCCGGTCGATTCGGCTAGCGAAGTTGGACGGCCGAGATCGTTTTGCTACAATAATATGCTGCCGCTGGTCGTAATGAGGATGTTATGGTCGGGTGGCCAACCTATTTTTAGCTAACCGTTTTAGGTGTTAGCTACGGGCTGGGATCAATTTGATCGACCAGGGCTATAGCTGGGCCGCTGGTGAGCATATCCGCACCTTGCCTGTTGATCAAAATTAAATCTAGGCACGTCAATTCGGCCGGCGAAGTTGGACAGCCACGATTGATTTAAGACTGCCATATGCGGTCTTAATGCGATTGAAACCCTTTTCATCCGCGCGACTGGACAACTTTTGGCTTGCGGTTAGGGTTGTTGCCGGCGTGCTATAAGAATTCTGATTGGTTGGAATAATAGTGGGCCCGCCTGTGAGTATCATGGAGCTTGTTTGGATGCACTGGGAGAAGGCCAAGCTCGTCGAATTGGCTGGCGAAAACGTATGGTCGTGATCATTTTGAGACTGACATGGGAAGCCTATGTTCAATTCCTTAAGGAATTAAGCGTGCGACCAGCTAACTTCCACTTTTAATCAAAAGTGTGTGTTGCGCATTTAAAGCGTTTTGATTGGTTGATAAGAAAGAGGGGCCAGTAGGCGGTAATATGGGGCGTGGCCGGTCGGCCACGGGAAGCGCCTGCTAGGGCAAACTGGCCGGCCAAGTGATGTGGCCGCGCATCCTTTTGCTGCTACCTTTATTTGCCGCAGTTTCTCTTTGTTTCTCGTTTTCTACTTTTTGTAGGATTTTGCTCCCACTAGTCCATGGCGGATCAATTTTCTAGCTTGCCTAGGTTTGGCCTCGACCAATAGGGTTCGAGATATTGCGCAGGCCGCAAAAACCTAATCTTTGCAAATTGGGTTAGGAAAATTGAATTTTGTGAGCTATCACAAAATCAATTAATTTTGGTGAATTTTGCGGATAAACTTTGTATGCCTCCGATTGAGTACTTTCATGCACATCTTAATCCTGACACTTTGGGAGATTCATGCTACTCAGCTGCGAGCGAACATTAGTCGTCATTTCATGTCAACATCAAGAGTTCGGCTGGGGAACATGGCATAGAATGAATTCTCGATAGGCCATGCATTAGTGAGTAATGCAGGTGAAAGATAAAATTTACAGAATATTTGGGATTGTTGCTACATGCACCATTCTGGATAAATTTTATGTGTTAATATATTGAGTTGCTCAGTACATCTGTGAGTAAAGAGGCATAGACACTCATTACTTTTAAATGGCTCTTGTTTCTTTGCAGAATGAAGGCGCATTAAATACAGATTTTCACAATTTTAGCCCTGAACTAAAAACCACCATCAAGACAAGCTAAGTTTGATCTAACGGTTGCAAGATATTAGCTTGAGTCTAATCAGGTTTTCATATAACGGTGAATATTGAATGCTTTGTTACCAAGGTAACATTGATTGCAAACCCTGATTTGTAGACTATATAAGGGAGAACTCTAACAACTGGGAAACCTAATCCCCACACCTCCTGTGTGATACTAGTTGCGACTAGAGTCGATTCTCCTTTAACCTAGGTTTTTCCTAAAACCATTGTAGGTTAACGACTTAGAGATTTCATTGGGATTATGAAGCCAGACCCAACTATTTTCTCTGTAGTTGCGTGTTCTGATCTTGCTTTATTCTATCGTATTGAGTACTATCTTCTCTAAGATTTGCTCGAGATTTAATCGCCGATAGGCAAGATAAAAAGCAGTCACAAAAATCTTCGTCTCATCGTTTGTGATTCCACGATATTTTGTTTCGCTACCATACGATTAAGATTATTGTGAGGTGATTGATATTACTAGGCTGTTCTTCGGGAATATAAGTCCGGTGTATCAATTGGTTCCTGTTCACCTTGATTTATCAAAAGACGGAACAAAACTCATAGGTCTTTTTGTGGGAGACAAATTTATCTATTTAATAGACTTTTCTGTGTGAGACAAAAAAAATTATCAAGTATTCGAATTTGGAAAACGATTGTATCTTGATCAGTGTGAGATTGGTTAGGGCTCAACTACATTCCAGTCCGAAGTTAACTTGCAGTAGGCTAGTGTCTGTAGCGGCTTAATACAGTATGGTGTTCAAATCTAGACTACGTCCCGGGGGTTTTATGCATTTGCGGTTTCCTCGTTAACAAAATTTCTGGTGTCTATGTTATTTCTTTTCCGCATTATATTTGTTTATATAATTGAAATATCCAGGTTGTGCGTAATTCAATCAATTAGATAATCCAACCTTTGGTTGTTGATATAAATTGATTGACACTTGAACATTGGTCTTTGGTACCGTTCAAGTTGTTTCTCATAATAATCAGGCTCGCGGATTTCTATCTGTTTGATTTATTGATTACATTGAGAAATAGAGATATAACCCTTGGATGTATTTTCCTTGATTGAGTCTGACTATCTAGTTGATTCTCTTGGAAATATATTGGAGTTAGTCCATACAGATTTCCTAAACGAAATATTGGGTGTGGTTGGTAGACCCCCTCTTTTTCAATTCTTACTAGCAAAAGCTTAACAACATACGCTGCAAACGCTTTAATCACAACATACAAAGAGGCAAACACCATTAGAGATAAAGCAAACTGCATACACATAATGGAGAAATAATAAAAGTTAGTATCAGGACCCAAGTTCATTTTGTTGGTTGTTGACAGTCTTGTTAAGGGTTGTCCACTTGATTATGGAACCCAGTAGCTATTATTCTTAATTCTGTTAAGTAGATGTTTTTAAATGTAATCGTGCGAGTCACACGAGTTGTATTTTGTGTTATCCTCTTATTCCCTTTCTGTGGTTGTGAGGAAGACATGAAAAATTAATCAGAATAGTTATCTTCTCTCTATACAATTTTGTTTTTCCCCTTCCAATCTCTATCCTTAGAGATTCCCATTCGTTTTTGTGCTAACTTGTAAGGTAGATCCTAACAATTGGTATCAAGAGCAATCGATCTGAGTGACCTGTAAACCATGGTTAATTAGAAAGACTTCGATGATCTTCATAAAAATTTCAATACTCTAATGAAGAGTCATGAAGAAATCGTGAAGAAGTTTGATGAGGCCAAGGGTAACATTTCAAACTCGTTAAATGTTGAGATACAATCCATGGATGATAGAATCGTTAACAAACTTAAAAATGGCAATGGATTATTACAAACTCCTACTGGATCTCACTTAAAAAACAAGTCAGGAAAGGGTAGCAATGGAACAGGTAACCGTCAAATCTCAAATACGTCATGGAGCAGGGGGGTCCATTCACTTCTACAACATAAATGGTTAGATAAACTGCTAGGATACAATTATGAGCTGAAGTATAAGAAAGGATGTGATAATAAAGTAGCAGATGCACTATCTATAGTGCTAATTCCAAAAGATGCAACATGCCAAGCTATCTCTCAATTACAGCCAACTTGGTTAACATAGGTATAAGAGAGTTACTTGGAGGATTCTATGGCACAAGATTTACTTCCAAAATTGATATTAGGAAATAATAATTATGGAGATTTTTCACTGAATCAGGGTATCATTAGATGCAAAGGAAGGATTTACATTAGTAGTTCTTGAGGGCTGAGACAAAAAGTCATGACAGCAGTACATGCCTCATCAGTGGGAGGACATTCTAGATCTAGAGCTAGTTATTATCACAAAGCAAATCTTTATTTTTATTGGAAAGGAATGAAGCTCAGTATAACACAGATGGTACAAGAATGTGATATTAGTCGGCAGCATAAAGGATTTACTACTCTTCCAGTTGGACTCTTGCAGCCACTACCAGTACCTGAACAATCCTGGACTGACATTTGCATGGATTTTATTTCTGGTCTTCCAAAATATGAAGGAAGGGAGGTCATACTGATGGTGGTAGACAGATACACAAAGTATAGCCACTTCATAGCACTCATCCATCCTTACACAGCAGCATCACTAGCTAAGATAATTCTAGACTCAGTCATTAAGCTACATGGGCTACCTTAAAGCATAGTGTCTGATAGAGATAGTGTATTTTTGAGTAACTTCTGGCAATGTCTCTTATCAAAAATGGGAACATTTCTTAATTTGAGTATTGCTTATCACCCCCATACATATGGTCAGACTGAAAGGGTGAATGCATGCCTTGAGACCTATTTAAGATGTATGACTAGTTACAAACCTAGTAAGTGGTTATCATTGGATGAGTGGTGGTTAAACAACATCTACCATACTAGTCTTAAGTTAACACCATTGGTAACCTTGTATGGATATGCCCTCCCACCCCCACCCCCACCCCCACCCACACACACAATTTGGTATAACTTCATCTTATGCTAGGGTTAGCCTAGAGGCAGATGATTACTTGCAGGAAAGACAAGTCATGAAACAAGTACTGAAGGGTGTTCTTGAGGAGGCGCAACATAGGATTAAACAACAATATGATAAGAATAGGACTGAGAGAGAGTTCAAGGTAGGAAAATGGGTATATAAGGTTACGGTTACAGACATTCATCATTACAGCTGAGGAGAAATCTGAAGTTGGCACCTAAGTTCTTTGGTACTTACAAGGTGTTAAATGGAATTAGGAAGGTGGCTTACATGCTGCAACTACCCCATGAGTCTAAGATACATTCTATGTTTCAAGTCTCTCAATTGAAGGCAAAGCTAGGCAGTGGAATGCTACCCCAAACTACACTGCCAAATCTAAATAAGGATAAGGAAATGGAGATTACTCCCTTGAAGATTCTAGCCAGCAGACAAGTTAATAAGAACAGACAGAGCATTACTCAAGTGTTAATTAGTTCAGTGGGAGAATTTATCAGTTCAAGATCCTACTTGGGAGGACAAGGATTTTATGGCACATCATTTTCCAAAACTAATCCTTGAGGCCAAGGATCTGGAGGAGTAGAGGGTATTTGTCACGACCCAAGTTCATCTGGAGGTTAAGATGTATGACTAGTTACAAACCTAGTAAGTGGTTATCTTCTCTCTGTAAATTGTGATCCTCCCCTTCCAATCTCTATCCTTAGAGATTCCTATTCGTTTTTGTGCTAACTTATAAGGTAGATCCTTATAGTTAGCTATTCATATTACAAGTAGAAAATAGGTTTAATAAAAATTAATTAGCAATATTTTATGAAGTTATAGAATGACTTAAAGAAACGTCAGTTCTGATTGAAAAACGAAAGGCTTAATTATATATGAATAGAAATTCAAAAACAGCCAATAAAAATCTAATGGATGCAATAAAATATGATCATTAAATTCAAGCAACCTTTTCGTAAATTAAAATTCAAGGTTACATTGGTTTAAAATGGAAAATTAGAGAATACAAAGTAACAAGAACGTGCCATACAAGTACAACACCAAAAAATCCCACAAGAGAAAGAGAAGGATTAACGGAACAGGACAAATACAAACATGAATAAGAATCGATAAAATCGGTGGAATGATGGTTCTTCTTGAAATTAAATTCCAACCATTTTGTGTTTCTTCTTCATAAATAAATACTCCTAAAAGTGGAGTGATTTGCTCAAATCTCTTAAAACTTGTGATGAAGATTCATTCATCAAAAATATCATTGATGAATCGAATGAAAACTCCGTCGCCGGATAATCCAAAGAAGAAGATTTCGTCGGCAGAGACAAAACTGATGAAAATCTCATCGTTGGAAGGCATCTCAAGTGATCTTAAAACCAAAAGTAACCAAGAGCAACATCAAAGATGAGATAAACCTCCCTAATGGAGGAGATAAAACCACCATAAGGGGGTACAAAACTTACCAAATTATAAGAAATAAAGATTTTAAAAAAATGTTGTAGTAAATCATAGAGAAGAAGACAAAGAGGCAGAGAAGGAGAAGGATTTCTTATTGATCATAGTCATAGTAGTACATAGTATCCTTTATATACTAGGAAAAGGGAAAACCAAAAGACTTCCGTTATGGGCCGCACATCTATGGGATATAGGCCCTACAACACTCCCCTTTGTGCGGTCCAATAGAACTTCATATGCAGTGCTTCACGTATAGTGCTTCGAATGTAGTTTTTCAAGTCTCGCCCTCTCCTTGATGACTTGTGCCGAAATCAATTGCCTCATTAAAACTTTGACAAGGAAAAACCCAGTGGGACAAAACCTTGGTACAACTCTTCACACGTAGTACTTCACATGTTGTCTCGTACTTTACATGTAGTTCATCATATGGAATACGATCTTCAAGGACCGAAAAGTCTAAGTTAATTGCCTCGTTAAAACTTCGTCAGGAAAACCCAGAGGGACAAAACCTGAACTAAATAAAAAGATTACAATATTAAGAAAACTTAGAACATAGTTGGACTCGAATATGTTGCCTCATTAAAACCTTGACAAGGAAAACCCAGTGGGACAAAACCTTGACGAAGGAAAAAGAGTACAACGTGACAGACGCAAGAAAAGGTGATCTGTTGCAGATGATAACTTTGCTCCGTTGAAGTTGACTGGTTGCTTCACAACTCCTGAGGCAGAAAATCTTCGTGGAAAAGACAATAGCCTTAGATGGGAAATTACTTCCCGGTGTTTGTTGTTGTCTCATTAAAAAACTTGACGAGTAACAAAACCCTGTGGGAAAAAGCAACCTTGGTGAAGGAAAATAGTTCAACACACCATTAGATGCTCCCCCTGATGTCAGACAATTTTCATTAGTCTAATGCAATCAAAAGGAGTTAATTACACTTTACTTTGATGACTCGAATGTTTATAAGACCCTGTTGTTGATTCTGGAAGTTATGTTGCTTAACATACTATCGCGTTTCATTTCTTTGATTCATATATTTTCAGTAATATCAACGCGGTCTTTATGTCTTCAACGTTCAACATACTTGATGTTTTTAGTGTTGTCTCGCTAAAAAACTTGTCGAGTAACAAAACCCTTTGGGAAAAAATATTCTCGATCGAAAGGAAAAAGAGTACAACACAGCTTAAATTTCGAAGTAAAATATGTCGACATCATATCCTTGGATCCTCCCCCTGATGTCGGCATCTCCCCCTAATTACTTTCAGAGTTGTTATAGACATTTCCTTTAGTCATATACTTTTCGAAAATGAATGTCGGTAATGACTTAGAAAATAGTCTACCATATCTCCCCCTGATTACTTTCGTTAGAGAAGAGATTATTGTTCCTTCATAATCAACAACTTTTGAATTGCACTTTCATTAGCATTCCTTTTTATGTCTTTGCAGGGATAAAACAAATTTATGCCAATGGTTATTACTTTTAAGTACATGATTACATTCACTATACCATTCCAATGACATTGCGTCGGCGCTGAGCTATATCTAGCTAACAAGTTCGCTGAGGATGCAAAATTTGATCGAGTACATTATTATACTAAGTAAAATAATACGTTTGTTGTACTTAGATATGGGAATTTCATCATCCAACACATCTTCGTCATCTTCCTTTAGACGAAATGGTCACTTACTTACATTTGAACCTCGACTAATCATGGGAGTGCTATCAGGATGCATGTCTTTGTTAAATTGCCTGACAACTTTAGATATATGCAAACGGGTGGAATAATATACCACAAGCTCAGTATTCGGTCGAGCTTTCCCCAGATTTTTCATCTCAAATTCGGATGTCAAATAGCTTTTAAGGCCTCTTATTACATCAAGAGTACCCATTATGTTTGTACCATCCACATCAATAGCTACAATTCCAAATCAGAAACTTTATTGTGAATACGCAAGGAAAAATAACTTACTTGTGTATCCCCTCCAAATCAAATAGCCACTTATATGGGTATACCACATCCGCTTGATTGCTTCAATATATAAGTGAGCGTTCTATCTAACTGTAAACGCACTCTGTGGTTTAGAGTCACTTGATTTGGGAAACAAAAGGCTATCAAGTACTTTTGTAAATATCTTTTATCTCTAGATTCTTTCATAGATACGTAACAGCCACATACATATGCTGCATTTCAAGTCCTTTTGAAATTACTAAGCTAACTAAGTAGCGGAACGCTATAACGTTCATTACAAGAGAACAATTCCAGGGCTTTGTGAGAAACCTCGCGCCAGCGAGTCTTTGTACTTTAAGACTGCTTTCTTCTCATTATGCTTTGTGACAAATTAATTATGTATGTCCAATAGGCTTTACACTTGGTTGGTTAGCACTACCACACAAAATACCTGTATATTTGTCAAAGAACCAAGTTCTACCTGGATTGTATAGGCCAAATATGCTCTTCGTTGACATTAAGCAACAAGGAGCTTGGTTCGATCTCATCTTGCTCTATTTCCTTAAGCAAGTGTATATGAAATTAATCATCAATATGCCCGCATGATCTTTCCATTGACTCGTGCGCATTCTCATAATCCACTTGGGATGTCATTGTTCTCTGGAATCATTAAACTTCGGAGCGTCCTCCAGTTTGATTCATTGACATAATCAGAGACACTATAATGAGAAAATTTAATTAATGATATATTAGGTTGTGCCTTGTTCACCTACTAGTTTTCTAGGTAAGCATTGATCGAACCTGGTGGTCTCTCCATCTTCCTTTATGGAGCCACGGCCTCAACTACACTTCCGCCAAGTGTAGTTGCAACACCTTAGTCTATGGTGTACCCCATACTGAGGATTTTTAACCTTGCAGGCACATTTGCAGCTGGTATGTATGATCTTGTCATGTTACCGATATCAGTGCACTTTCTGAAAATCGATTATTATTTTCACTTCACATTTACATTTGTGGAGTACAAGAATCAATATAAGACAAAGTGGGAACACATCACGCCAATTCCTATCGTTCCCTTAGAAAATCCTTTTTCGTATCTCCCCCTAGCAATGGGAAGACTGTCTCATCAAAGTGACAATCCGCAAATATAGCGGTTAAGAGATCGCCTGCCAAAGGTTTCAAAATGTGGATAATTGTTTAGAATTCATATCCAACATAATTACTTAATCGTTTTGATGACCAACTATAGTACGATGTGGAGTCGTAGTGGCACATATATAGCACAACCAAAAATGCGTAAGAATACAAATGTCAGGTTTATAACCAGTTACCAACTAGTATGCGAAAATGGTTGACTAATTGTGGGTTCTAAAATGAATAAGTAAATATGCGTGTAATATTGCATATCCCCCAAGCATTTATAGGAAGGTTGTTACGCATAACCTATCCTTAGACACCATCTATAACCTTTGATGGTAGCCTCTGCGAGACCATGGGGTGTAGGATGCTCTACAATGATCCTATTAAACATGCAATATCCATCAAGTCCTTTTGATGTAAAATATCTAGCATTAACAAGGTTGATGAGACCTTAAATTGTATAATATGTGCTAGAATTTTTTCAAAAACGCATAATTTCTTTTGAACAATAATTAATTCAACACTTCGAATTATCCACCAGAGCCATATATCACTTGAATGGACCGCATTCTGTATGGATATATCCAAAACTATCACTTTGTTTCTTTTGAAAAAATGAGTTGTTTACCATTTGCATCTTAGGATGGTCTCAATCCTGTTACTAAAGAAAGATTTTGTAAAATGAGTGACATGTTTTATTGCTTTAAAAGCATAATGGGAGGGGAGGCGTTATTTGTAGTACTTTAGAAAGCATTGATTGTGAAAGATGTTGTCACTTTGCATTCTTTCAATCCTTGTAATTCCCATTTTCTTGTTCACTCAAATTTAGGGATGTTCGTTTGAGTTCTTTCAAAACAGAGCATCATGTCACAACCAAAGTGTCTTTATGGCTATGTCAAAACCTGAATGAGTCAATCCCAACATTACACTGTCGGTGACGATATAGATCCAATTATCCAAGTATTAGTGATTTACAGTTCACTAGATTAATTGGCTCATTATTTTCTCTAAATGTGATTCATTTCACATTCATTAGAGGAAATTTATAGATGCATTCCCATTCTCACAATGAATTTTCGTACGATAACCATTTGCACAGATTTCGTAGGAACTTGACAAAGTGTGATTAGCTCTTATTTCTTACAGAGCTCATGTAACTTTTAATCTTTATACCAATTAGACAACAAAAATTGAGCATCATCACATGGTATTATAAAAGAAAACAATTCAACAAGCAGTTAATATATTTCCTTAAGAGCTTCGTGTAATAAGTGGTGTGGCCTTATTACGTAACTAAAGAAAATTTATCCCATTTACTTTAGAGTGTTACAATTCATGAGGATAATATACTTTTCATCATAATGTATGAATGATCATTTTAACTCAAGTACTTTTGAGTATATCTCAAGTGCTTTAGAGTATTTCAGTCTCACGGAAATGATATACTTTTCATTTCATAAGTACAGACGATGAATTTAGTTCTTCGCAAAAAACAAATTCTTTATTTTAGCTTTTTTAAAAAATGTTTATTAAACTACCATACAATCAATAGTCCAGGATCAAATCATACAAAATTCAGTTGAATAAAGATAATTAATAAACTTATCAAAATGTAAGTGTATTAATTTGGCAAGTTTCTTATTGCCACTGAAGTTGACAAGCGGGGGTATGACCTTCTTTTAACATATAGTGAGTTTGTTGTCATTTAAACTCTCTATATATCTTGTAGTTGGATGCTACTATATGATACCTGCATTCCATCGCTTGTACCATACTCAGTAAATGTTTATACTAAGTGTCCAACTCTCATTCAAATGAGTCAGAATTACATCTCTGTCTCATGCTCAGTAAATACATTTACTTTGTATTGTCACTACTTTAGCCAATATTACAAGTGTATCAAATTCCAATGAACATTCAAAAAAAAATTGGGGGGGAAAATCTCATGAATGTTTCAAAAAATTCCTTTAGAGCATTTCATCGTCTGAAATCAATATGTCGCCTTAAAACGTAGAAGTTATGCCTCCATCTTTTGAACAATGCATCGTCATTGGTCGAAGGTTTTCATGATGGAAGTAAATCCCTTGTAGACATAATTGAATTCTGTATCAGAGGCTCTTTAATGACACTCAAGTACTTCTGAATCCAAAAGGTCAAATTTTAATCGAGTTGGTTTAATCAAAACCCGGTCAACAGATTGGTCAAGGCCCGGTCCATTAGGTTGCCTATGTCATGGTTACAAAAATTCTACATATATGGTCCATTATATATGAAGTACTCAGGCCCATTGATAATAAACTTGAAACTATTAGCATATAGGCTCAAATTTATTGTTAACCTTAAGATTGGAGTTTTATTATCCAACTGTAGTGATCGGAAAACAATTGTAACCATGTCCGATGATGATAAAAAATTTAAAGAAGTTTTATCAAAATATTTTTCCAAACATAATATAATTTCTAGGAAATCCAACGTCTAGATAAAAATATATTCATGAAGTCGTATGACTATTCCAATTCACGTTTCTGTGAACACATCTGGAAATATCACGTCCTTTGGAGTATTTCCCATGGTTGGATCTTGATGATATTTGTACAGTAGCTCAATAAGAACAATATACAAAACATACAAAAAATATTGCATATTCCAACGGTTTAAATTCTTAAAAATTGGATGTTTATACGCTGTTAAAAAGTAGGGTTTTTCTAAACGTAGACAGTTTTATTCAAATCAGTTTTTGGAGATTGCATCATATCCCGATGTGATTGATATTTTAACATAGTAAGAAATCCCTAATTTTGTTGAACATATTAAAATTTAAGGAAAATCTAACGGTTAAATATCTATGTTTTATAATCATACGTTTGTGGAACCCTAATATATACTACGAAAACGAAATTTCTTTGTTCAAAAGAAATACCTGGTAACACATCCATGATGATGAACAAATAGGATCAGAACCACGCTAATCTTGAATGAATAAAAAGAAGTTGCACCAGTTGGTAGAGTCATGCTTGATAATGTGTTACAGTAAATCATAGAGAGGAAGACAAAGAGGCAGAGAAGGAGAAGGATTCCTTATTGATCATAGTCATAGTAGTACATAGTATCCTTTATATACTAGGAAAAGGGAAAACCAAAAGACTTCCGTTATGGGTTGTAGGGCCTACAACAACAACAACAAAAAACTAAAACAGAGATCTACTTAATATCACGGAAAAAAGATGAAAATCCCACTCATATCCGGCCCAAAACATACCAAATTTAAGCATGTGAATTTTCCGGCAAGACTTTTTTTTCTTCCGTTGAGAGAAGTGAGAGAGGAGCGAGATTTCCTGGAAGATTATTTCGAAAATGATGGGGAGACAAAGAAAAACATTTTAGAAACCAATTGAGAGAGAAAGTGGACCCCAAAACCATCATTTCTTTTCATTGGCTGGCGGGGGCCATCATCTCTCACAGTTTTTGAAACGTTTAAATTATTGTATTCTAGCATTGGTTTTTCTTTTTTTTTCTTCGAAAACCAGAAATGAAACCTCGTACTATGAATTGATAATAGTAATATAAAAATGGTACCAAGTACATTACCAGCTTTCTCGTTCAGCAACCTGTATGGACAAAACCTAATACAATAACAAGTAGATCTAAATTAAAGATCCTTGATCAATATGTATATAGAGTTTTTTGTTGTTGGAACAGAAGTGTGGTGGAGTGGATAGTACTAATAGGTTTTTGTTAGTAGGATGAGAGTTTTTGAGATCTTTAGAGATGTTTTGTTTTGCTTTTGTAGTTACTAAAATCGATGAGAGGCTAAAGTGGGATTCTAGAATTTATGAAAGTGAGTTACGGAAGGTTGAGCACGAACAGTGTTCGCCTAAACCACGCACAATGGCCGTTCAAAGTCTTCTTTAGTCACAGGAGAGGTTAAGGTTGGTCTTAGGGAGGGAAGCAGATGAAGAGAGATATAAGAGAATTCTAGGTTTGAAGAAGAATTTCTCTGAGAGTTTATGAGAAAGTTGTGTTAGCTTGGAGAAATAGAAGACCTATTTATATCTGAATTCTCTAATCTCAGGTCGGTGAAGATAGGGATTGCTTGCCGTGCGGAGCACTTCTCCCGTTTCTTCAAGAATAGATAGAGATAAAGTAGGTTGAGTTTATCTCATTATTCACCGCCTTTACTCTCTTCGGCAGTGAGAAATAAGCCGAGTATTTCTCACACATGCCGTAGACCGCCAGACCAAAACCCTAATTAATAACCCCTCATTTGTGTGAAGCTGATTCATCCTTTGTGATGATGTGTTGAGAGAGAAAAATATTCTCTTTAGCCGAGTTGGCCAAGATAGAGAGATATTCTCTGATTTATGAGAATGACTATGATGAGTCACGTGAAAAGGCATAGAATGCCTCAGAATTCGTGTGTAGAGTGTGAGGGAAGCTGAGGTTGAGCTCCCTCTCTGCATGGTCAGTCACATATGTCACGTGGAGACCGTATGGGTCCCTTTATTGAGCATGTGGTTCTCAAGAGAAATTATCTTTGGATAAACGTGTATAGTTAAGGCCCAATTTACTAGAAGTGAGTGTGTTTGAGACGTTGAGAAAAAGGCCTGAGGCCTAGATGAGGCTTTTGCCTAATTATTGTACTTACATAAGACTCTTCAGATGGGATGGCTCAGCTCGAATGAGGCCACCTGAGATTTGGCAGATGCATTTGGGGATGTCTGAGATTTGGCCGATGCGTCTGGAGCTATCTGAGATTTGGCTGACGCGTCTGGAGCCGTCTGAGATTTGGCCGATGCATTTGGAGTCGTCTGAGAGTTGGCTAACGCGATATAGTCTGTTCGAAACTTGGCCAACGCGATAAAATCTCTCCGAAGTAAGTTGGGACATGTTTGGGAGAGAAGAGAAGGCTTGCACGCCTTATAATGTCTCTGCGAGACTTCGGTTCACTTGTCTTTGACC
Organism: Papaver atlanticum; assembly: GCA_023531105.1. Lineage (NCBI taxonomy): Eukaryota > Viridiplantae > Streptophyta > Magnoliopsida > Ranunculales > Papaveraceae > Papaver > Papaver atlanticum. The sequence goes on along the minus strand of JAJJMB010000948.1, from coordinate 7,705,179 downwards.
AGCGTATCTTGCAGAGATGTGCTAGGAGTCAATTGTGTCCGTATTTATGGGGCCGACATACCAGTATATCTCGGAAGGATGTTCTAAGAGTATGTCGAACGGGCCCATAGGCAGAATAACCAGCGTATCTCACGGGAATGTCCTAGGAATTATTCTGAAGCCTCAGTAAGTCGAGTCAGAGCCTAGAGTAGACATGACCAGTGTATCTCGCGATGATGTACTAGGAATCAGTCGTTGATCTCAAATAGGGTGATTCGTGCTTACAGGAGACATGTATGTCTCCGCTCTGGATCATGAGTCCGTAGGGGACGTTTTTACGTATCTACAGAGCCTACATGACCAGTAGTATCTCGTCGAGGATGTATACTAGGAATCATGGCATCACAATCAGTTGCGTCTCGCGAAGACATGCTGGAATTGTGGTTTTTCTAGTTCATAAGTCTGTCGAGAACGTTTTACGCTCTACAGAACCTATGTGACCAGCAGTATCTCGTCGAGGATGTATGCTAGGAGTCACGGCATCACGACCAGCAGTGTTTCATGGGGACGTATACTGAAATCGTGGTTGTGGGTGCCTGATTGGCCAAGGGCTTAATCTCTCCCGTGAGAGTTGAATTTTGTCATGGTCTTGAAATGACACTTTTGCCCCTTATCCAAATTTCACCATCTACAATTGTTTTGTTTAATTCTTTCATTTTCTTTTTAGTTAGTTCGTAAGGTTTTGGGTTGTCCTTAAACCCGGCGGAATGTGCCAAAACCAAAAAAAAAAAAAAAAAAAAGTATAGACTAAGAAGTCTGTAAAATTGATTGTGTAGAAGAGTTCTTGGACGATCTCACAAATCAATATCCAAGATCAATCTAATCGTATCCAAATTAAGAGGATCCGAATTCTGACAAGTATGAAACTTGTAATCTATCTTTCAAGATATGAATTCAACAAGAACAAGTTTCGTTATTGATCACAATAAATAAGGACTTAAACTACATAGATTTATTACCTACTACTTGTGCTAATCCTCCTATAAAGATAAAACAATATAATGCGGAAAAGGGAAAACACAAGACACCCGAATTTTTGTTAACAAGGAAACCTGCACCTGCAAAAAAAACCTCGGGACCTAATCCAGCTTTGAACACCAAACTGTATTAAGCTGCTACATACACTAGCCTACTATCAGACTTCAGACTGGAATGTAGTTGAGACCGAATTAACCCTCCAACATATATTTACTACCGATCATACGATATGTAATATCCTGTATTTTTCGTTTAACCCGATTAATTAGCTAACCTTGTTATGTGGGGTTTTGTTGAGTTGTTTTGTTTACCCCAGCCTAAGTTGTAACACTTGAACTTAGATATCTATAAATTCTTCTTCTTATATTTACTAAAAGCATAGGTTGGAAATAGTCACATAATCATAGTTTTTATAAATAAATAAAAAGGAGATTAAAATTATAGAAACTAAAGAGACAATTAAGGAAATAAATAAACAATAAAATAAACATTTTGATTAATGGAAAAGTGGAAAGAGAATTAAAATAATTTAAAAAATTATTACTAGGAGTGGTATTAGTATTGATATTAGTATAGGATTTATACTAAAGTAGGGAGAAAATAATTCGAGAATTTAGAAAACTAAAGCTAGAGAGAAGAGAAGGAAATGGAGCTTGGTTTTTTGATGAGAAGGCTTAATTAGTCAAATTTAGTAGAGGATCAATGGAATTATGGTAGAATGCTAGACCCTTTCTCTTTTGATGTTTTTCTTTGATTTTGTAATAGTGGGTGTTAAAAATCCTACATGGAGGTCTTGTTTAGACCATTATTTATGGGGTTTTATATATGTGGCAAAAATAAGAATATTTTTCTCATGAACCATATCCAATGACGTATGGTCTTATTTCTATGATTTGATTTGTGGATAAAGAATAAAGGGATATTTGTGTTTGAACCCATCTAAAGATTGCTAATTTGTACTACTTCCCCTAAAAAAATTAATTAGCGATGCTTCCCGTCGTTATTTTTCCATCCAATTACAGTTGGCTGACTCAACAATAGTGCACAGAACAAACTACCTAAAATATCGTTGTCCTCTTATGTTGCAATTACTAACGAATAAGATGAAGGTAGTTTCGGAAATTCATCAAATTATTTTGATATTTGCCACGCATGCATCATTGTTGAGTCAGGTAATTGGAATCGGGTGGAAAGGAGTAACGAGGAGAGGTATCGCTAATTAAAAAAAATTCTAGAGCAGGTAATGCGAATTAGCGATCTTTAGAGGGGAGGACACATTAGAAAAGTTTTACTTAAAAATAGTAATTATAAGTATAGTTTTAAAAAATGGCATGAATGTCAAACCGAAAATCTAAATGATACTTTCTTTAAAACCTTCTATTTTACAGGACCTCCTATTGGAGATGAATTTATTTGAAACGCGTGATGGGGGATAGTTAAACTGATTGGGGGATGTAAATTACTATCCACATCCAATAGTGTATGCTAAGGGGTATTTTTTTAGGGGCGGAAATACTAAAATACCCTTTGGTTAATTAAAAATATTATGAAAAGACTATTACACCCTTCCCACAAAATAAAATTCTTAAAACTTAAAATCAAAAAAACCAAATTATATCCCCCCATATCCCCATCTGTTCCAGCATTCTTCTCAGGTTAGGGTTTTGAAAGAAAAAAAAAAATTTCTTCATCGTTCTTCATCGTCGATTCAAAAATATCTTCTTCGATTACCCGAATCAATAACTATGCCTCCACGAAAGAAACCCAATCACAATCCGCAATCAAAATCAAAATCTATAGCTCAACAAAAACAAGAAGAAATGATCAATCAGATTGCTCTTGAAGAAGAAAAAAAAAAAGAGGATTCGGACAATCAAACTCTCGAAGAAATGACTTCTGTGAGAAGATAAGTGATTCTAAAACGTTTTATAAGTATTTTAATCTATTTAAAGTCGTGGGTGTAGGTTAGAATCGCAAACCCTAACGCAAACAGTTGAGTTACAGTCAATTCCGGCATTGAAATTAGTATGAATACAATGCCGGTAACTAGTTTCGGCATTGAATTTAGTATGAACACTATGCCGGTTAGAAAACTAAAATCACCTAACTGAATGTTTAATCCCGGCATTGATATTAGGATGAATACTGTGCCGGGACATGGTTACGGCATTGTTTTAGTTTTTACGTGTATGCCGAAAATGCTCTTTTGGTATACATGAAAAACCTAGGAATTACCTAAGACTACCGGCATTGTCGACATCTTTTAACCTAAGCCGGCTTGGTGTCCCGTCATAGTTTATTTTTAAATTACAATGTCGTTTTTTGGTAACGGCATGGATGGTTTTTCGTTTAACAATGCTGGCCATTGTGTTTCAATGTCGTTATTCTACATATCTTTTCTGGCATCTGATATCATTTATTTATTTTGTGTGTCTTTTGATATATGGCTAAAGCCAAGGAAACTCCCATGAGCGGACTCCGCTACACTAGTTGTTTCATTCCCGTAGTGTCTATACCGGTTTGTCCATGCACGCATAAATTTTTCCTTGTACTTATCCAACCATGGCTTCAGACAATACGAGACAGCACTTGGATACCCTTCGTTCCAATTAGCAAAAAACGTGTTCAAATTCTTTTCGTATGTATCCTCGGTAAGAGACCAATAAACTTTCTCCCAATCTCTTTGAAATTCCAACCACTTTTTATGATTTTCATTGTATTCCTTGTCCACTTTCTCTTTATTCTTTCCTCTTTCTTCTTCTTCTTCTTCTTCTTCTTCTTCTTCTTCTTCTTCCGGTGATAGATTCTTCGTCTGAACTTCTTCCTCAAGTTGAGTAATCGTTATCTTCTTAATATCCCCCTTTGTGGGTTCAAACAAATCATGACAAGTTTTTATCACATTTTGACATATATGATATGTACATAGGAAATTTTGTGCATCTGGGAAGACGTCGGATATTGCATTCATTAATGAGTCATCATTATCGGTTATGATGACCCTCGGAAGATGATTTTCCCAATTATAATTATAATCCTTCTCGTTTTCCATTAAACACCAAGCCAATGTGAATGATACCTTGTCCGATGTTTTCCCTAGGATGTTGAACAACGGCATATTGTATTTGTTTGTCTTGTAGGTGCAATCCATCATAAGAACACCAAAGCATGTATGAGCCAATTGTGCAATCAAAGGATGCGAAATGAATATTTGAAGGGGCTTGTTGTTCGGCCCTCTTTTAATGATACGTGTGTAGTTGTGATCCCCTGCTATCTTCTCAAATTCTTGCATAACCGTCCTACCTTCCCATTCCACCCTTCTAATAGTTGCTTATGCGCTATAAATTGTACTTAGAGAAGAAGCGTTCGTATTATCCTTTTCCTTGAAGCCTCTAAGAATTTTTCTTGGTTTAATACATGCTTTGGTCAATCTCTTCACATCCTCCATTTCATGAGGTTTTAGCTTTGCAACTAATGAGTGGCCAACAAAACTTTTCGGGTCCTCGTGGTTATGGCGGCCAAACCACACCGCACATTCCTATCCACTGTCTCTTAAATTGAATACAAGCTTAAAGGGGCAATTATCCTTTCTCGTATGAGTCTTGTATACCATATTAGTCTTCTTTGGATATACATAACCCTTTCTCTTGTGGTTATTCTTATCCTTGTACGACCCACTTCTTTCGCAAGCCATCTCGAACCGAAACTCAGAACCTTGGGTATTACTCACTAGCACACACATGTTCTTATTAGCCGTCTTTTTAGCCCACTTGATTGCTTCCTGTTTAGATGTTATTCCCTACAAAAGGACAACCACGAGAGATTATAAGGTTCATTCTAAGCACTCCCTAAGTAAACTTCAAAATATTAGGTGAAAAGTATTATTTGGTAACATATCAGAGGAATTTTATAGTATTCCGACGTATCCCGACCAAGCGGTCTTGCATTTGTTGGATCAATATATGTCACAATCTAAGGAACGAATGAAAATAAAATAAAATTAGTTCAAAAAAAATAAAATAAAATACTATGCCGGATCACAGTTCTGGCATGCTCGACCACATTTCCGACATGTTCGAACTGAACCGAAACTATATACCAAATTTGAAACGCTCCCGGCATAATAATTTCATTGGAAATCAACGCCGGAAGCTAGTGTGCCGGCATGCTCATTACCTAAGATTCCACGCCGGTACACAGTGCCGGTGTGGTCGATAATTAATCAACCACGCCGATATTTAACTTTCGAGGTCACTAATTCTTGTATGTTTTTTTTGAAGTGTCGGCATGGTAACTTTACTATTGAACCATGCCGGTAGCATATTACGTAGAATATTCTGTTGTTGGTAAAAAGTAACTTTGTTACCGGCATGGTTTTTTTGGTTGAATACAATGCCGGTTTGCACTTCAAAATGGGGGATATTATAGGCCGACATGGATGTAGTATGAATACCATGCCGGTACGTATGCTGCCGGCGTTGTATTCATACTACGTTCATGCCGGCACCAAGCTTTTTCAGCAGCAAAAATGGTGAATTCAGAGAAAAAAATCATTTTTTCGGCACATTAGCACCTGTACGTGAGTATTGGGAGTGACTGCATGTTGAACTTGTTTACTTTCTTGGGTTGGTTCTTCACAAAACACTTCATGCTCATAAAAATCATGATATAATGGTGTTGGTTCCGCAAATAATTACAATTGTGGATTGTTATCATTAGCTGAAGATTCAAGATATACACCTTGTTGTAGTTGAGCTAAAGATTCAGCAGCAATTCTCTCTTCACTATCATCCACCATTTTCACCAAAAAAAACTTTTCTCCCAAAAAATTTCCCTCCTTCTACTCTTACCTCACCCAAATAACAGTACGCACTAATCATTTATCAAATAATCTTTTAAATTTCTTAATTATAATTAAACACTAAACATGATTAGTGAGGTGCAGATTAGGAATTAGTTGAAATATATAGATAAAGGGTTAACCTGATCTGATATTTAAATCCCGTTTTTGTCTTTTTCCTCTATCCCCAATCGCGCGTTCTTTATTTCAGGTGGGGTCTAAATTCCTATGTGTCTTTATTTGAAGTGGGGGTCTAAATTCCTATGTGTCAATATGAAAATAAAGTTCCATCAAAAAAAAAAAAATGAAATTAAAGTCTCCACCTTTTAATTATTGGAGATGCTCTTACAATTTTACTTTTATTTTTATGGATCATGGATTAATATAGTCCCCGCCATCCGTCTGTGAGAAGTGTTCTTGCGCCTTGGTTGCGTAACCCTATATGGCTGTGGCCTGGATAGCTACGAATAAATCAAGTCTTTTGATCATGTTGGGACCCTCAGGCTAAGATCACACATGCGGATCTAAGATACACACGTGTATATGGGCCCGAGATATAACACTACTAGCTGATTTTGTTTGGTACTTTGCATGACACTGCCAAATCTTATTCTTGTCGCGTGCCCCCCCACCCCACCCCCCACCCCACCCCCCACCCCCCACATGCATCACGGCTTAATGAGGTTTACACATAATATGAAGGCAAGTAAGATTTTGATAAGTTAACACGAGATTTGAAAAACGCTTGATACAATTGTAGGATTCACACAGTACAACCCACGGTGAGTTGTTCTCTTATAAAAGAAAGAAAGGCACCGGCAAAAAGAAAAAAGAAAATCACGTTCAGACTCCTATAGTTCAACCCGTTGTGGAAGGTGCAAGCACCTCAGCTTCTGATCCTGTCATTCCTCTAGGTTTTGAATCCCATAACAGGTTTCATGGTCTCGAAGAAGAAGAAAATGATGAAGAAGAAGAAGAAGAAGAAGGAAGAGGAGGAGGAGGAGGAGGTAGAAGAGGTAGACTCTTCCGACTTAGTTTTGGAAGATTCAAAGGTAAGCATCGCAAAGCCGTCTTCGTCGAAGCCAATTATAGGAATCGGAATGAAATTGAGTTTGAAACCAAAAGGTACAGGTATGTTCCCTGGTGGTACCTCTCATTTAAAAAAGAAAAAACTTCCTAAGTCTAAAGCTCCTATCGAAGTCTCGGCAAATAAACTCTTGGAGTTTGGATCTTCATGGGGTATGGAATTTCCACCCTGGAAGACTAATCGTGACAAAATGTTTAGCAATCTCTCGAAAAATCATGATGATTTAATTATAGAAGATGTTGACGAGTCTGCTAACTGACAATAGGCAGCGGTCCTCATTATGGTTCGCTAGTTGCTCTTTGATTCTTGTTTTACAAGTTGTGTGTTCTTCTGTTAACACTCTTTGTGTTCTTAGAAATTTCTTTGCTTTAGCTTTATTTTTGTTTTTGTGGGCTTTAGCTCTTTGTCAGCTATATTCGCCCGCACACGATTTGTTTGCATTTTATCAATTAATAGGACTTTATTTCCTTGAAAATTTGTTTCTCCTTTTTGTGAATTTGAAATTTTTAATTAAAATGTAACTTCGTTAACTTTTTGCCACTAAGTGGGAGAAGAAGTCTGAATCTCATATTGAGCTTAAATTTTGGGATGCCCAAAAAGCATTTGTAAGAGGTGGTTCACACAAATGAAAGCAAGTTTATAAGAGTAAGTTATTGTTGTGCCTCTTGAGATGAGTGTCCTCTTCTTCCTTCTTTCATTTTCCTCTTCTTTGTTTCGATCAAGGGGATCATTGCAAAGCAAATTATAGAAAAACAAATTAGAACTTCGAAGAAACTTACCCAGGTGAAATATTTTTAGTTGAACCGTGAGAACAAACAAAGAGAAATGGAAACAAGGAGTAGCAGAAATCTTAACAATGGTAAGAGAGATCAATGCCAATAACAAAGCTCGAAATCTTCACTATCTTTATTACAACAACATCATTAACACTGATATCAATTTTAACTAATAAAACAGAAAAACAAAAAATATATATATATATTAGGAGAAGCGGAGTCTTGGCACCAACCTTCAAAGCTTGCCTTCGAATAAAGTTGATAATGTTTTTACAAAAAATTGTATTAACAGCAGAGATTTACAAAAGATGGATAGAAGAAAAAGAGGTCAATGCGACCCCACAAAACTCGACTAACTGAATCTACTATAAGGAACTCCTACACCTTTAATTGCATTGATGAAACAAGGGTTGCCAACAAAATGCAGTACTTCACCTTCATGGAGCAAGGCAACTCTCTTAGCCATGGCATCAGCAAAATCTATAATAGACATGCTTCTATATGTACACTAGTATCAATCACATGATAGTGAAGTGGATATTACCAGATTACCTCAATCTCAAATTGTAGAGAGATGAGAACGCAGGTTATCTCCACCTACTGTGAAAAGGAGAGTCAGAACCGGAGGATGATGGCAGAGACCTCCTCACAAATGAATGGTCTAAAAGCGTAGCAGCAGTCGGTCGATCTTCTGGTTTAACTCGTAAGCAGTTGAGGATGAAGTCACGTGCATCTGGTGAAAGGTTGTCAGGAACAGATGGTGGTTCACCCTTCCCAATCCTATAAGTTGCTTGCATCTGTCGTGAGAGAGACAGAAAGAGAGGAACAATGCTGTTAAACTTTAAACATGTAAAATTCAAATCAGTGAATAACTTCATTTTTATAAGTGGGACGCCGCAAATATGTCAAATGGCAGATAAAATTAATTAACACTGACTACTGGGTGACAGATGATACCACGACGAAAGAGTGATGGATAATATCCAAATATGCTGTAGGGAGGCAGGTACATAAACATTCCTACTCCATCCCTATTTTGTTCATCGATACTAATTTGTGAGAACAATTGGTATGAAGCTATTCTTAATATGAGCCCTTTCGGTGTATTTACAGACCATCAATCTTATCTAATATCTCAAACCTAGCTCCTTGTACAGAAGGAAACCAGCAAAAATATATTGCACAAGTTCTCTTACATCAAAACAGTTTATTACAGTATTGAACTACCATCCTGAATTTCATGTGATCAGAGTTCTAGAAGTCGGTGTTGATCAAACAACAAGTTTGTAGCAAGTATTTAAAAGACTTGCTTTTGTGGGGATTAGCCTATACTACAACATGTGGAATTGGCTAGGACCAATCTCATATATCATCATCAAGCATCTAAAAAATATCGTATGAATTATATGTATAATGAAACTGTTGACCAGACTTGAGCAAATTCAAGCGAAGCGAAACAGCAATATGTGAGCTTTAAAGAACTAAATAGCTTCTTACTATGTTAGTAAGCAAGAGTTAAATGGGAAACTGCACAACTAAAAAGCAACTAGGCAAACTAAAATGACTCCCTACTGAACCCCTGGATTATCAGATACTGAAACCCACAAAAGAACCACTGCAAGAGAAGAGCAAGATTACAAGAACGAAATATTTGAGCTTGTCAAAATGCACTGCTTACCCATTCTAGAGGAGCATAAGGAAGTTGGTGAGTTAACATCTCCAAGACTGTGCACCCAAGGCTCCAGATATCAGCTGGAAGTCCGTAGCCAGTATTCTTCCGATTAACAACCTGCGAACAAATAAACATGAATATTAAAAAACTCAAGCACACTTTCAAAACGACACTACCTCATAATTGAATCCAAAAGGCAGGCAGTTAATTTTTTTCAATAATGCAAGGTTGTCATTTGCATTAACCACATTCCAGTTAAACATGATTGAACGAAACATGTTGAGGTGGATGGGAACTTGGACTTCCTGACAAAAAGCTCTGTAAATCTACCGCTCAAACTCTTATCTGACAAGTTACGCATGCAAGATAATGATGCACAAGCTAGAGGGAAAATATCGGGATGAGTGTCACGTATATAGGTTGTAAAGCTATAAGTTTACACATTAAGCAAATGATGATGACTATGCCGGCCAATCTCTTATGCTCTGAACTGGAAATGGGTGGATATCAAAATCCATGCCTTCAAGAAAGTTTGATAGTTTCACTATGGTTGCTTAATTAAAAATGGAACACTTAAATTCAGTTCAATGCAACTGGATGAAATCATTAAAGAATTGTAAAAGATGTGATGCAAACCTCGGGAGCCATCCAGAAAGCAGTTCCTTTGGAAGATTTCACATCGTTTAATCTGGTTGTCTGAAGGCATATAACAGTAAGCAAGCTGAAGATTTTAGCAACAGTTTCAAAAGCTTCAGAAAAAAGAAAAATGAAGGATCTAACACGCTGAGGGGAAAAGAACCTTTGCCAATCCAAAATCAGCAAGCTTTACAGACCCATTTGCATCCACCAGTATATTGGCACATTTAATATCCCTAGGAGATGACAAAGAAGGCAGGATGCGTCAAAATGGTATCACAGAAGGTCCCTATCAAAGCTACTAGGTAAGTAGTGATTTTTTGTTTTCTTTACATTTCAAGTAATCAGACAAAATAAAACTACGGTCCAGAAATGTTGATAAAGACAGCAGGACGAGGAAATAAATATCAATGAAAATTATCTTTATAGGTTCATCTTATGACAATCATACTTGTCATCAGCAGGTACCAAACAGATTCAAATTCTTCAAATTTCCATTTAATAAAAACATCTTGATACTAGAAACTATATTTTGACAAGGTTGGTAACTTAAAAGTGAATTATTAACAGATTGCCAAAAATGTTCCAAGGAAAACTGGCTACAAGGGCAGTTGTTATTTTGTGTTGGCTTTAAGGACATCATCCTTTTCTTCTTTTTTTCCAGGACAAGTTCAAAGTAATATTTTTGATCCAAGGAAACATGACTACAAATGTATGGCTAATATGCATACAGCATACCACAAGCCCTAACATCCCGGCTAGTGTGTATAATTTGCTCAAACTCTACGGGCTTAACTTTATGCTTTGCTGAGCATATGCCTGCATCATAAAACCTCTTACACGCAAACTAAATCTTACACCATGTGTTAAATTTGTTCCTCACCACACAAACAACACGGTATATCCAAGAGAGCGTCAACCTTTTGGTTGTCCTTCAGACCAATTCTCTCAAATTTAACTGGAATCACCTGTGGTGTTCATCGATATCAATAGGGGATCTCTCTTGGATTGACATCAATGAGAAAATGCATATATAAAGAAGCCCACATTAAACGGTATGCCTGTGTTCTGTGGAGGACTTCTTATGAAGCCTGTGTGAAGGCTAGATAGGATTATGCCTGGGTGGATGTAGTCTACTACTCTCACATACCCTAAGAAGAGATTGGGGAAGTCCTCAAGAACAAACTTTCAAGGCCTTTTGATAGTAATCGCACACCCAACCCAGACCTTAAGTGGCAAAATTGTGCATTGCGAGATAGGTTTTTACAAATAATGATCATGGGGAAAACTGCAGAAGATTCTTAAGAAACAGCTTCGAACAGACCAATACTTTCATACAAAGGATTCAAAATAGAATGTTAAGACTCTGAGTCTAACCAGATCTTCGAACTATCAACACTGAAGGCTGCAGCTTACTAAGATTAATCATAAACATATAGTTTTGGCAATAAACCTACATTAGAATGTGCACCTCAAGCTCAACTACAAATCAGTAGCTCAAGCACTGCATAAGGATTCGAAAGAGAATGTTAAGAGTCTGAGTCTAAAAAAGATCTTCGAAGTACCAACACTGAAGGATGCAGCTTACTAAAATTAATCATAAACAGATGGTCTTGGCAATAAACATAAGAATTCACCTAAGGTTCGACTACAAATCCGTAGCTCAAGCACTACACTAAAAGTTCAGATGTATCACCTGTGAACCACGTCTCGATCATGCAGATACTTCAAACCATGGAGAATCTGCCTTGTGTATGAAGAGACTTGAGAATCTCTTAAATCATACTTTTGATACAACTGTGCAAGCGAACCTTTTGTAACTAGCTCAAGGAAGATATAAAGTTTACCTTCAGCCTGAAAAATTAGTATGTGGACATTGCAATTCATTAACTATTTCTGGAAATGTAAAGGAGCATTTGGAATACCCTTATCCTCGATTATTTAGAGCATTAGTTTTAAACATGTGAATATAGTCTCTGCTATGAATATCTATAGATATGTAGGATTGGCGAAAGCTAGCTTGTTGCAACACTTTCAAGACTGACAGATGACAAACAAACTTTAAAGTTATGCATGCAACAATATATGAGGTGTATAACGCACCCGGCAGGGGAGGTGATGTCACACCACCCTCCGAATTACTTTCCTAAAAAGAATTGAATATGAAGACCGACTATCACTACCTTGCCAATGTTGCCTAGACTTATTACTTATTATTCTACTTGAGTTTATTTTTAAGCAAAGGTGGGGTGTCTAATTAAAACAGAGTTTTTAGTTCCTTAGTACTTCAGTCTATCATTGCCTAGTACAACAGTATATCACATTCTCCTTAAAATAAATTAGTAAGTGCAAAACCTCGTTCAGCATGCCAGCTTTGTACAAATATATACGAAATAAGAAAATCAGAAACCACAAACCAATTCAAATATATTAGAAGCATTACCTTGTCTGTTCCAAGATATTGAACAATGTTCTCATGCTCAAAATTACTTAGCAGTGCGATCTCCTGAAGCAATAAGCGAGAAGCTAGAGTGAAAAGGCGTCTAATGCGAGTAAAATTATCAGTTAAGTATCTTAAGCAGTAAGCACAGCCTGTATAGTGGTAAGCACTCTTCCATTCATGCAAGAGGCATGACAGCATAAACTAATCCAAAAGTTTATCTTGTTGCAATTATCAAAATGTCTAACCTGCTCTAGCTGATATATACTTTGCTTTCCCTGGTTTCCTTGATCGAGTAAAGAGACCTCCTTCACAGCAAAAAAGAACCCGTCACTGCAGACAAAAAGTGGTGTGATGAGCTCTGGTTGCAAAACTGCTTCGAATTATATATCGAACGAACTACTTTTTCCTCGGAGCAGGAAATTTCCATGCATCATTATTATTGCCTGCTTAAATCCCACGATTTCTCTGGAACGTCGTGTTCCAAGTATATCCAACTATTTAACAAAAATAAGAAAGTGCTGTACGTGAACCTTAAGCTTATGAAAGAATGTTAGGAGGCGCCATGTGCACCTGGTGTGGAAACCATAATATTTCAAATGGGTGTTGCGCTATACATGTTCGGACTTAAAATGCCATGCTTAGCGCCACATGAAAATAAGGAATGATATCTAGTTTTCTTTTTTCTTTAGTTTACTTGTACTAGACTTTCACATAGTTTAAGAAACACCTACTCAGCAGTGATGAACTGAGAAATGCTATGGTTGACTCTACACTCTTCTTCTCCTAACTTCTTCCTTGGAAGAGCTAAAACGATGCAGATATCCAAGCATATATTTATGTTCTATCAGACGTCTACGAAGATAACAGTGCCTGGTGACAATGCAACAAATCTACTTGGTACCATTATCTCATGTCAGGCTTCAAAAATGTTACCTCGGTACATACCGAAAACCATTACATAGGTCTTAGAATTTGGTGGTACAAAGCACTTCAAATTATTTTTTGTAGAATTGATAGTGGCAAGTGAGATAAAACAAATCAAGAAAAATGCAATATTTAAACCAGCGCACTATCTTCCGTAGCAAGCCAGATTTCCATACACAAATGCATGAATTACCATGATAAAATAAGTAAGCTTTGCAAGTGAACACATTTCATATTCGAATTTCCTAGGCTAGAGCAAACTACAGAATGACAACTATGTATGAAATAGTAAAATAAAAAGGATAAATAAGCTTAGTTGTGAAAGGCAGAATACTTACTCACTGAATCCTTCATACACTGTTCCGTAAGAACCGCTTCCTAGAAAAGTGCCTTTAGTCCATGTCCTAATGTTTCGTCTGAACCTACCATTAGGTGAAATGGTGTTCTGTTCTGTTGATGTACTTGAAGAATCTTCATCATTTGACGTTGTGAATGAAGAAGAATCAGTCTCTCCTAGTCTTTCCCTTTCTAATTCCTCATCCCTATCAATACCAAGGACTGTTCCACCAATTTCTTCCTCTTCATCTGAAGAGTTTGCTTCTCTGTGACTCCTAATACTACTGCAGTTATCATCTTCTGGAGCAAAAGAATTAACCAGATCCCAAGTTGATCCTGAATTATCAAGAACAGGGCGGGATATGGATGATGGGGGAGGAGGAGCGAGAAGAGGTGGCCTAACACCCTTAATTCCACCTCCTCCTCCTCCACCACCTACTACTGCTACAGCCCCGTCCGAACCAGGAGTAATAACAGCTACAGCCCCATCACTACTTAAAGAACCAGGAGTTATAACAGTAGAAGAAGAACAGATCGCATCATTGGTAACCCTAACACTTTGAAATTCCCTATTGACTACATCATCAACAACCACATCAACCTTATTTATTTCCAATTTGGCATCAATACTATCACTACTACTACTTCTATTACTCAGAAGAGAATTATTACGATAAAAATGATTAGAATTGGAAAGAAGATCAGATGAAGAATTAGCTTTACTCTCCTTCCAATCGCTGGGAGAAATCGCAAAATCCTCAGGACCAGAAAGCCCTAAACTTAAACAAATCCTATCAATTTCACCACCATCACTACCTCCAATTCTAAAACTACGATCTGCATAACTACTCGGAAGAATATCAAGTGAACGTGTTTTTAAAATAGAAGAATAATCCTCTTCTCCTGATAAGGAAGAAGAAAACGATGTAGAAGCACCTCTTCCTCTTTCACCACCATCATACTCATCATCATCATTACTGTATTTTTTAGCAATTGTTCGATCGAGCCTTGGCGTTACTTTTCTCTGCTGTTTCTGCTGCTGATGTTTCCGATCCATTTTGTTGCTAGAGTTTTGACCCAAAAATCGAGATAAATGATTCATATCTATGAATAGTGTGATAATCTGGTGCCATCATCCGAGAATCAGTCACCAGTAAGTTACACCAGTAATAATAATTATATCTAATCAAGTCAAGAATGGCGTCCCTTTTTGCTTATATCTAATCTAACCTCTTTTTCTCTCCTTTTCTTTTTTCTCTTTTTGTTTGCCTTCCTGTGTGTGTTTCTGTTTTTATGTGGTGTTGTTCTATTACTACTTTTATTATTATTAACTACTACTTTTCTTTCTTCTTCCTTGTGTAGTTGGTGTGGTGGAGGGTAGTGAAACTCCAGCCCAGACTGGAGCTGTACATGCGCTAATCAAGCAGTGGATGCACTAGCAATCTCTCCTACAAACATCAGCAACAGATTCAAACTACTGAGTTGACTGGAGATATGCCTGCCTGAGTTGACTAACGAGTCAACGACAGCTAGATTTCCGGTTTGCGAAAGACGATAGAACCCTTGCTAACCCCAACTATTTACACCAAATTTTGGCTGCTGAGGGTACCTGTAAACACGAGTGCGGCCAATATATATTTCCCTTCGGGCGATGTAAAGACCAACCAAAAACTGATAGCCACGGGAATCAGGATGGTGTATGAGTTTGGGGAGTGAGAAATGGGTTCGGTAGAATTGACTAATAAAATAAGGAGTTTCGTCAAAGAGTATTTAATATTGACTTTTATTTGTTATGGCACGATTGACAGTCTTTTAACTGACGAGTGCCAAATGGAAGCTCCTAGAGGAGTAAGGTTAAGAAGTTGACTTTCATGGAAGGGAGGAGTGTGGGTACGTATCGTATTCGTACTCGTCGTTTCTCCTTGAGCAAGTACGATGGATCACATTGTTTTACCTGTACACATTTACATACGTGTTTTAATAAATGATGGCCAAGCAATTAGTTTTTCCAAAGCCAGAAGTTAATTACTAGGAAGGTACCTCGGGGATACTTATTGCTATTGTGAAGAAGTGCAGAGAACAATGGAAGTCTTGGATCATATACCACTATAAATGAAATCTGTCTTTGGAACCGAAGAGAAATAGAGAACGAAGACCCGAGGTATTTAATTACCCAATCAATATTGGTTTACAATGTTACAAACCTTATATATATTCTAAATGGAGGTTCATTTAGGTGATATGGTATTTTGGGTGACTTATAAAATCTGAAGACAAACAAGATGAACCGGTAAATAGTGCCTCTACATGTCTCTGTCTGCATCTGTTAATTTAAAACAAATTGCAGTCCTATATCAGTTTGTAATATTGGAGCTACCTTCATTCATATCAAATTAAAAAGAAGACACATCTTAAAACAAAAGGTGCATTTACGTGAGACAATACATGACCAACTGATAGAAACCCAATGCAACTCTAGTAGAGTACTGTTTTCTTTCTTTCTTTTTTAATAAGTGCTCTGATCAGATGTCTATAAATCACCAACCAAAATTCAAGTTTATATAGGGGGTATTACAAACTGCCTCTTCGGAATAATATTCCAACTTCTAACCAACTTTTCCTACAGGGATCTGTAACAACCAGAGTAAATTCATCCCACAACCACCAGAAGGATGAGCTACTCCAAACACCCCTAATAAGCATATCTCAGTAACCATCCCGAAGGTTTTACAGAGTTCATAAATTTCAAAAGAAGGAAAACATATGTGCCTTGAGAGGGGAATGCTGTTTTTGATCAGTGCTTGCCATATGCAACATCTAAGCCTTGATTAATGTGCAATCCTCGATCCCGCAGAAGTCTGAGTAGGCCACAACAAAACATAAACATAAACAAAAGAGAGAAAGAAAGAGACTTAACCTTGTAAACGAGTAAACTTCTATTCTTCTAATATGTGAGAAATGAATGTTATGCTACTTACAATCAGAGAAAGCTGATGGTTGTTCTGGTGTCATGGAAATCTACATGCTAATAATTTTCCCCACTGCCACTGTTTTTCCTGCAAATAAATACCACAACGATCTATTAGTATTAGACCAACATAAGAAGTTGGAAGACATTATTTAATAATTAACAAATGGCATATTACCTTCAGTACGCAGGGTAAATCGCCCAAGCTGCGGAAAATCTGAAAACTTCTCTACACATATCAAGTTACTAACCTGGAAAATACAAAACAAACCAAATCAGCAAAAAAACAACACTATCAGGAATATAAAATCCTGTTAAGGGTGGATGAAAATCGAAGCCCGAATCAGATTTAGACTTGGGAAATGAAAGCATCTAGTGAACAAAGGTTAAAGCTCCTCAAGAGTTCACCTGAATCCGGCATAGAACCACAGCACCATTCTTTACAAAAAGAATCTTCTTTTTCATGGGTTTCTTAGTCTTAGGGTCAATTTGTGCCAGTAACTCAACAATTTCACACTCCTCAACGGCAGAATGAACATGTAAAACTGCCTTGTAACCTGCAGTGAAAATAGCCTGGGAAAAAAAAAAATTGAAGTCAATTGAGTAACAGTACGCATGTAAGTAGAAAAATGAACCAGCAGAAAAGCGAAGTTGAAGAAACCCTTAAGGCATAATACATACGTTATCGAGCAATTCCAGGATTTGCAGTTGGGCATTGAACTCGGTAACTGCAGTTATTGGATTTGCTGCAAGGAAGAATGTAATACGGCTTAGTGTGCATGAGGAAAGTAGAAAATAACAATGAGAACCAGGAACAGGGATCACTAACAGAATCACCTATACACAGAAGTGTTCACAAAGCACTAAGGGACCACATTTAAAATGCAAGGCTTGAAGGTTGAAGCTATAAATGTAAAGAAGGCGTCCACTTTCCCTAACATGGATGAGCCTAAGACTGATACCAGAGAATTTAAGTTTTCATACTTCCCATGTCAGTTCTGAACACCATTTATCGAATTCAACATACAAGCTGGCCAAAAGAGCAAAATGCATCATTCTGGAAATGGAGCTTACCAGTACTACATAACACAAAACCCTCCAATATGTCTTCCTCTTCAATCCCGGATAATTTGACACGTACATTTTCACCAGGACCAGCACGTCTTACTTTGTTTTCATCACAATATACAGCAAGCACTTTAACATGAGCCTGTAAAAAAATTCAATTTATACGAAATCTCACCCTCTCTGAGCGGGAAATAAACCAGAGAAAAATGCTATTTATAAGATAAATAATAGATTACCTTATTGGGAAGAACCACTAAATTATCTCCCTCCCTGATACTGCCAGATTCAATTTTGCCCATTACAACAGTTCCCATGTCCTTAAACTTGTCAATAATTGGCATCCTGATAGAAGATAAATAATGAGAGATCAAACAATGAAAAGATAATAACGCAATTTAACGCCGGAGAAAAGAACCGTGCTGTGCAAAATTAGATACTGTTACTGTCACACAGAGATGAGAATGAGATTCAAATTACTTGACAAGAAAAAGGAAAAAAAAGAAAGGAACCGTACTGTAGTGCAGTGCAAAATTAGTCACTTATTACTGTCACAGAGATGACAACGAGATTCTAGTTACTAGACAAGAAGAAAAGAAAGGACACCAGCCAGGCATTAAATCCTAATCAAAACACCCAAAACAGTGATTACAGTGGTCTTAACAAAATTTTCATTTCTGCTATCTTAGAAAGTAGTATTAAAAATTTATGCCAGTGGGAGGAAATTAATGAGCTTTAAAAAAGTAAAACCGGAAACACAACCCTGGGAGTAGAAAATCAATCAAATAAACACTTACAAATCCATTACTGACTTCAATTCAATGAAGGCTTGAGTACTTCGTGACTAGCCAAAACAATTACCAATAAGGACTGGACATAAGTAAATTTATTGCGCATAGAGACGACACGATGGAAATTTACATAAGCGTACACTAACAAAAGTTTAGGGGAAAAAAAAACTATAAATATCTTACCTGACTGGACCTTTAGGATCTCTCAGAGGAACTTCAATAACATCCATAACCTCAAAAAGACATGGTCCATCCCACCAAGGACAGACACTCTTATCCAAACGTGTTTGCATGTTTGAACCAAGCAGAGCAGAAATAGGAAGAAATTGAACATCTACATGTTGCGAACAAAGTACACTCGTTAAATATTCACCCGGAAAAGTTAGAAGCACAGGATACAGCATGAGATTGTACACTCTAGTATCAGAATGTTTGCAGCATACTTCCCTTCAAGAGATTCCAAGAGATTTCTTGCAAATTGCCGTAAAAAGCGAAATTCATACATTAAATATTCAAAATTCATACATTAAATGTTCTTGTTACAGTATTTCCAATCTTAAGGGAATTAGGGTAAATAAGTCACAGTATATGCGGTCAACTGAGGCGCTTTTCTAGCACTATTTTAATCTCACGGTAGCACAAGGTTTATATAAAACAATCTAAACGTAAATAAATTGCTCGGGCATAAATTTAAATACCCAACTGGAGTGGAACTTGATCACAAAGACCCAACACTATGTGGTAATAGGTAATGATGTGACTGGGGTTAGCAGGACTGGGACAACACCAGTGCATAAAACGGACATGAAGTACCTATATGCGTGCAACGAATTTACACTGACCATATATGATAATTAAGCACATAAAGATACACATATATGGTTATCACTTCTAACAGGAACGTTCTGTCAAATTAGACTGGCTATAAATGAGAATCCAGAAATGCAACCCAATAAAGCTGGAGCCATGATAAAAATCTAGTATCTGAGTGGAGGTAATCCAGAATGGAAGTAATGAAGTAGTGTACACAATATCTAACATCTAAAAGCACCAAGGAACTAAGAAAATGGACCTTTACCTTTCTTCACATTGTAACCCGATGATTTAAGGAAAGGTATCATCTTTGATTCTATTTCAGTGTACCTAAGGAAATAATTGCTCATTAGGAAAAATCTGGAATCTAAAAAAAAAAAAAAAAATGGTGAAAAAATACAAAGACAAGGGTGAACAGGATAAAGCACATGGGAAGCACCTCTCTTTGGACCATTGCACAGTTGGATCGTCCATTTTGTTCACTACAACGAGCAACTTAGAAACACCCAAGGTTTTGGCAAGTAAGACGTGCTCTCGGGTTTGTCCACCTCTTTCATATCCAGTTTCAAACTCTCCTTTCCGAGCAGAAATTACCTGAATATTAACAATCATTAATCTTCAATAATCCCAAAAACAAAAATTTAAGAACTACCCACAACCAAAACTTACCAACACCCCTATATCCGCTTGAGAGGCTCCACTGATCATATTTGGGACATAGCTCTTGTGACCCTGAAGAAACCACAAGAGGCAAAATTAGAGCAGAAGTGAAAAACGAACCATTCAGTTTCATCGCAGAGACATCGGGCCAAGATCAGATTCAAGATAATTCGGAGAACTGCAGGAGATGATTTTGATACCATAGAAACACAGATCTACTTTCCAGTGTCACATTCTATTGTCCTACGAAAGGCTCTCCACTTATTATAAATACGTGAACTAATCGAGTTCTTTGGGCGACATTTGAATCATTAATAAGACGAACCTACTGACAACTTCAGTCCGAACTAAGATAAATGAAAAGAAAAGAGCATCAAGAGAGGAAAAAAGAATACCGGGGCATCCAGGATTGTGAACCTCGTGTTTTCCGTCTCGAAATGTGCTCTACCAACCTCCACTGTCTTTCCCTGCAGAACACATTATGGAATAACATGTATTATTTCAGTAACCAGGATAAAAAAGTAGTGTGATGGTCAAAGGAGTCATGTCAGTCATATCACATGGTACTCTATGATCAGTAATTAGCAGCGGCTTTTATAGCGACCGCGTCTAGTCTCATTATTCGAAACATCAATATCAACATGTGTCTCAACTCTTTCAAACGGGAAATAAGACAACCCCACGCTCTCCAAGGAAAAAATAAAGTTAATTTTGATGGGCTGTGATAGACACATCTCGTTATTAAGCCTCAAAAACTTCTATATAATGATTCATTTCGCGAAGTTCTATCTACTCCTAGATCTTATCTTCCTAGTTGCAATAAAGAGGATGCAATGCCGCAGCTTTAAGTATGAGGTTAACGCAAACACCTTTGGCATGCTTCAATTTGAAACTGCACCTCAGTGCAGCCTCATTCTTTGAGCATATTGCCTGGCCGGTCTACATCTCAGCACTTCTTGAAGCATTGCCTTGAAAAAGAATATACAAGGCTTGCACAAAGTTTAAATACTATAAGAAACAAACCTTTACACGCTCTTCCTCATTTGTGTCCATTATATATGCCATGTACCTAGTACACAGAGGAAGGGAAAAAATAATTAGGTTCAATCCCATAATTTATCCAAATAGAAAGAGAAAAAGGTTTCTAAATAAGAGATGTTTCAAGTGTGCAACCAAAGTAAGTATAGTCATATATGGGAACTTCTTAAATAAGCACACAAAATCAATTGTTTGTCTGCCAATCATCTCCATCTTTGGATTATATATATATATATATATGTAACTAACTGAAATGAAATGAAATCCTCCACTCATATACTATCATTGTGAAAGAAAATGAAATTAAACAGAACATGAGATTTTTGTATGCCTTTCCATACACTAGTTCTACCATTCCCATTAACAAAAAAGATGAAAATTGTGTCAGCGACATGCAACTTAAACCACACTTCAGCCATGTATAACTTAGAACTTATTCTGTATTGGAATTCATCGATAATAGTTATATCAACACCTCTAATCTTTTTTCCTTTTTTTTGGTAAACAGTAAGGCTGATGTTCTCTGCAAGGTCCGCCCCAAGCAATACGTCTAACCAGAAAGCAGAGAACTGAGACAGCAACTACAGATATAGCTTAGACTACCTGACGCAGACTTCCTTTAGATGATTCATATCACAATCAGACCTCACTAACTGACAGATAAATGAGGCAGGACTTTTAAAGTGATTTTGCACAAGAAATCGACTAAATTAATGTTCCAACAAGCAATTTACTTGCCATCTAGAGATAAAAAGGGACAGCAGATGAAAATTTATAAATACACTGTAATGGACATCGTGAAAAACAGAAGATTGTCTAACCAGCTTTCACGACTCTTATCCTTGGCTTCCTTCTCATATTTCTGTATTGTTCGATCATCCACCTGACCACTGAGAAAAAGAATTTGCCCACCAGCTGTGGACTTACCGGCATCTGCACTCGGATAAAGCATAGATGCGAGGATGAATGAGATAACACCCAATTGACTAATCTTCTCCTACTATATCTAATCCCAAACAGCAATATTCAGCAGGAGATAAGCACCAGCACAGTGATCGTAAGGTTAAGCAACAAAATACATTTACAAGAATGGAAGCAATGAAGCATATATTCCTCAACTTAGAAAGCATACCCGAAATGCCAAAAATATAAAAACCAAACAACAAATTACCAAAAGCAATAGATCATGAAAATGTTATGCTGAGTTATTATTGTATTTGCAAACTACCAAACCCATATGTGATTAAGCTAGCTTTGATGCAGAGTGCATGCTTCAGCCTCAACCAAAGTAGATTTACATCTCACTCTGTCGAGACTTCATCCTCGAACAGTTATAGAGATAATAACAAGCTTCCAAACAAACATATGAAATGGAGAGATTTTTATGCATTTTTTGTCTAAAATCTGAATTACTATATGATGGCGGATCATAATCATCACAATTCCGCATTTCTATACTACCACTGTTCATACCATTGCACTGAAGCAAAATAACTAATGGGACGCGACGATTAGACGAACTTACCAACATGACCAATAAAAACGACATTCAAGTGCCGCTTTGTCTGTTCTTCCTTCTCTTCTACCTCTTTAGTTTTTTCTGGACTAGCCATTTCCTCATCTTTAACTGAAATGAAATAATACATGACACAGAAGTTAGACTGACTGTTCAAAATATTGGTACGACAACTTCAAAGCAAAGCAAAAACATTATGATTACCAGTAGGGTCTAAGTGCAAATGTTGATCACTTGAGTGGACCTCTTCCTTGACATCATCTACCAGAAAGCAAACATAGGATAACTTCGCATTAATTAGGTAACTTCTTAGTTCTTATTCTTATCAATTAAGGAAAGCACAAGTTTATACTATGATGACTGTTATCTATTCAGAATAATACTGAGAATTCCTTATAAAATTCTTGGTTAAGGATTCAAAGTACTACAGTCTACATAAACTCAATATTTGTTTCCTAGCCAAGGCATTGGTAGCACTGAGCTAATAGAGAGACAGATTCTTACAATTGAAACCCTAAAAACATAGTCACAAACACATAGAGTACTAAACCATAGAACTAACCTTCCTCCATTTTATCATGTGTCTCAACTTCTTCAGGAGCAGCGATTTCTCCATTGTTATCATCTGATAAACAATCAACCAAAAAATAAATAAATGAAAATCACTTAGAAAATAATTCCGATTCAAAAGTAGAAAACCCGAAGGAAGATAATTAGGTGGTAGAGTTCCCAACCTGCAGAGTCCAACTCCAAGGACTGGATGCTTTTTTGGATTTCGTCTTCGATATCTAGTAATCATCAAAAACACATATAATCAATCAGTCTCAATAGGGAGAAAAAAAAGAACATATCAAGATGAAAAAACTAAATCAGAAACCCTAAATCTGAAAGTAACAAAGAGAATTGCAAAACAAACATAAGAATCAATTGAAAACGAGGAATTGAAAAGCGAAAACATGCGATAGTGATATCTTCTTACTCATCGTTTATTCAGAAATTCTCCTCTCGCAATCTAGGGTTTGGTTAGTGACAGAGAGGAGAGAACGAGAGAGATAAAAGCGCTGGAGCTTGTGAAGGAATTCTATTTTATTTATTTTTGTTTGTGAGGATTGTAGCGTGGAGGTGGAGCTGTAATATACCAAAATCCTACGGCTGTAAATATTTTTTAGAGTAAAGTTGACTGGCTAATTATCCTGGCCGTCGAGTGGTTCTAGACAAATTCATTTAGGGGAGTTAGCGTGATTAACCCTCTCAGACTCGGTGAAAGGATCAGTAACCGACCTAGAAATTTGACTTGGGTCAAACTGGCCCTGACGAGATAGGGCAGACCGCCTAGTCTAAAACTAAGATGGATCGGGCAAGCAACGCAAGATCAAAAATACCAAGACTGCTAATGGGGGTACCATTTTGTTTGGGGTGTACCAATATGCATATAGGACAAAAAATCATTTTCCTTTGGGTTGATACACTCCCAAGCAAAATGGTAGCCCCCATTAACAGCCTTGAAAAATCCTTCGGTTTCTCCAAGAGCGGTTGTAAATCCCATAAGTCATAAGCAATTTTTGCTTTACAAATGATTAATGTTTTTGCTTTTGCAAGTTTTTCTGAAATTGTGTTCCCAAACAAGATTCTGATTATCTTACTTCTGGAAATTAAAAAGTAGATTATCAAAAAATATCCAAATATGCAATTAGTATTTGTGTGTCCCTATTAAAGTTTCTAATTCGGACAAAAATAACCAAACTATTAATAAATCGATTCAGTTCGGTTCCTGTCAGTTCCAAGTAACTGACAAAGTAAAAAATAATAATTGTACATCAAAAGAAGCTTTTTGATAGATTTACAATTTACAATCTAATTTACGACTTGTCAAAATTCACAATCTCACCCATGCGTTCTCCACAGACTTACAAAATTTACAAACTTGCCCACACATTCTCCACAAGCTTACAATACCAAAGTAATGGCTTGAACCCCATTATTCCTCCACTTTTAAACACCAGATTCAGTAACCTAATCGCTCATCATTCCACACATACCCTATGTTGAGCATGACTGAAACTGCGCACAAATACAACCAATTCACGAGCTCATCTATAAGATTATGGTATATTTGACTTTGGGTCATAAAAAAGTGACCAGAATTGTGATTGGGTCACGAAAATATTTTAATTAGAGTTTGGGTCACAGGACCGTGGTTGACCGTCTTGACCGTTACCATATAATAAATCTTTTAATTAATTTGAATTTAACTAACTCCGTCAGTGATCCTTAGCGCGTGAGTCGCACATGTAATTAAAAGTCTATTGAAATGCATCCAACCGTCTGAATTAATCTATTAAAACGCATCTAAAGGTGTGGTGGTGGAGAGAAAGCTTAGCCGGCTGTTAAGTATTGACTTGAAACATGTTGTGCGAGAAACTGAAGATGTGGAGGTGAAGCGAACAAATCAACAATTCGATTTCATAACCAAATTTCTTAATTCAACATAAAGCAGTAATCAATATGCGAAAACTAATTGAATACTCATCAATAAAACTCGACTCAAGTTTCACCATTAAAATCTCTATATGATTTCAAAATTTTCAACTTTTTCTACCCCGTGAAGAGCTGGTGAGATTTGATCAAATTGGTAATTACGGGTTAGGGTTTTTATGATGAATGAATATGTTGATTGTGTTGAATACATGAGAGCGGCTAGAAGATCTAGGATTTTTTTAGTTGATTTTCTAATATGAGTTTCCATTATTGTTATTGATTGAAGTTTCATTGCCATTTCCAATGTAAAAACCATTTCAATGCAGATTCTCGAAAAACAGGAAATAATGCAGTTCATGCTAAAGTTGTATCGAATCCAAAGAAATAAAATGGGTATGGTTTTTTTGGAGTTGAAGAGAAGAAAAGGGGGAGTCTAGAAGCGGAAAGGTTAAGGAATAAAAGAGGAAGGTAAAGAGACCTTAAAAAATTTCCAATCTCAACCTATTAACAGTGTGATCATTGCCCGACCACAACAGGGAAGAATAAAATAAATGATCTCCACCGTTGATAATTATTACTCATACATGTGGCAAACGGAAGGTACAGTGGCTAAGTTAGTAAATAAACTAAACTCGAAAATTATGTTGGTCATTTCCTCATTTAACTGAATTTTCTAACGGTCAAGATGGTCAATCACGGTCCTGTGACCCAAACTCTAATTAAAATATTTTCGTGACCCAAACGCAAATCTGGTCACTTTCTTATGACCCAAAGTCAAAATATCCCTAAGATTCTTTATTTGCATGAGAAAATATCGTATTGAGTCTTAATCAATGATCACCACTGTCACTGCGTGCAAATATCGAGCTCATCTGTAAGATTATTTATTTACATAGGAAAATATCGTATTAAGTCTTGATCAACGATCACCTTGAGTCTTACTCCTCCAAAAAGCTCATCATAGTTTGAACTATTGCATATATACTTCACGACCAAACGTGTCCAACTTCACAGACTGACACTCCAAACTTATGTACCACTTCAGCAACCTCGACGGGATTTGACAATGATGTCCTTTTAGACTCTTTAAAGAAAATATATTTTTAGTCTTTTACAAATTCTGAGTAAGCGTATAATTTTGGCTTCGCAATAGTCAAACCACAACAAAGTTCGGACTCGGATAGAACCATGACTAATGCCGAAGAATTTATTGTTACCATCATAATATTTCATAAATTCATACAATCTTGTGCATATCCAGTACATAATCTTCCTCCATGTGTACACCAACGTTTCAAAATTTGATAATTCGCCATTTTAGAGCACTGCTCAGTCGAACTCGCAAGTTTTGCTATCTCAAGCTTGTTGTCAATGTGAGATGCGCAAAATTATATCTTGATTTCTAGTCTAGTAAAGTCAAGTCTCAGACTAAAATTAGGGTATGGTAGTCGAGTATCATACATCACTGAGTAACCTTCGAAGATTGAAGACGGAAGACCAAACGAAGAGTTTTGGAGAACTTCATCAACAAAGAGGTATGTGAAGACTTAACCATCCTATTTTACTCACAACATTTAAAATTCTATCTTTATGAGATTATGTCGTATGATTTTAGTAGATTTAAAATTGCAAAAAACAAATTTCATGCCAATTTTGTCTTGATAAATCCCTCTAAATATGATTCAAACAATGGATGTTTATAGATCCTTAACAATCTTGGTTAAAAACAATTTATTCTTCAAAAGTTATTTTTGTTTCAAGTTGATCATTCAAAAACTTCTCATGCAATGATATTTATTATTTATGGCGATTGGGAATCCTTCAAATTGTTTAAAGAAAGTTTTCGGAACTACAGAGATTTTGGACACAGGGTAGGTACGCGTACCCTAGACATCTGAGTTCCAGAATAGGGTAGGTACGCATACCCTAAGATTTTAAGTTCGTGAATGAGGGAAGTACGCATATATACCCAGTACGCGTACTTTAAGGGCATGAGTTTTGGAGATTGATGACTGAAGACCAAATGAAGAGTTTTGGAGAACTTCGTCAACAAAGAGGTATGTAAAGACTGAACCATCTTATTTTACTCACGACATTTAAAATTATATCTTTATGAGATTATGTCATGTGATTTCAGTAGATTTAATATTGCAAAGAAGAAATTTCATGTCAATTTTGTCTTTATAAATCCCTCGAAATATGATTCAAGCAATGGATGTTCATAAATCCTAATCTAGGATATGGTCCCATTTCTAAGCTCCCAAACAGACCCTTAACAATCTTGGTTAAGAACAATTTATTCTTCAAAAGTTATTTTTGTTTCAAGTTGATCATTCAGAAACTTCTCATGCAATGATATTATGATTTATAGCGATTGGGAATCTTTCTAATTGTTTAAAGAGAATTTTCGGAACTACAAATATTATAGACGCCGAGCAGGTACGCATACCATAGACATCTGAGTTCTGAAACAAGGTAGGTACGCATACCCTAAGATTATGAGTTCGTGAATAGGGGAGGTGCGCATATATACCCAATACGCGTACCTTGGCAGCCTGATTTCACGAACTGGTCTACAGGTATGCGTACCCAGGCCCAGTTATGAAGCGTTTCAAGTTGTGCTCCATCACAAGGTAGTTTTTTTTAGCTGCCATGGGCTTGTTTTTCTACGGCCCAATATTTTTGGTTTATTGAAATTTTTTTAGAAAAAATGGACGGGAGCACCGACGGATACTAGCTAACTTCTCCTGTAACTTTTCCTACACAAAAATAAGATAGATCAAGTTATCGGTCAACCTTAGAGGATCTCAAATTGCAATTGACGCATGCGAGAGAGGGAGAGGAAAAAATTACCAAATCAGGCCAAATCCAAGCATACCATTTGTTTCCATTTAGTTCATCCATAGTCCACATGCACTATTATTATTAAGTGTAGCTCTGCATTCTATATTCATATAAGTGATTAGTTATTATAACTTATTTGCATAACTCCTGGACTAAAATTAGTGTTTCCATAATTCAATTCAGATTCAGTACATATGTTAAATTCTTGTTTGTATGTTGCATAATCATCACTGATGTTTGATACCGAGTACTGAATTCCTGATAGGAGGCAATATTTTGATTATCAATTAATCAATACACTATTACTATAATTTCCTATTAACCTAGGTTTCCTCTGTGAAACATAATTATGTTTACGACTTGAAAACTTCACTTAGGGATTCGTGAAGCCATATCATGGCTATCTTTTACCTGATAATTTGTATATCCTGATCTTGTACATATTGATCAATTAGGTTTTCGTTAATCTCCGATCAGGAACGAGATATATAGAAACCTCAAAGTTCTCTTCGTCTCAGACTTTGTGATTCCTAAAGATATATATCTAAAACTCTTATTTATTGATCAATTTAAATTAATCCTAAAAGTAGTTATAGTAATCCAGGCTTCTCAGCGAACTGAGTGTAAGTATTTCAGATTCATGAGGTTTGCTAGCTTTATATATTGCAAAAATATTTCCAAGCCTTGATTTAAATTATCTAAAGGGAAATTAATTAGGCTTATCTATTAGAGGCAGATTGGTATTAAAAGTATTTACTTAGGTTGAACCAATTCTTAGGCTGTAAAGGACGTCATCTAAGGGAATCAATTGCGTACAGCCTTGCGAGAATTCAATATACGTAAGGAGCACAACTGCAGCTGAATTGCTTGGAGTGTTTATTCGGTCTCAACTACATTCCAGTCTGAAGTCTGATAGTAGGCTAGTGTATGTTGCGGCTTAATACAGTTTGGTGTTGAAAAGTGGATGAGGTCCCGGGGTATTTTTGTAGGTGCAGTTTTCCTCGTTAACAAAACTTTTGGTGTCTTGTGTTTTTCCTTTTTCGCATCATATTATTTTATTTTTATAATGTGAATATCACAAGTATTACGTATTCAATCTAGGTAGTTTAAGTCTTTATTAATTGTGATCAATGACGAGACTTGTTCATGTTGAACTCGTATCTTGAAAGATATATAACAAGTTTCATACTTGTCAGAATTCGGATCCTCTTGATTTGGATAGGACTAGATTGATCTTGGATATTAATTTGTGAGATCGCCCAAGAACTCTTCTGCATAATCAGGCTCACGGCTTTATCAGTCTAGACATATTGATTGTGGAAGAAGAAAAGAAAAGCTTTATATACATATTATTCAAGGATCTTTAATTTAGATCTACTTGCAATTGTATTAGGTTTTTTCCATACATGTGTTTGCAATTAGTGGTGTACTTAGTACCCTCTCCTTTTCAATTGGTACCAGAGCCGGAAAACACCGTAGACCTAATAAGTTTGTGTTTGTATTGTTCTTAAAAGTATTATCTTAATGGGTAACTGCTTTGGGAGGCTTGTTTCTACCTTAAAGATTCTTCAAAGTTTTTTATCCAAGGGACCAATCAATTGGTCAGTCACTCTAAATACTTTCGAGGAAACTAAGACCTCCAATCTTTCAATCAATGGTAAAGAATCTTAAGGAAAAATAAAATTTCCCTTAGCAAGGGAAAAAGTCAAGAGTACTAAGCTTTGCTTTCTTAAAAGGTTGTCTCTCAAACTTTGTAAGGAATGCATCAAAGGATGGTATATAGACGAAAATCTCTTCAAAGCTATCAAAAATACTCTTGAATTCTTGCAATGTCTTGCTTCGATTAAGAATAAGATTAATTCCTTGCATTATTCCGACTCTGATGAAATTTGTTTTAACTAGTGTGGACAAATTGGACATGTTGGGAAGTCTTGCACAATCTCTAAAAAGAATATTGCAAAGATGTTGACTACTCCAATTGGATATGGAACTCAATTGATTGATCACTTCGTTAACATAAAAGGAATTGAACGGTGGACATCATGCTCCAAGCACGAAAGACGGATACTATCATTCTGAGATGGTTCTTGAGCATCTTCTTGCTCACCCAAACAAGAGTTTGGCACCACCCGATCATGTACGTAGCTTGAGATAAGGTAAGTGACAAATAAGTAGTTTATTTTTGTTTTGTGTTTATTCTGGTTTATTCTTATCTTTCTGTTCTATGTCTTATAAGGTGCTTCTAGTGGGATATGAGTATTTATTGATACTCTGCACTGGATAATAAAGAATATATATTCTTTTGAGTAATGAAGACATTAAAAGTTCCGCCTTGTCATGTTGAGACTTGTTTCATAGAGATGCGACTATACTACGTAAATCCCTATGTGGTGTCATGTTGTCTCTTAGGCACCTGTATTTGTACAAGAAAGTAAAAATTGACGTGGTGCTACCACATCATTAACATTGAGTCCAAAATGTAATGACTTGATGTGGGTATCAACAAACCTTGTGCTCTTAACAATATACTTTCCCTATTTATCTTTCCTAAGCAAGAGACAAGCACAAAATCCATGGGAATATTTGTTAACTAGACAAGTTTAAGAATGCTCTTAGATAATTATCTAATCATCATGTTGATATTTAAACTTAGGTTTGTGTTTGGAAAAAAAAACTACCATTTTAATGTTTTCCTTGTTGGTAATCGGAATTTTTTGGGTAACGCGATTCATCTTGGTAAAATACATACTCTTGTCGGATTATGTATCTAATTTTGATTGAGTTTTTACTCATTAACGAAGACGTATATGTGAGTCTAAGTGATAGCGTCTAAATTTTGGTATATATTTTTATCGAGAAAAGTTTCCCGAAAGGGATACTTTTGAAAATTATTAGATGTTTTAGCTATTACCTTCAAGATAGTTATCTGTCTCGAGACCGATCAAGCCCATTAAGGCTAACATAAGGTTCGCAGGTTCGCGAACTACTTATGTATCTTCTTCTCAACAGTTCACGAACAGTGACGAGAAAAGACACCCAAGGTTACAGAACCAGTTGCACTTTTCATGTTTTTGGAGTTGGTTTTCCTAAATCTTGATACCATCTTGCTTGGAATGAAATTTATTCTTCAAAGACGGTGTCAATTGAGGTGATTGTTCCTCCAATAAACTTTGTTGATAACACTTGCATGTATTAACATTAACATATAAACCATGGCATAACATTGAACCATTTAAATGGTACTGTGTCAAGTGATGCCACTTGATGCCACCATCAATTTGCTATATCTTAATCGCTACCAAAACAGTTCCAAGTGTAAGCTAAGCTATGATTTTGAACTACAGAAGATTTTTCAATGTGCATACATATTATATATAGCTACTGATTTCGAGATCGAGTAACAAAAAATAAATAAATAATTAACCAATAATGAAAATCCTAATCAATCAAAATACTAAAGTTCGCGTCTTACCAGTAATTGATTGTGGTTCAATTTCATTGTACAATTTCGAGCTAATGGTTCCATTCATTATATTGTTCTAGAGAATTAGCGTGCATGATCAATTCTCATTTAGAGCATTAAGTTTTTAACTTTATGTGGCGTTAATCATAGCCATAGAGATTAAAATAGACGAGTGTTAGCCAAGATTAAAAATGTGTTTTCAAACATAAGTGGCAAAAACATGAGTTTAGAAAAGTTTTCAAGATTAACCAATCGGCGCGGTTCACACAAGCACCAACTTAACAAATATTTGGTTGGAAAATTGGAAGTAGGGAAAACTCTATAATTATTGGATGAAGTAGAGGTAACTACAAATTGAATTAGCCAAGTAGTGGTAACCGCGGAATCCCCTGTATTTTACAATGATATCACTTGTTTCTTAAATTTGTTCAAAGCATTTTTTTTTTAAATTCTCGCAGCAATTACATAGTTGCATTCAGATAGTTAAGTATTTATTTATGAATGGCATAATACAATTATCTCGAAAGATGAATATATGTATTAACCACCTCGACGACATGGCTGTGAATTTCGGATTTGAGTATAAATTTGGTGTAAATTTTATTGTTAATGAAAGAATCAAATTCTCATTCTCCACAACACTTCAAATGAGCAAGTCCATTTATTACTTGTGTGATATGCATGTAGACGGTAATGTCATAGATTTTTTGTTTCATAAGAAGATGTTGGCATCGAAACGCGAGTGTGACTTATAGACGCCGGCATGCCTAGTTACAACAGTACCATTTTTAACTCTACACTCATGTGTCTTCAATCTTAACTAGTTAAACTTAAATTTCTTATTTATTACTAGAATTACTGGATTGCTAACCAACTCTTATACTCTTAGTTTAGTTCATAATAATGAAAGATGGAATATAGGGTCGTGCGTATATATATAGTAGTGTTGGTGTTTACGGATTATTAACTCTAAAAGAAGTGGATCGACAAATAGAGCAAATCTTATTTATCAAGTTTGTTACATCCAAAAAATGAGGAAAACAAACAACTATTTATATCCAGAGAAAAGTGGGTCGGCACAACAACAAAATAACACGTATAAATCACGTATCCAAGATTAGTAATGTTGTAAATCTTAATGACTAAATAAACTTCATTATTTCTTATCTTAATTAGATTAGTAAAGGAGATGGAATGACCTCTAAAAATTATCTCGAGCAGTGAATGGTGGGCCATCCACAAATAACGTGTTCACACAACACTCCCCTTGGACCACCATTCTAAGAACGTTGCCTCATAAAACCTTATCGGTAAACCCAATGAGACAAAACCCGAACGATGGAAAAAAGTACAACAAAAATCTTAGAACGGTGTTGGACACGCATATACTGCATCATTAAAACATTGACAAGGAAATCCCAGTGGAACAAAACTTGGCAAAGTAAAACGAGTACAACGTGTTATAATCCATAACAAAACTTCCCCTGAACAAAACCTCTATTAATTTGACTGATTATACATGCGGTGCATTCCTATTCCATAAACCAGCTTCTGGAATATATATCTTTGTTGGTAAGGACTTGGTGAACAGATTGGCATAATTCTCACAAGATTGTATCTTATGGATATCAATATCGTTGTCCATCAGGAGGTAGTGAGAATAAAATAATTTCTGCAAAATATGCTTCACTCCCTTGATGTAGGCTTCTTTAATTTGTATTATACATGCTGAATTGTCTTCACAAATTTTTGTTGGAGAACTGGTAATGGATGTTAGACCGCAAAAACTTCTGATATGCTCAATCAATAACCACAGTCACACAAATTTTCTACTTGCTTTGTGGAGAGCAATTATTTCTAAGTGATTTGAAGAAGTAGTTAGCACGCTCTGGTTACCAGAATGCCATGAAATTGCAGTACCACCATTGGTAAAAATGTACCATGTCTGTGAGAATCCTTTGTGCGGGTCTGATAGATATCCAGCATCTGTAAACCCTATTATCTACAAATAGGCTGAAGAATCTTTCGAGTAAAACAAACCCATGTTGGTAGTACCGTGAAGGTAACGAAAAATCTGTTTTACCCCTGTATAATGTCATTTCGTTGGATCAGAACTGTACCTGGCTAGCAAATTTACGGCAAAAGAAATGTCATGCCTAGTATATTGAGCTAAATATAACAAAGCCCAAATTGCAATTAAGTATGGTACTTCTGGACCAAGTAGTGCTTCATCCTCCTCTTTAGAACGATATAAATCTCTTTTAGGATCATGAGATCTAACAACCATTAGGGTGCTACGCGGATATGTTTTGCCCATCTTAAAGCGCTTCGGGATTTTTTCTGTGCAAGTGGATTGATGGACTAGAATTTTGCTTTCATAACGCTCAAGTTGTAGGCCAAGTTTTTTTTTTGTTTTACCGAGATCTTTTATCTCGAACTCCTTCTTTAAGCATATATTCAATTGCTTTGGAGAGCTCATCAGGAGTTCCAACTAAGTTGATGTCATCGACATATACAACTATTATTGCAATTCTAGATTTTGTCCTTTTAATAAATACGAAAGGGAAAATAGGATTGTTCACATATCCCTCTTTTATTAGGTATTAACTGAGGCGATTATACCACATTTGCGCGGATTATTTTAATTCATATAGAGCTCTATTTAATTTTAGTGAATACATATCACGTGTAACTTGAATCCTTCCGGAAGTTTCATATAAATGTCAGTATCTAGCTTGTCATATAGATACGCAGTGACCTTTCAGAGACTGCCAGACTAATTAAATATCGAAGGTAATTACATTCATAACAGGTGTATGTCTCTTCGTTGTCAATCCCAGGTTTCTGTAGGAAACCCTTTGCCACTAGTCATGCTTTATAGCAATGACTTCATTTCTATTGTTACGCTTTCTCACAAACACCCATTTGTAATCTACAAGATTCACATTTTCTGGTGTTTGTATTGGGCCCCGAAAACATTATGTTTAGGATAGATTCCAATTCAACTTGGATTGCCACTTTTCATTTATGCCAATTGTCTCTTTGTTGACATTCCTCTATAGAGAGTGGTTCAATATCATTATTATCCGTGGCGATTTCCTACTGAGAATGAAGATATGTCGTTGACAATAACTATGTTACTATCCCACACTTTTCTGTTGCATGCGTAATTTATGGAAATTTCCTCATTCACAGGTACCTATGTCTCTGCTGAGACTTTATCCTCTTCAGGAGGTTCATCTGACAAAGTGCATCGTTCCTTGATAGTCTCTTCAAGAGCACTATTTGTATCATATTCAAGAGCGCTATTTTTGAATGAGACAGATTGGCTATTCCTCTTTCGAGAGACATAATCTTTTGAATCAACTGGTCTTCCATGCTTCAGGCGCGGTTTTGATGATTCGTTTGTTGCTGAGCTCCCAACTTTTCCTGTTGGTATATCAATCCGAGCTGAAGCATTTCTAACAAGCAAATACGATTTTGTAATTCAACCAGTATCAGTAAATGCACCTGGCATTTAATTTGCAATATTTTACAGATGTATAATATTTTGGATCTCAATTTCAAAAATGAGGGAATCTTATTACTTCTTTCAGTTTATCAAGTTTGTTACATCCAAAATGAGGAAAACAAACGGCTATCTATAGCCAGAGAAAAGTGGATCAGTACAATAACTAAACAACAAATCAACGTGTACACGAAAATTATGTCGAATAGTGAATGGTGGGTCATCCACAAATGACATGTTCACACAACAAAAAGGAAGAAAAATCAATAAAGTATTTTTCAAGGATAAGTAATTTAGATAAGCAAACAATTCGGCTAGATAGATCTTAAATATGTTTGTGAAGCTGACACGACTTAAAAGAACTGAACATTGACAATTGACTTGAAGTTTGTCCGTAGACCAGTTTGACCTAACCAAATTATCAGAAGGGAATTGATAGAAACGGTTGGATCTAGTAAGAATTGCACTTCAAATGGACATAATGGAAATTGAAAAGGAGATATTGATAGAAGCGTAATTCACAAACTTGGTCGCTCAAAAAATGCTATGCAGTCTTCTTCGTCATCCAACACCTTTTGTGTTCCAAGCTACAAAATAAGGCCACGGTTAAAATACTAGCTAGTATGTTCAAAATGAAGCCTTTTGAACGTATTAGAGAATGAAGTTATGCAAATAATGTACTAAATATGTACCTTAAACAAGGGTCGTAGGCTTGCCTTCATACTCTCATCTTCCAAACTCAACCACTCCTCGAATACTTCTTCGTTATTTCCCTGGATCACTTCCAATTTAGGTGGTATATGCTGGTGAGTCAAAGGTAGCTTCTTAAGCTTTTTACACCGGCGTACCTCCAGATGTACCAATGAAGGCCAACTGAAAGTTATTGATGTGTGTCCATCTTGGTGGAGACTGGAGAGATTTGGTAGATTAATTAGATATAACTCCTCTAGTTTGGGAAGCACTTCTACCACTGTTGGTGCGATTGTCTCTTGCAAATCTTCCTCTGATACAATTATTGTAACCAAGCCTCTGCATCCACGAATCACGAGTTTCTCCAATTGTTGAAGAGCAGTAACAATACTTGGTGTGAACAAATGCGTCAATTTAGAACAATGTTTCACCTCCATTACTTTCATGTTTCGGAGGCTATGGATGGGACTGAAAGTTCCTTTCCAGATAGCTGTGATTCTGAGTTGACTTAAAACAAGTCGCCGAATCCGAGGTAATAAGATGATGGCATGTTCTTCTTTCTCATTAGACGACAACCTTCCTTCTTCTAAAGGAAATACCTCATTTAACTGCCAGCAATCTTCAACTGAGAGTTCTTCTAGATTCTTTAACTTCAATAACACATCCAGAGAAAATATACGGACTAAATTGAAGCATCTGGAAACACTCAACAATTTTAAATTCTTGAATAAGGATTCTACTGGCATTGGGCCATGAAAGATCTCCTTCAAGTTGTACACCGAGTACAAGTGTAGTACCTCTAATGCAGTGAATGCCGTTTTCGGAATTTCCCCTTCTATCACACAAAGAAGATATTCCATCATATGGCAGTTACTCACCTCAAGATGCTTCAGATTATTAAACACAGGGCCATCACCGCTTGTAACAAGTGGTCCTACGCTCTTGAGATCAGAACAACGTGTTAACTCTAGCTTTGCTGATTTCGCAGCCAAAACCTTGATAGAGTTGTAAAACGGAGGTGAGCCACTTAAAGTACTGCATTGAGACTGAGATAAAAGACTGGATGCAGGTGGTGAATCAAAACTTCTATGTGCTCCACTGGAACCTAAATACATGGAAAAGCATCCAGAGGCCCATATTGCTTTTAATACCACATCATTTAGAGAATTCAAGGACACTACTTCATCTAGATTGGCAGCACTACAGCTTCCATCACTCGTTCCTCCAATCTCCCACCCTTCAAAGCTGTTGCGCATGTTCAAGTTTTCCAAACAAGACAATCTTGAGATAATATTTGGTGGAATTGTAAGTCCAGGGGATTCTGATAGTTTTAATGACTTCAGATGAGATAATTCCCCTATTTCTCCAGGTAAACTGATTGATGACTCCCAACCTGCTATACAAAGAATTTCCAGTTTCTTCAGTTTTCCCAGTACAGACATATCTTGTTGACTATGGAACTTACAGTAACTCATATTAAGTGAGTTAAGATTCACAAGGCATGAAACTGATGAAGGCATTGAACATATACGAGTTCCACTTATATCAAGAGATAAAAGTGCAGTCATGCTTTTGAAAAAACTATTAGGGAGCTTCTCCAGATAACGGTTCCGTTGCAAAGATAAGCTTAAGAGATGGGGAAGTTCCGGTTGTTCTGGGAGCTCACTAATATTATTACCAATTAATGATAATCGCACGCATTTGCCAAATAGCGATATTCCTGTCCTCGGCCAGTTTCTCAAACCCAGATCTGCTTTTACATAGAATTTATTGCCCTCTCCAGAGGTAATCGCTATGGCCACATCACGAACAATATCATGCAACTTTGCAGAAAATGTTTGAACTCTGTTGTTCTCTTCGCGTATTAGTAAGCCTAATCTTACTAGTTTGGCAAATGCTTTGTGTAGCCTAGCCCTCACCTCCACCAATGTCTCCAGATCTCGGCGTATCATCTCATCGCCAATTGCATAAAACAGTAAATCATCGACATCAATGCTGTGGTCTTCAGGGAATAAGCAACACAACAAGAAGCATCTTTTGAGTATGTCGTTCCCTAGGTAATCATAACTCAGCTTGATTGAGATATGTACTTTGGATGTCATTTCTTCAATATCAGTAAAGTTGGAGCTTCTTAGTTGATTAGCTATATAATCCCACTCAAGCTTGTCTTTGTCTCTCAAAGCACTACCGATCGTAACAAGTGCTAAAGGCAAGCCACCACATTCTTTGACAACATCTCTGGCCACTGTTTGTAAAGCTAGAGAATCCACCACATCACCAGCATTCTTCTTGAATATGTTCCATGAATCTTCTTTGGATAAGATTTTAACTTCGACAATCTTTTGAATCTTCAATGAACTGCACACTTCATGGATTCTTGTTGTGATCAATATCTTGCAACCCTTATGGTGGCTAGGGACACCGACATGAACAGCTAAATTCAGATCCATTGTCCACAAATCATCAAAAATCAGAAGAATCTTTTCCTCTTCCTCCAAACGCCGTGATAACAGCGCGGCTCTCTTTGTCGTGTCATCCATACCATTGAGTTTCTGGAAGCCTAGTGTTTGTGCAATATCATCTTGAATTTTTTTTAAGTCGAAATTCTGTGAAACAGTTGTTGTTATGATAACATTGAAAAGCTTCTCTTCAATAACTTTTTTGTGTACCTGATTCTTCAGCATAGTCTTACCTATACCTCCCATACCGTATATTCCCACCGAGTAGGTTTTTTCATCTCTTAGTGCTGACATGATCTCGCTTATAGTACCTTCTCGTGAAGCAAAGGCCATATTATCTTCAGTACTAATGAAATTGGTTATTATTTCAGTGGCCACAAAAGAATAAGGATCTGAAACATCGACAAAATCTTTTCCTTCACTTAAAAGCTCATCAACAATGGCAATTTTCTTTTGTGCTTCTCTGCCAATTTTACGGCGAGTGAGACAAAAACACCAACCTCTGCAGCATTGACTATGGTTGAAGATTTCAGTATCCTCACCATTGACAAATTTCAACAAGCCCACCATTACCTCGTCACGTTCAATTTCCTTCTCCACCCTTTCAAGCCAAGTCTCTACCACTCTTTTGATTGGGTCAAGGTTCTTCTTTGCTTTACTTACTCTATTTTGTACGTCAGCTCTCGTACCATTCAGATCTTTCACTTTTAGTGCAAGATTTTGCACATTTTTCTTGTAATTGATACAGTAACTGATTTGCTGGACACATGTTTCATACAGTGACTTTACCGCAACTTCCACCACAGGTTCAATCACTACTCCTTCCATATTCTTATGGTTGTATAATGGGAAATAGATGTAACAACAGCAGGTACTACACAAAATTTTGTATGTAAACATCAATTTGCTTTCCAGAAATGAACATATAAATCATAATGAATTCAAACAGAGATGTATAGAGAACTTAGTCTTACCACTTACAAAATTCTTCTTTTTTCTCAAAAGTAGAATGAACAAGCAAGCGGTTTACTAGTTTTTGGGTGCCTGCTTAATTTGCTGGTCAAAATGCGGAAGGCAAATCTCTTTCTCATCTGTAAGTGAAGTTGCAGACTTTCAAACGTATGGTGGTAAACAAAGTCAAAAACGAAGTCGCTACTGGTTCCTGGAGGTGTGGGTATGAATATAGTGATTCCTTTGAATACTTAAAGATCATCTCCTAGACGATGTAGATAGCCAAGGCTCCACATGGTCCGGTACGGCCAGGTTTTCTTATGGAACCGGTCCCTCTACCTGGTGTTGACCGGTACCTCATTCTGACGACCGGTACCTGTACCTGTACCGGAGATTCCAGTCCGGTTCCAGCCGGTACCGGGTTTATTACCTATTACAAAACCAAAAAAAAAAAGTTTCAGAACATATAGAAAAAGTGAAAAACAGATCCATTTGAATCTGAGAAAAATACACCCATTCGTGAAACCTTCATGAATCATTATCACATTTTAATTCATTCACATACTCATTTACATCAACATCTTCTCTAGCTTGTCTCCCTGTATTGTTACAAACATACATCTACTGGTTCATTCATCTAGCCCTAAATTCAAAATTAAGCAAACAGAATTAACAAAATACAAGACCAAACATCACCCAATGCTTAAACCTATCTCAATTAACTTAAAGTAACACCAAATGTGAACAAACCTCCAAACTGTTCCCTCAATTATTCGTGAAATTCCAACAAATTAATACAAAATTGAAGAACATGAAGAAGAGAAATCGATTTAACAATAATTCGTGAAGCAGCACCATTCCATCCTAGCTAATTGCACCACCTTATCTTCTCCATCTTCCGCAACTTCTCTGTGATTCATCAACTAAAACCCCCAATTGAACAACCACAAAACCTAATTTCTTAAAAATCAATTGAACGTGAACCCTAAATTAATTTATCTCTATAGCTATTCTACCTAAAATCATTTACGTGATGTTAACAACTGAAAAAGAATAGTAACTGAAAAAGAAGAAGTGATAGAGTGGTGGCGGTGACTCAGACGTCTGTGCACTGTGATGTTCTCTTTGGCCAGTGAAGAGGAAGGGGGAGCAAAGAAGAAGTGAAAGTGAGATATACGGGAATGGATTTTAGCCTAAAATTGACCGGCTTGGATTAGATATAAGTTTAGATTAACGGCTAGGATATATCAGATCAAGGGGACTAGATGAACCGGTACTTCTAGTCCGGTACAGGCCGGGAATAGGATAGAACCGTTCCCTGTACCTAGTCCTATCCCGGTTCTCAAATTCAGTACCGGTCCCTGTACCGCCTACACCGATTCCGGGACGGTTTTTCCGGTTCCAGTCCGGTACAGGTACTCTTGACCGGTTCTTGTGCAGCCTTATAGATACCTGTAAAATGCCAAAAGAGGAAATCTGGTCTCCCCATATCCTAGAAGAAGTGCCGCACAATGCTCCTCCCTCTTTATCAACAGACACATGTGCAGAGAAGTCACGTGGGAAAGGTCATCTAAAAGAATCTAAAGTACAATTGTACAACAAAAGGGGGAAGCAGCAAGATAAGGAAAGATAGGAAAGGACACATGTTTGACATCCCCATTTGGGGAAATGTCTATAAATAAGGGTTTGTTCCCAATGGACAGACTCAGTGGTCATTTTGTGGGAAACTATGTTCTACTTTCTGGAGCAAGTCTCTGCACCTTACTTTATTTGTACCTTGTACATCCTGCACTGTGTACATTTTGGCGACCACAGTGGGAGACTTGGTCACATGATTAGCGCATAGTTCATCACATGGACACTAACATACCTCCTCGCCTGGCTCAGCCACGCGTCTATGGACCACTAAACGAAGTGGAGAAAATGTTATTCGATATAGAAGAGAATGATCATCAACACCAAGTGCTCTTGGCGAGGTTATAAGTTATAGACCAGCCGCCAGAGGGGAACCGTGGTGATAGGTCGGACTCGCCTCAGCCTAATCAAGGAGGCGGCTTCGATCAAGACCAGGGA
Organism: Papaver atlanticum; assembly: GCA_023531105.1. Taxonomy (NCBI): domain Eukaryota; kingdom Viridiplantae; phylum Streptophyta; class Magnoliopsida; order Ranunculales; family Papaveraceae; genus Papaver; species Papaver atlanticum. The sequence continues at coordinate 7,664,134 of JAJJMB010000948.1, read as the reverse complement.
TTTCGGACTCCTCAGGGGCGGTCACAAGCCAACCAATCTGCAAACCAGCAGATGTCTGAAGAACATGCTAGAGTCGCTCTATCTGATGGGAGGTTCACAAGGCTACTTGAAGAGAGGTATGGCTTTGAAACTCAAGCAAACGCCTATACCATAGCATCACCCATCCCTCCTGAAATTCTGGCTAGACCGATGCCCATGAAGTACAAAACGCCAAAGTTCAAGCTCTTTGAAAAGAGCGGAAATGCAATGGAACATATGCATCGCTTCACGTTGTGATCTCTCAATGAGTACGCTCAAGACGAGAATGTGTGTATGAGGGAATTTGGAAAGACCTTGACTGGAAACGCTTTCACCTGGTATATCTCTTTCAAGCCGAATAGCATACGCTCATGGGATAATATGCGCCAGGTGTTCATGCAAAAAATTTACTCCAAGCCAGTAAAGATCTCGATTTCGGACTTAGGGAATATCATGCGGCGAATCAGAGAAAAGATCAAGCCTTTCGCAAGGCGCTTTAGAAGTGAATCCCTCAAATGTCGGACGTATGTAACCGAAGAAGATTTGGTGGGTATCTGCATATCTATGTTGGAGCCCAAAACGCGCAGGATGTTCGAAAATGCACAAATAACTATGTTTGCTGATCTTGAAGAAGCGTTCGCCAGGACGGATGCAACAAATGAGGAAATTGACGCTACTGAAAAATCTTGGTCGCATTCGGTCGCCTATGCTAAAGAAGATAGCTCGGGGCCATCTAAGAAGCGCGGACCTCCCGGGAATGACAATCGGCGAGGTAAGAGAAGGGCATAACAGGAAGCGCCCGATTTCCCATGTTCTTATGAGCAAGCAGTTGGGTTGTTAAAGGAGTGGGTCAAGAATGGCGATGTCACATTACCAAAACCTAAGAAACACCTAATGAGGTGGACAAACACAACCCACGGTACTACCTCTTCCACAGAAATGTCGAACCTTCAAGTGGGCGATCTATAACAAGCAACGTAACGGAGAAGTCGATGTGGAAGGCGACAACAACATACAAGATAACCCGCTACCAGACCACGAAGTGGCGGTCTTTACTCATGATCCCATGGAAGAGGAAGTTTATGCTGTGAGTGCGATCGAAGATGAAAAAATATACGCGGTCTCCTAAAGTAGCAAAACAGAGCAGATAGCCGAGACAGTGGCGCAGAAACCCCTGTTTGCGAATTTCTTCAATGCCATGGGGTTTTACGCGGCTCAGAGGCATCTTGCTTCAATGTTCTTAACAAGGATCGCGGCCAGAGAAGATGTAAGCGCGTACCTTGACAAAAAAATACCCACTACCCACCAATGTCATCACCTTCTCTGAAGAAGACAAAGTGTTTAACAACGATCACACGTGCCTGTTGTATCTCACCATAAAGGTTAGGAAGGACTCCTTTAATAGAGCGTTCATCGACATGGGAGCATCGCTCAACCTAATACCGCTGCATATACTGAAGAGGATAGGCGCAAAAAAGAGTCTGAAATCAAGAAATTCCAAACAAGAATCCAAGGCTTTGGCGGTTTGAGTCAACATAAAATCGGGACGATTAACTTGGAAGTTAAAGTCGGACCTATCAAGGAAATTTGAGCCTTTTTATGTAATGGAAGTAAACACGGCATACCATATCCTGCTTGGAAGACCCTGGCTGCACAAGCATGGAGTTGTGTCGTCTACTTACCACCAGTGCATCAAGTTCATCCTCAAGGGTAAGCAGAAGAGGGTTTGAGCTACTGAGAACCCCTTTTACGCCGACGAAGCATGCTATGCAGAAGCGGCCTTCTATGACGGGTTGAGCGAACCTAGCAAAGTGGTGACGTATATTCATTCTATCCCAATCCCGGACTGGGTCAGCACCTATCAGGAAGGAAGCTCTAGTCAATGGCGAAAGAAAGATTACGTCGAGCAAGATAAGAGGCACTTCAGAAAAGTGTCTCGACCAGATAGGCGTCATATGTATCGCTTATAGCAATTAACCGGGGAGGCTTCGACAGAAGAGGTTAGTCTTGCAGAAGCGATGGAAACCCTCAAAGTCGAGGATGCTCCCAGTTTTGGGAAAGACTAGCACAAAACGCGTCGCCCAAGCACGTAGAAGCGAGAAAGAAAATCAACTTGGGAACCAAAACTGAACCCAAGTGGATCGAGATTGGGGCATCCCTATCAGAAGAAGAAAGTAATGAGCTACAAACTCTGCTAAAGGAATACAAGAATGTATTCGCATGGACATATGAAGACATGCCGGGGATAAACCCAGCTTTGGTTTGTCACGAGTTAAAGGTAAACCCGAGTAGCAGGCCTGTGAGGTAATTGATAGATGCATTTATGTGTCTATTTTCATCTCTATTGTGTATATTGTTAGTACCCATTTTTGTACTAATTTTGGTATTTTATC
>JAJJMB010000948.1:7576715-7661713 GCA_023531105.1 Papaver atlanticum | reverse complement strand
TAGGCTTTTGCGGCGAAATTGGCTCGAAAAGTTGTTAAAGGCACCTGAGAGGACATTTGATATTCAGACTCTCATTTTGGATAAGGGGTAACCTATTTCCAAGCAGCTGCTAAGCACAGACCGGGATCGGATAGGGGGACACCTTCTTCACGGTTTAAAAGGAAAGTTTTTGCGGGAAAAATGGTTTTCACGGAGGGATTTTAGGGTTGGAGTTTTGATCGATTTTTATGGAGATTAAAGGGCTGAAATTGATTGGGTTTACTCCTTAGGACTACACAGGCCTGGTAAAGTCTTTGGATTGAACCCAAATTGGCTAGAGATCGAATTAGAGAAAAACAAAGGTGATGGAAGTTTTGGGTCTTTGATGAATTATTTTAGGAATTTCAGGGAGACTAAAGGCAAGATTTTCTTTCCAAAGCTTGATATCTATCTAAGGAAGAGTTTAGAATCAAAAGGAAAGCTCAGATATGCGTAGAAATCCTAAAACAAGAAATTGCCGCAACTTGGCCGTGAAGAAAAATGAAGAGATTTTGGAGTGATTTAATTGATCTTTTTGATATAAATAGGTTGGTTGGGTCATATAGAAGAGGTGTCGAAAGTTAGGGGAAATTTAGAACACCACAGAGCCGAGAAATCAAAGTTGAAGAAAACCCGCTGCTGCTGAAGAACAAGAAGAACTTCGACCCACACCGAACCGTCGCAGAAGAAGTCTTATGTTCAACTACAGAAAGTTGTTATCGTTTTTCACTGTCGTTGCTTAATACTTTCAGCGACCATTACTTTCCTTACAAAAAGCTTTCTGTAACTACAACTCGTCCTTCTTAATAAAAAAACCTTATTTGAGCAATGAAATCAACTTTTGAGCATATTTCTATTATGAGGAGCTAAACCCCTTAGCCGAGGCGACGAAGGAAGCCATTTCCATGAAAAGTGGTATAATTCTATTTTAATTATTTTTGCAATTTTTTATATGATTATTTGCATAGAACTAATATAGGAAAATTGATTTTTATTGAGTAGTTGTGAATTGTTTTGATGGGACATGCTAGGTTTTAAAACTTTTGTGTTTCATGCTTTGTGTTCACAACTATTACTTCAAAAATCTATTAGAGGCAAAATATTAGAATCACTTAAAAAGAAAAAAATTGCATAAATATTGATTAGAGTTTATCATTTAATTGGTCAATGGTGGAATCCAGAGTCTCGGTGTTTTCTTTATATTTTTGATACAACTTTATTTAATTGTTGAGTTTAATTTGAGTCTAGAAAATCCTTCACAAGTCTTAGAGTTCGAATCATTTTTACTACAATTACAAATAACATCAGTAACCCCGACGCCAATATTTCCACCATGAGACCGAAGAGCAAATAAAGGAGGAAGTGAAGAAGCTGCTAGACGCGGGGGTACATAAAACCTATACATTACCTGACGTGATTAGAGAATATAGTACCAGTAGAAAAGAAAAACGGGAAGATTCGTTGCTGCGTGGATTTCCGAGATCTAAACCGCGCCTGTCCCAAAGACGAATTCCCCTTCCCTAACATAGATATGACGGTGGACGCAACTTGTGGTAATGAAATGTATTCTTTTATAGATGGGCAAAACGGCTATAACTAAGTAAGGATGAAAGAGAGTGATGCAGTGAAGACGGCGTTCTCCACACCAATAAGGAATTTTTACTATGTTGTCATGCCTTTTGGACTAAAGAATGCTGGGGCAACATATCATCGAGCAATGACATCTATCTTTCACGGCATGAATCATGAGATCGTGGAAATCGACGTGGATGACATTGTCGTCAAGTCAAAGAGGCGAGAAGGCCATATCCAGCACCTCCGACAGGTCTTTTAGCGGTGTCGAAACTTCAATTTAAAAATGAAACCCGCCAAGTGTGTATTTGGAGTCACCGCTGGAAAATTCCTAGGATACTAAGTTACCCACAAGGGGATAGAGGTTGATTCCACCAAAACGGAAGTTATTCTTTTGATGCCGGCACCAAAGAATAAAGAGGAACTTCAGAAGCTAATAGGAACGGTCTCTTATTTAAGGCACTTCATCCCAGGATTGGCGCAAACCCTTAACCATTTATTCCCAATGCTCAAAAAGAACGGAAAGTTCGCATGGCAAGCGGGGAAGCAATAGGCTTTTGATATGATTAAGAAATGCCTTACCCATCCGCATGTGCTGCGACCACCCGTCAAAGGCGAACCTCTCTATTTATACCTGACAAATACAGAAACCGCGATAGGGGATCTAGTCGCTCAAGATATGGGAGGAGCCAATTTGATCCCAATCTATTATATCAGCAAAGTATTGAAGAATGCAGAGTTGAGATATACCCCTGTCGATAAAACATGTTTACCACTGATCCTGGCGGCACAAAAGCTGCGATACTATTTGCTGAAGCACAAGATCTATGTGCTGGTGGCGTCTAATCCAATTGTATACCTAACTACCATACCAATCCAGTCAGGAAGGATGGCAAGGTGGTCGATGCAATTATTAGAATTCGATTTTACTCCAATACGACCTCAAGGCGCGCGTCCGAGGACAGGCGATTGCAGACTTACTGACGGCATTTCCGTGGACGGATGCCTTAGAGATTCATACTGAACTACCTGGGGATATGGCCTTGGTAGAAGAAGTTCAACCTAGTGTGTGGAAAATGTCCTTCGATGGCTCCTCTTACGGGGATCACGGAGGCGCCGGAATAGTTTTCGAATAACCAACAAGAGAATTGAAACCATATCCTTACAAGCTGGATTATCCATGCACTAATAATGCCGTTGAGTACGAAAGCTTCCTCATTGGGATGCAAATGGCGCTCGAGATGGGGATAACGAACTTGGAAGTGAGGGGCGATTCCAGAATTTTGATAAACCAAATAGAAGGAGAGTTTCATGTGAAAGAACCGACATTGGCGGTTTACCGGGACAAGGCTCAACGTTTAATGCGGCGTTTTGGACACATTCTTGTTAAACACATGGGTCGCTTGTCAAACAGACACGCGGACGCATTGGAGACGCTAGCATTAAAGATAAAAATGCTAAAAGGAGACGAAGAGATAATCACCATCATCAGAAACACTTCACCTTTAGCATTAGAAGAAAGGGCGGTAGTAGAAGAGATGGATTGGTGCCGCGTGATAATCGCGGATCTAAAGCGACCACCAGAAGAAAGATAACTATCATGGAAGAATTTAAGATCATATACCCTTCTCGATGGAGATCTATGCTTCATCACAACCGGAGGAGGACTGTGTAGGTGTATCGGACCGCTTGAAGGGAAGGAAAAGTTAGAGGAAATACATCTCCAAGTGTGTAGACACGCTACCTCCATAGTACTACATCGACAGATCCAACGCGCAGGATTCTGTTGTCCAGACATGGTGGTTCAAGCGAAATCCCTACAAGATAGTTGTGTAATTTGCCAAGGATCACCTCAAGAAGCAGAAGTTTGTGTTGTAGAGGAAGATGAAGAGGATTGGAGAGACCTTATATCGCCTATCTAACAAATCGAACCCTACCAAGCGACAAGAAAGTGGCTCTTAGGCTAATCAAGAAGTCCAAGCGATATTTCGTCGTCGACAAGAAACTATTCCGAAGAAGTTTCGGGCATCAGGCACTAACTTGTTTAGATAAAAGTGCAGCGCTTCGAGTAATAGAGTTGACGCATGATGGCGAACATCAAGGGAAAGCAAGACTATTCTCGCAAATTTATGAAGCGGGGTACTATTGGCCCACTATGGAAAGCGATACAGCTGAATATGTACAAAAATGTGAGCAATGCCAAATTCATGGCAACCTGATCCACGCCCCTCACACCATGCTACACAGCATCGCTACTCCCTGTCCCTTCCATACTTAGGGCTTAGATATCATCCGACCCTTCACGCAAAAATCATTTAGGCAACATGAGTACATTGTGACCGTGACCGAATATTTTACAAAGTGGGTGGAATCCATCTCGCTAAAAAGTACTACTGGGGCTACCATCGCCACTTTCATTAAAAAATACATCATTACACGCTTCGGGATACCCATGTGTATCGTGTCAGACAATGGCTCGCCCTTTGTCAACAGTGATGTCAAGGAACTATTAGAATCTTTCCACATCAAGCATAAGACGTCTACTCCATACTACCCCAAAGGAAACGGGCAGGCAAAAGAGACCAACAAGACGCTCCTTCGAATTCTAAGTAGGAATCTGTATGACAACAAAAGGCTTTGGCACGAAGAACTACCCATGACGCTTTGGGAATATCGAATCGCTAAGAGATCTTCTAATGGAGCAGCGCCTTACAACTTGGTGTATGGAGAGGACGCCATCCTACCAGCAGAGGTTTTCATTGCATCGGCCCGAGTAATTACTGCAAGTCGCTTGCAAATCGAAGACGATAAAAGGTTCCAAGTACTGGATGTCATAAAAGAAAGGAGAGACATAGAAGATGATCACACCAAGAAATATTGTGAACGTATGGCAAGAGCTTACAATCAAAAGGTTAAGCCAATAAGCTTTGCAATAGGGGACCTAGTTTTCGCAATCTTGCCACATGTGCCTCGAAATGCCAGCGCTGGTAAATTTGCTCTGAACTGGGAAGGGCCATTTCGAGTCACTGAAGCGGCAGAGAGCGGTTACTATAAGATTGAGCATGCCGATGGGATCCCTATTAAAGAAAAATCAATGATAAGGTCAACGGAAAGTGTCTTAAGGCCTTCTATATGTAAGGAATCAATAATATGAATAAGACGCTCTTTATTTAAAACTACTTGCTTTCACAAATTCGTTCAAAAAGCATCGGGCGCTCATCTATTGGGGTCCGAGCCATCGTAGAACCACTCGCGTTCCTTCATGGAGCCTTGAATGTTATAATCCTTCTTATCCTTGATAAAAGGAGGAGTGCACGAATCCTCTCGTACCCACTCTTTGGGGCGTGAGTGTCTAAAACCCCCTGCGCCCCATTACAAGGCCTTGCGCGGCTAAACCCTCCATACCCTTGATAAAAGGAAGAGTGTATGAACCCTCTTTGTACCCACTCTTTGGGACAAGAGTGTCTAAAACCCCTTGCGCCCAAAAGGCCTTGCGCGGCTAAACCCTCCGAATCCTTGATAAAGGAAAGAGTGTATGAACCCTCTTATACCCACTCTTTGGGACGAAAGCATCTACAACCCCCTTGCGGCCCATAAGGCCTTTCGCGGCTAAACCCCCATATCCCTGCTAAAGGAAGAGCGGACGAATCCTTTGTATTCACCCATTGAGGCCCGAATGTCTGAATCCCCCAACACCCTTTCATAGAGACTTGTGTGGCTAAATCCTTATCCTTGATATATATAAAAAAAATAAAAAAAAAATAGAGGAGTGTACAAACCCTCTTGCGCCCAACCGTTGAGGATCGACACATACAAAAAAAGAAAGAAGGGGGGACATACTTTTGTTCCTATCCAAACGACCTTGGCGCCTCTATATGGTCATAGCGCCCATATCAACACCCTCTTGATAAGTTCAAAAAAAAGGTAGGGGGGAGGCGGTAAGTACTCTCTTTTCCTCCTGATTAAACGACCCTGGCGCCCCTGATGTGAATTTTAGTTGTAGTGAAAGTGGTGGTAATAGGATTCGATTCTCGAACTTGTGAAGGATAACTTTAGACTTAAATTTTAAAACTAAAATATAAAAAATCACTGATATTTAAAACAAACACTGACAAAGTTGATATCAATATTAAAAGAACACTGAGGCTGAGATTCCACTATTTTCCAAGTTCAAAGTGATTAAATCCAATATTTATATTTATTCAATTTTTGCGTTTAATTTGATTCTAAACTATTGCAACATGTAGATTTTCAAAATAACAAGTGTAAATCCGAAGTATAGAGCATCAAAAACCTATGGCTAAGCATGCTCTATCAAAAGAAATAACAATTGCTTAACAAAAATCATTCAAACAATTATAAATCAAGGCAAATAATCATAAAAATAATTGAAATAAAATAAATAAAATAGAATATACCACTTTTTGTTGGAAAAATAGCTTCCTCTATCGCCTCAGCAATGGGGTTTAGCTCCTCATATTAATCATGATCTCAAAATACATGTTTATGGCTCAAAAATTGATTAAAAGGAAGAAAAGGGTAAACTGTAGTTGCTGAAAGTCTAATACAGAAGACTGAATCGTTGCTGAAAGGCTTCGGTGACTGCAGATAGGAGCGACCGTAACTGGTTGTCACTGAAAATAAGTCTGCCTCTGCGACTGTTGTATGTGGGTCTTATGTTCTTCGTTCCTTCTTCGCAGCAGCAGCAGAAAACAATTTCTTTTCTGATTTTCTGGCTTTCTCTAAGGCTCTAAACTTCCCCTAAAGTGTTCGTCCCCCTTCCTTGGACTCTCTAGAGCTTATATATCCCTCACAGGTCGGTTTAAACTCGATCAAAATCTCTTTTTCTTCCCCAAAAATAATTTTTTCTTCTCGGCCAAGTTTTGGATATTCTAACCTGTTTAATCACTTCACCTCCTTCCTGAATTATCCAAACTATCCTCTTATGCTTCTACAAACAAATCCTTGCAAAATATAGCACGTAACTTCCAAATATAATTCGAAACTTTGTCTGTTTCCATTTTTATTTTTTTTCTTCCCTGTTTTTTGAAAACCCGATCATTCAGCCCATTCTAATCGATACAAACAGATGTACCAACCCTGTTTACTCCATTCAAGTCCATCCCAACTTAGTTTGGCGATTGAATCTCGATAAAACACTTCCAAAATTTGCTCAACAGTTTACGCAGGCGAGACAATTGGTTTCCCGCCAAAACTAAATTACAAACGAAGGGGATGACCTCCCCTTATCCAATCCTGGTCTGTGCTTAGCAGCTGCCTGGAAATGGGTTACCCCTTAGCAAATGTCCTCCTAGGTGCCTTCAACAACTTTTCGAGCTAATTTCGCCGCAAAAGCCTATTTTTCCAAAAACACCTACAAGGGATAAAATACCAAAATTAGTACAAAAATGGGTACTAACACTATACATAAAAGAGATGAAAATAGACACATAAATGCGTCTATCAGCCCCCTCTTAACAAAAGCGCAGGGAACACTCTTTTTCCCACTTATATGACCTTAGCAAAAAAAAAAAAGGGGGACATACTTTTGTTCCTACTTCTACGGCCCTGGAACCCTTATATTAACCACAAGACGAATTTTCAAAAAAAAAAAAAAAACGCTAAGTAATAAGATAACAAAGTAACACATATTGTTGTATTACATTCACGCTACTGCATTACAATATAGAAAACGAAATCCTCCCTAAGGAGTTACATCAAGCAAAGCTCGAGCGTCAACAACCGCTCTTTCCAAGATACCTATCAACGCATACACGCGCACATAACAGTCATAACTCTCGTCAATCCATTCTAAACACTGACGCCGATATTCAAGAAAAAATGTTGTTACAGGCAAAATACTTCTAATAGCTTCCTGTCGGCGCCTGCCCTAAGACATGAATAGCTCATGTTTTCCTCTACAAAATACTCGTACATGATGTGCGACGCCTTCATCATAAGCTCAAGGCGCGTGACCTCCGACATCAACTCATCTCGAGACATTATAGCAATATGCCCAAAGAGAGAGGAAACGAAAAGGAGAAAACAAATCAACAGGCAAACATTTGAACCTACTTATAAACATTCAAAAAAAAAAAATCGATCACAAATTGTCCAACATGACACGATACTTGGCTATCTCCTCTTCTACCAGAGCCAAACTCCCACCAGCACCCTTTACTGCCTCATGAGCATGCATCTGTGCAACCCCAGCCTGTCTAAATCGGCGCTCCGCTTTGACAAATGCCGCCGGCGAAATGCCATATAGTAAGTATCTGCACAATTAGACCATTCCGCACGAGCTGCCTCTAAAACCTCTTCACACTTTGCTAATTCATGCACGCATTCATCCTTAATCTGATACAAGTGATGAATCTCCCGCTCATATATCTCTTTACGAGGATCACGAGGCGCCGCACGCAACGCCAGAACCCACTCCTTATTAGGTCGACTACGAGACATCTAAGATCAATAAGGGGGGAGAGAGATAGGAGGAACGAATCAAAGGAAACCCCTAACTAATAATGAACAAACATATACATATATATATACACATCCAACCCCACCGTCTCTCTTACCCTAACTTCTTTGGACACGTGTACGACACCTAAGCTCCGCTAAAGCAAGGGTTAATGCCATATTGACATCACCTTGAGAAGTAGAAACATGCATTAAATTTAACCCAGAAGACACCCGACGCCCTTTTAGAAAGGAGCGCCTAGATGACAAATCCGAGGGAACAACTTCACCGGCACTCCTGATACTTGATATCTGCGACTCTACCTCCATCAACAAACCATGCGCATCTGCATGATCTTGTTCATAATATTGACATATAAGAGGGAGGGTGGCAATAAGGCGCCTTATTAAAGAAATCTCCGCCAGCAAACACACACTATCATCCATAGTGATTAACCAGCCAACAAACATAATACTGTTTATATAGGAAAGATATGAAGCTGGAGGTCTATTTAAAGCTCACACCTCATTAAAGATATAAACCAAATTCAGAAAACGAGGAGGAAAGTACGACACAAATCCCGAAGTTTACAACAGTACAAAGAAACAAAAGCAACATAAAAATAAAAGAAGTCTTTAAGAGACACTTAAGGATCAGCTTGCTCTGCTAGCTCCGCCTCGGCCTCTTCTAGCAACCGCTGCTCTGCTTCCAATGTATTCTTAGCCTGAGAAATCCCATTAACTACCTCAACATACTCTTGGATCAAGCACTCATGAGTCACCATCAACTCCTCCAAAGTATCCTTCACCGCAACGATCCTTTCCTTCAGACCAGCGACAATGTTTGGTAGCTTAGTTCGGCGCGAGTTCACCTTAGTATCCGCGCCTCCTACCAAAGAGCATCTAGCCACCCAATGTTGAACTGCATGTTCGTAGCATTGTTGATCACTCGACGCCAACTTCGAAGCTGGGCGGCCGTAGGTTGATCACCAGCATCTACTATCTCGCCTACCACATCCAACACACTTATAATATAGGATAAAATGATGTTGGCATCAGGAAAGATTGCGTCTCAGCCAATATGACTGTGTTGAGTAGCAACTTGAGCATACAAAGCCTCATAGAAGGGAGGAATCCAAAATCCGTACACCGAGACATAGTTATCTCCATCCCGAAGGGAATCTCGCTCCATGGGCTTGTCCAAGATAAGGAATGTAGGTGGGACGACACGATCGGTACCAGCCAAAGGAGTCGACTGAGCGACTCGCTGGGTCGAGGTTACCTGGGGATGCCCTTGAACCTTGCTTCTTTTTCCCCTTTCATGACCTTCTCTGGCGTCAGAACGACCCTGTTTAGTCATGACTCTTTCCTGCGCAAATAGGAGCACGAGCTTTCGTTTTTTTTTTTTTTTGATAAGCTGCAGCAGAAACCGAAGAAGAAGAAGAGCTAGCGCTAGAAGCACCTTGGCCAGTTAGCTGATGATCTCACCTCTTTAGAGTAAGAAATCAAAAAAAAAAAAAAAAGGAACAAAGAAGTCAGCACGTACCTTCCTTACCCAACCCTCTATATATAGAGGGAGATGTTAATTAATGGAATAAAAGACAAAATAAACAGACACGAGTCTGGATAACAGATCCAATACCAGATTGCTCTTGATGCGGTCTAACCGGCTGACCAGGTAAAGGAGTAGGATGAGAAGGAGCGCTCGAACTAGCACCTGCATCATGTTGGGGCATACTGCTTTGGGAAGAGCGCCCTCTGAGGAAAGCTGATGCCCTGTCCGAAAGAGACTTACGAGGAGGGGACCGAGGAAAACGCGGAATGGGCACTATGCCGGAGTCTCGGCGCCTTTGCGTATCATCAAACCTCTGTGGCATGTCTTTTACGTTAACTCGGAACCATTCATGAGCAAAGTATTTTAGTGGGCCATGCGGAGGGAAATTTTGCTAAGACAAAATCCAACGCAATAAATACGCAGGAAAGATATGAATAGAAGACCCTCTAAAAATATATATATATATATATATATATATAAAAGGGAGAAGGCGGTTTTGTAGGACATACCTCATTTTCTTGGGGTAAAGAACAGCAGAGATTGCGAACAACGTCTTGAAACTTTGATGACGATGGAGGTTTCCCTTTGGCCTTGCCCCAAGGAAGGGGAGCATCTAGGCGTTTGTTTTTAGCGCTAGAAGCAAGTCCATGAGAACGCATGACATTTGCGGGCAATCTAGTGCGACCTAGGCGATAAAGCTCATTCGGATCTGGCGGGGGAATCACCACAGCATCCGCCGTTAAGGCCTGGTGCAAATTCTACAGTTCTCTAATCCAATACATATACCACTAGTGAGTAACCTTCAACTCTCGGCCCAGTTGCGGAACTTTTAGCGGGTTAAATGGCGGACGACAAAAGCGTGGCTTATTATCCTTGAAAACAAAATGCATAAAACTTCTTTCCACTAATTGAGGATCCGCCACACAAGCCGGAAAAATATAAGAGATGGTTCCTTGATCAAATCCCGCCTGGCGAGCAACACGATTCAGATTTTAGGCCTCGGCAAAAAACTCACCCTTATAAAAACCAGGAAGGTACCCTGGAGTCACCGCAGCCACAAAGTTGCAAGCATAAAAAGCGGGAGCATCTAGTTGAGTATCCATAAAATCTTCAGGAAAGAGGGAGACGAACCGATGCAAACTCTCCCCGCTTTCATCATCATCATACGGGCGGAAAGTAAAATGTTTCAAGTGATCTAATAAAGGCGCCAAGTGAATGGATGGTTTGGCAAGGGATTTATCGTACAAAGCAGTTCGAGGAAAATAAATAGGGTAAGGAACAACCTGCTCTGTACCATCCTCGACAGTAACAACCCGTTCTCCCTCGAGTTCTAGATCATTTACCTCCGACTTATACTCGCGATAATGCTCCTAAGCCCACATTTGCATAAAATTCGCTGGGAGATACGTTTCAACCGTGAAGGAAGCGTCATTTTCCTTCTGAATGTCGCTTACTAGCAAATCCAAATGGTGATATAAGCCATCGAGAAACATAGGCGCCAGAGGGAAGGAAATGCCGCGTGACATCAAGACCGCCATAGTCATCGACTCGTCCCTAACTGCGTCACTGGGAGAATGCTCGAAGACTTCATGAGACAGCCAGTAAGACAAGAAAGAGGCCAACTCATGACGATCTGTAGATCCAGCAGGAGGAGTTGGACGTTCCCAGCCAGACTCTCCCACCAATCGAGGCGCCCACATCTTGACCCACATACTCAAGGTAGCACGCCTGGTGGGCTCCTGAGAAGCTTTCAGAGCAGCGACAGCCTCTTCAGCGGAGAGTACTTTCTTCCCCTTGCTAGGCTTGGTATCATCAGCGCCCTTCTTCTTTGAGGACTTAGTTGGTACCTGAGCTCCAGATGAAGGGTCTATCTCAACAGTCCGTTTTCTTGAATCTATACTCGCCTGCTTTAGAAAGCATAGTATAAGATCATCACTGGCGGTCAAGACGCCACTACCAGCCACTTCTTGAAAATCATGGCTCACATGAAGGGGAAGACCAGTTAAAGACACCACATCTTCCAACGTGGGGGACGCTTCTCCCCGAGCAAAAAGACAAGTATGAACTAGTGGGATCCACCTCAAAACCAAGCGAAGCATATCTTTGTTATTTCTAGTAAGGCACCGATACCGAGATGAAGAAAGCGCCTCCATCAGATCCAACTTGATAATCATTTCACGACAATAAGGAATTGAAAGCATATACTCCACCCATAGGTGCCATTCAGGACAAGAATTATCCCAGGATAAAAAGGATACATGAGGGAGCATAAAGTCTCCACAAGAGAGTCGAAGGCGGGAAAGAGTAGTAATTGGGAGGGGAGCCGGCTCTTCAATTTCCTCCGCCAGAAGCCAATCACTAACTTCTTCATCTACAACAGGCGGGTTGAAGCTAGTTGGACTACTGACTCGGTGATGGAAGTCATCATCTAAGAGAGAAGCGGCGCCACTTGATTCAGGCGTACTCTGTTTAACCTTGTTGGCGGTCTTCTTCTTAGCAAGAATTGTTGACCAATCCTTGCCCTTTCCAGGGCGGAAAACGCGATCCTCCTCCTTTAAGATAGGAATGGTGAAAGGAGTTTCGTCGCCTACAGACTCCTCACCGCTAGGGGAGTTCTCAACCGCTGAACTCTCGTCAACGCTCATAAGAGAGAATGAAGGGTGGGGCGTCGATATGAAGATTGAGAAAGAAAGAATCAGAAAGAATTGAGTTTGAGTGTTTTGTGACAATGATGTATGGGCATGTATTTATAGGCTCATGAGATTTCGAAAGGACGTAACCGATGGCAACTGAAACTGCTTCCAAGGAAGATGAAGGGGTGCAACCCACATTCAACAACTGTCAGGTTAAGGAGGTAACCGTCTTACTTCCGCCAATCCAAATGGGTGACACGTGTAAAGCCTTCTAAGAAAGCCAAGGGGCCGGACAAGGGGACTTGCAAAGCATGCAAGTCTTGAAACACTCACAGGTGAACCATGCCGACAAGGGGACTTGCAGGAAGTATGCAAGTCTCAAGAAAGGATGACAAGCGCCTCTGCTCAACCAGGGGACTTGCGGGAAAGATGCAAGTCTCAAGAAAAGGCGACGAGCGCCTCTGCCCAACCAGGGGACTTGCAGTAGGCATATAGATCAATGTCGCATGGATGTGCAGGACAAGGGGACTTGAGGAAAAGGCGCAAGTCCCGAGGCAAATCGACTGGAAGGACGCCGGGAAGAGGTAATAGACTGTTGAGAAGACTGGCGTCTTTCCCAAACAGCCAGGGGACTTAATGTAGATACCTGGAAAATGCCAAAAGAGGATATCTGACCTCCCCATATCCTAGAGGGAACACAGCGCAGCACCTCATCCAAAAGAGGATATCTGGTCTCCCCATATCCTAGAAGAAGTGCCGCACAGTGCTCCGCCCTCTTTATCAACAGACACATGTGCAGAGAAGTCACGTGGGAAAAGTCATCTAGAAGAATCTAAAATACAATTATACAACAAAAGGGGGCAGTAGCAAGATAAGGAAAGATAGGAAATGACACATGTTTGACATCTCCATTTTGGGAGTCTATAAATAGGGGTTTGTTCCCAATGGACAGACTCAGTGGTCATTTTGTGGGAAACTGTGTTCTACTTTCTGGAGCAAGTCTCTGCATCTTACTTTATCTGTACCCTGTACATCCCGTACCGCGTACAAACGAAAACACCCACTTGTCCGGTGTTGTCATCAAGTGTTTTTTTACCTAATTGCATGGATTCAACTAGCCGGACTTTTTGTTCAAATGTGATCAAGGTTTCCACAAACGAACTAATCCATATTTTGTTTGCGAACTCTGTGGTTTCTGAAGACAAGCAATAATCGGAAGACAAGCCCGAAGACAAGCAAAGTGAACAAGTAAATAGCTGTCTCCAGATGCTTTGTCATGTCTTTTTGGCTGCTTCTGCTGGTGGATATTGTCACTCGATTTTGTATCTTTAGAACAGTGTGTTCTTAATGTTGCAGTACTGTCAGTTTGTGATATTGCAGATGGCAGCCATCTACTTTTTGTATTTAAAATCTGGTACCATACTAAGTCACTATGTTAACCAACTTAGTAGAATAATCTGATTTAGGTAGATGCACATAGAGATGTAATCCACACCTAGAACTAGTCTTTTGATTTTCTCAATGTCCACAGAGCTCTGTAGTCTCACTTCATTAATTTTTGATAACCCGTTCAAGTGCAGGGGAGAACAATTAACATAAAATTTTCTGTTCCTAAGACATGCTAGATTATCTCAATCTCAAATTATAGAGAGACGAGGATGTAGGTTATCTCCACCTACTGTGAAAAGGAGAGTCAGAACCGGAGGATGATGGCTGAGACCTCCTCACAAATGAATGGTCTAAAAGCGTAGCAGCAGTCGGTCGATCTTCTGGTTTAACTTGTAAGCAGTTGAGGATGAAGTCACGTGCATCTGGCGAAAGGTTATCAGGAACAGATGGTGGTTCACCTTTCCCGATCCTATAAGTCGCTTGCATCTGTCGTGAAAGAGACAGACACTGTTGTTAAACTTTAAACACGCAAAATTCAAATGGGTGTATACCTTCATTTTTATAAGTGGAACGCCGCAAATATGTCAAATGGCAGATAAAATTAATTAACACTGACTACAGAGTGACAGATGATACCACGACGAAATGAGTGATGGATGATATCCAGAGATGCTGTAGGGAGGCAGGTACATAAACATTCATACTCCATCCCTATTTTGTTCAGTGGTACTAATTTGTGAGAACCATTGGTATGAAGCTATTCTTGATATGAGCCCTTTCGGTGTATTTACAGACCATCAATCTTATCTAAAATCTCAAACCTAGCTCCTTGTACAGAAGGAAACCAGCAAAAATATATTGCACAAGTTCTTTTACATCAAAACAGTTTATTACAGTATTGAACTACCATCCTGAAATTTCATGTAATCAGAGTTCTAAGAAGTCGATGGTTGATCAAACAATAAGTTTGCAGCAAGTATTTAAAAGACTTGCTTTTGAGGCGATTAGCCTATACTACAACATGTGGAATTGGCTAGGACCAATCTCATATATCATCATCAAGCATCTAAAAAAAATCGTATGAATTATATGTATAATGAAACTGTTGACCAGACTTGAGCAAATTCAAGTGAAGCGAAACACTAATAGGTGAGCTTTAGAGAACTAAATAGCTTCTTACTATGTTAGTAAGCTAGAGTTAAATGGGAAACTGCACAACTAAAAAGCAACTAGGCAAACTAAAATGACTCCCTACTGAACCCCTGGATTATCAGATACTGAAACCCACAAAAGAACCACTGCAAGAGAAGAGCAAGACTACAAGAACGAAATATTTGAGCTTGTCAAAATGCAGTGCTTACCCATTCTAGAGGAGCATACGGAAGTTGGTGAGTTAACATCTCCAAGACTGTGCACCCAAGGCTCCAGATATCAGCTGGAAGTCCGTAGCCAGTATTCTTCCGATTAACAACCTGCGAACAAATAAACATGAATATTAAAAAACTCAAGCACATTTCAAAACGACACCCTATCTCATAATTGAATCCAAAAGGCAGGCAGTTAATTGTTTTCAATAATGCAAGGTTGTCATTAGCATTAACCACATTCCAGTTAAACATGATAGAACTAAAAAACATGTTGAGGTGGATGGAAACTAATAGGGCATCAGATGGACTTCCTGACAAAAAGCTTTCTAAATCTACCGCTCAAACTCTTATCTGACAAATTACGCATGCAAGATATTGATGCACAAGCTAGAGGGAAAATATCGGGATGAGTGTCACGTAGATAGGTTGTAAAGCTATAAGTTTACACATTAAGCAAATGATGTTGACTATGCCGGCCAATCTCTTATGCTCTGAACTGGAAATGGGTGGATATCAAAATCCATGCCTTCAAGAAAGTTTGATAGTTTCACTATGGTTGCTTAATTAAAAATGGAACACTTAAATTCAGTTCAATGCAACTGGATGAAATCATTAAAGAATTGTAAAAGATGTGATGCAAACCTCGGGAGCCATCCAGAAAGCAGTTCCTTTGGAAGATTTCACATCGTTTAATCTGGTTGGCTGAAGGCATATAACAATAAGCAAGCTGAAGATTTTAGCTACAGTTTCAAAAGCTTCAGAAAAAAGAAAAATGAAGGATCTAACACGCTGAGTGGAAAAGAACCTTCGCCAATCCAAAATCAGCAAGCTTTACAGACCCATTTGCATCCATCAGTATATTGGCACATTTAATATCCCTAGGAGATGACAAAGAAGGCAGGATGCGTCAAAATGGTACCACAGAAGGTCCCTATCAAAGCTACTAGGTAAGTAGTGATTTTTTGTTTTCTTTACATTTCAAGTAATCAGACAAAATAAAACTATGGTCCAGAAATGTTGATAAAGACAGCAGGATGAGGAAAGAAATATCAATGAAAATTATCTTTATACTTTATAGGTTCATCTTATGACAATCAGAATACTTATTATCAGCAGGTACCAAACAGATTCAAATTCTTCATATTTCCATTTAATTAAGACATCTGAGTACTAAAAACTATATTTTGACAAGGTCTGTAACTTAAAAGTGAATTATAAACAGATTGTAAAAAATGTTCAAAGGAAAATTGGCTACAAGGGCAGTTGTTATTTTGTGTTGGCTTTAAGGACATCATGCCTTCTTTTTTTTTCCCAGGACAAGTAATATCTTGATCCAAGAAAACATGACTATAAATGTATGGCTAATATGCATACCACGAGCCTTAACATACCGTCTAGTGTGTATAATTAGCTCAAACTATACGGGCTTAACTTTCTGCTTTGCTGTGCATATGCCTGCATCATAAAACCTCTTACACGCAAACAAAATCTTACACCATGTGTTAAATTTGTTCCTCACCACACAAACAACACCGTATATCCAAGAGAGCGTCAACCTTTTGGTTGTCCTTCAGACCAATTCTCTCAAATTTAACTGGAATCACCCTTGGTGTTTGTTGATATCAATAGGGGGTCTCTATTGGTTTGACATACAATGAGAAATTGCATATACAAAGAAGCCCACATTAAACAGTAAGCCTGTGTTTTGTGGAGGACTTCTTATGAAGCCTGTGTGAAGGCTAAATAGGATTATTCCTAGGTGGATGTAGTCTACTATTCTCACATACCCTAAAAAGAGTGATTCGGAAGGTCCTCAAGCACGAACTTCCAAGGCCTTTTGACAGTAATAGCACCCCCAACCCAGACCTTAAGTAGCGAAACTGTGCATTTCGAGATAGGTTTTTACAAATACTGATCATGGGAAAAACTGCAGAAGATTCTTAAGAAACAACTTCAAACAGCCAAGACTTTCGCACAAAGGATTCAAAATAGAATGTTAAGACTCTGAGTCTATAACCAATCTTCGAACTATCAACACTAAAGGCTGCAGCTTACTGAAATTAATCATAAACAAATTGTCTTGGCAATAAACCAACATTAGAATGTGCACCTCAGGTTCAACTACAAATCAGTAGCTCAAGCACTACACTAAACTTTCGAAAGAGAATGCTAAGAGGCTGAGTCTAAAACAGATCTTTGAAGTAGCAAAACTGAAGGCTGCAGCTTACTAAAATTAATCATAAACATATGGTCTTGGCAATGAACCAACATAAGAATGTGCACCTCAGGTTCAACTACAAATCAGTAGCTCGAGCACTACACTAAAAAGTTCAGATGTATCACCTGTGAATGATGTTTTGATCATGCAGATACTTCAAACCATGGAGAATCTGCCTTGTGTATGAAGAGACTTGAGAATCTCTTAAATCGTACTTTTGATACAACTGTGCAAGCGAACCTTTTGTAACTAGCTCAAGGAAGATATAAAGTTTACCTTCATCCTGAAAAATTAGTATGTGGACATTGCAATTCATTAACTATTTCTGGAAATGTAAAGGAGCATTTGGAATACCCTTATCCTCGATTATTTAGAGCATTAGTTTTAAACATGTGAATATAGTCTCTGCTATGAATATCTATAGATATGTAGGATTGGCGAAAGCTAGCTTGTTGCAACACTTTCAAGACTGACAGATGACAAACAAACTTTAAAGTTATGCATGCAACAATATACGAGGTGTATAACGCACCCGGCAGGGGAGGTGATGTCACACCACCCTCCGAATTACTTTCCTAAAAAGAATTGGATATGAAGACCGACTATCACTACCTTGCCAATGTTGCCTAGACTTATTACTTATTATTCTACTTGAGTTTATTTTTAAGCAAAGGTGGGGTGTCTAATTAAAACAGAGTTTTAGTTCCTTAGTACTTCAGTCTATCATTGCCTAGTACAACAGTATATCACATTCTCCTTAAAATAAATTAGTAAGTGCAAAACCTCGTTCAGGATGCCAGCTTTGTAAAAATATATACGAAATAAGAAAATCAGAAACCACAAACCAATTCAAATATATTAGAAGCATTACCTTGTCTGTTCCAAGATATTGAACAATGTTCTCATGCTCAAAATTACTTAGCAGTGCGATCTCCTGAAGCAATAAGCGAGAAGTTAGAGTGAAAAGGAGTCTAATGCGAGTAAAATTATCAGTTAAGTATCTTAAGCAGTAAGCACAGCCTGTATAGTGGTAAGCACTCTTCCATTCATGCAAGAGGCATGACAGCATAAACAAATACAAAAGTTTATCTTGTTGCAATTATCAAAATGTCTAACCTGCTCTAGCTGATATATACTTTGCTTTCCCTGGTTTCCTTGATCGAGTAAAGAGACCTCCTTCACAGCAAAAAAGAACCCGTCACTGCAGACAAAAAGTGGTGTGATGAGCTCTGGTTGCAAAACTGCTTCGAATTATATATCGAAGGAACTACTTTTTCCTCAGAGCAGGAAATTTCCATGCATCATTATTATTGCCTGCTTAAATCCCACGATTTCATTTTTTAGGCATATTGCAATTGGCGTGTGCAAGCTTAGGGTGGCAAGTTAAGAGGCGCCATGTGTACCTGGAAGCATGATATTCTAGAGTAGGCTACAAATGGATCTTGCGCTACACGTGTAGAATGCCATGCTTAACACCACATGAACTTAAGTAGACACATGCAAGGTTGAGAGATATCTTTTAAGTTATGCAGTTACAATAAAATCTGGTTTGCTTTATATTATGGTTTACTTGTACTAGACTTTCACACAGTTTCTTCCAATCTCTTCTTTAAAATCAGATTCAGTGCATTCTCTTTCTTTTTATGTTACCTTAACTTTACTGACTTGGTTAATTTAGTAGAATAAAATACACAGTTTTTTCTAGAACCTCTTTATAGTAAGGGGCTTATTACCTACAGATTGCAGGTAGTTAAGCAAAATAAAATAAAATTAAAAAACTCCAACCCGATGCAAGTAGGATCCCAATCCCTGACCTCTTGGTACAACCACCAAAAGCTCCTGACAGACTCATCTTTGGACACTTACGATAAATAAACAATGGAACAATGACAGACATACCAATCAGCAAACCATGTCTATAACACCTACACAAGACTGGTGAACAGACAAATGCTATGGTTGCCTCTGCACTCTACTTCTCCTAACTTCTTCCATCATAAAAGCTAGAAAGACACAGAAGTCCAAGCATATTTTGAGATTCTATCAAACGTCTACAAAGATAACAGTATCTAATGACGATGCAGTGAATCTACTTGGTAACAAATGTGACACTTCATCTCATGCCAGGCTTCAAAGAAATGTACCTCGATACATACTGAAGATAAGGGTGGCATGAAAATAAGGAAAGAGAACAGTCTACCAACTTGAGGGACCTGATTCAACTGAAGTGTTCTTAGAGCTACCAAGTGCTTAAATTTTTGGAGGTACATAGCAATTCAAATAATTTTTTGTTGATTAAAAAAAATTAAGCAAAACGCAATAATAAAGCACTATTTTCCTTAGCAAGCTGCAAGACTATACACAAGTGCATCATCCCCTATGAGGTTACCATGATATTGTATGAAAGCTTTGCAAGTGAACCCATTTTCATATTGTAAGAATTAGTGAAATAAAAAGGATAAAATAAACTTAGTTGTGAAAGGCAGAATACTTACTCACTGAATCCTTCAGACACTACTCCGTAAGAACCGCTTCCTAGAAAAGTGCCTTTAGTCCACGTCCACGACCTAATGTTGCGTCTGAAACTACCATTAGGAGAAATAATGTTGTATGTTGTCAAAATACTATTAACAATGTTGTGTTCTGTGGTTGTACTTGAATAATCTTCAGAATATGACATTGTGAAGGAAGAAGAATCAGTCTCTCCTAAACTTTCCCCGTCTAATTCCTCATCCCTATCAATAACAAAGACTGTTCCACCAATTTCCAACTCTTCCTGTTCATCTTCATCGGAAGAGTTTGCTTCTATGTGAAGAACTCCAGAAGACGATCCTCTTTTGCCACCAGTCATATCACTATTGAAGTAATTATCTTCAGGAGCAAAAGAATTAATGAGATCCCAAGTTGATCCTGAATAATCACGAACATGGAGGGACATTGGAGGCGGAGGAGCGAGAAGTGGTGACCGAACACCCTTAATTCCACCACCTACTGCTACAGCGCCATCCTTATCGACAACATCCACCTTTTTCTTTTCCAATTTAGTATTATTATTACTAACAAGAGAATTATTCACATGATAAAAATGGTGACCGAGAAGTGGTGACCGAACACCCTTAATTCCACCTCCTCCACCACCTACTGCAACTACAGCGCCATCCTTATCAACAACATCAACCTTTTTCTTTTTCAATTTAGTATTATTATCACTAAAATTATTCACATGATGATAAAAATGAGGTATCAAATTAGAATGAAGATCAGATGAAGAATTAGCTTTACTCTCCTTCCAATCGCTAGGAGAAATTGCAAAATCCTCAGGACCAGATAGTCCTAAACTTAAACAAATCCTATCAATTTCACCACCATCACTACCTCCAATTCTAAAACTAGTACGATATGTATAACAACTTGAAAGAATATCAAGTGAATGAGTTTTCAGAACAGAAGAATAATCTTCTTCTTCAGAAAAGGAAGAAGAAAATGATGTAGAAGCACCTCCTCCTCTTTCACCGTCATACTCATCATCATCATTACTATATTTTTCTGCAATTGTTCGATCAAGTCTTGGCCTTGATTTTCTCTGTTGCCTCTGCTGCTGCTGATGTGAACGAACACCCTTAATTTCCACCTCTTTTTGTTCGTCTTCATCAGATTTCACTCCTTCGGGAGCAGCGATTTCCTCATTGTTATCATCTGATAAACAATCAACCAAAAACAAAGACATGAAATCATTTAGAAACTTTCAATTCTAAAGAAGAGAATCCAAAGGTAATTAGGGGCCAGAGGTTGCCAC
This sequence comes from Papaver atlanticum, assembly GCA_023531105.1. Taxonomy (NCBI): domain Eukaryota; kingdom Viridiplantae; phylum Streptophyta; class Magnoliopsida; order Ranunculales; family Papaveraceae; genus Papaver; species Papaver atlanticum. The sequence goes on along the minus strand of JAJJMB010000948.1, from coordinate 7,640,706 downwards.
CTGCCGAGTCCAACTCCAAGGACTGGATGCTTTTCTGGATGTCGTCTACGATATCTGGTAATATTTCAAAACACGCATAATTGATCAGCCTGATACGATACGAGATAAGAGAAACATAAAGTTAAAAGCACGGAATATAACAAACATAAGAATTGGTAGAAAACGATGAATTGAACAGGGAAAAACAGAGATAGTGAAACACTTCTTAGTTCTTACTCATTGTTATTCAGAAATTCTCCGTTCGGCTCTCGATGAGAAATGTAGCGTGGAGGTGGAGCTGTAATATATCAAATCCGACTGTTGACTATTGATGTTGACTGTCGTCGTCTTGTAGATTTTTCTTTTGAGAACACAAATAGACTTGACTTGACTAATTATGAACCCGCGTTCGGGACTTGGTAAGGGGTGTTTTAGTAATTTTTTTGTTTTTAAAATGAGTATTAGAAACTAGTTGGAAGCCTAACAAACTAAGCTCCAACACCGTACTACTACATTAGTTGAACTGGTTGTCGTGCTAACCTACCAGCAAGCCTCATGATGAACCAGCCAAGGGAGCAGAAGCGTACAAGGGGATGATTTCAGCAAGGACTAGATTATAAGAGCAACTCCTATGGACTCAACAACCATGAAGTTTGTTCATTTTGCTCCCACTATGGACTCAACAAACATGAAAAACGGATGGGCATTTGTTGAGTGAGGCGGTATAACAGACGCACGCTTGATGGAAAACCGGGCGGTTGAACCAAATACACTGGCATGTGAACCAAAAACGCTGGCGTCTGATCCAAAACCGCCCGTTTTTCCTTCCCACGGCAGCGTCTGAGGTGAATCCTCCATCGTTTGATCTAAAATCGCCAACGGCTAAATCTGGACGGCTGAAAAATCTTGTCATCCAACGGCTTGTATTTTGAGTTCTATAAATACTCCTCATTTCAACTCCAAATTCACACATTTTATACCTCTACTCTTCTTTACTCTTTTTCTCTGAGCTTAAAAAAATTCTTCAATTTTTCAATTCAACAAATTTGTCGAAAGAATATGTCTCGGCCCATGTTAGTTCGGTGAGCTCCGTATACTGAAGAAGAAGATGAATCTATTTGCAGAAACTATGTTTTTTTATTTACTCAGCTTGCTTCAGCAAACTATCCATGGGTGAATTTCTGGGCGGTTATTCACGACGGGTTCTGCAGTGACACCCGTAATCCGAGTCGTCGTGTTATATGCGAAACAGAAAATCATTTTCGTACAATTAAGAAATAAGTAAATGAGTTTGTAGATTTAACTATGCAAGTTAATCGATATAGACTAAGAGGTGAAACTGATGCTAAGATGGTAACAAGATCTTTGGTTGAATGGCAAAGATGGAAAAATATGGCTTTTCATTTCGAAAAATGTTTCGAAATTCGTAAGGTGCTGAACAATTTCAACCCATTCTTTATAGTTGTTGTTCCACCTAGTACTTCTCATCAATGAAGCTAATGTAAAATGCTTAATTTTAAACATATGTACTTCAGTGAAGCTATTGTAAAACGCTTAATTTTAAAACATATGTAGTTTCATTTAAACAAACTGTCGTACTTTTCAATTGATTAAAACTAGAATTACAAATGCAACAGAATTGAAAATTACAATCTCTCTAACATCTCTCATCGTTAACTCGCTCATCGTTATCTTCGGGGCCTGGATTCAGCCATTCTCCAAGGCCTGTGATATCCCCACTTGCCAACATATTTGCTAAATTTCCATAAGGGGAAAAAACTGGTTGAAGAACACCAGGCGATTGTAAAGCACTCAGTTGTTGGAAAGCACTCGGTCCTCCAAGCATATAAGATGTTTGTTGTTGTGGTGGTGGTGTAACAATGTAACAAGCGTCATTTGGGTTGTAGGGCGAGAATGGTGATAAAATGCGCATAGGATCTAGCTGAATTACTTGAGGTTGGGATACAGGCACAATTTGTGGTGAAGTATTGTGTCGTACTTGTGGCGAAGTATTGTGTCGCACTTGTGTTTCTCCCACCACTGTATTATCACTCTCGTGTCATGATCTGTGTTCTCCTGGTGGAATCGGAAGATTGTGAACGCCCATCATCATTTACAGTTGGACTCAATCCAAACATTGTGTCTGTCTGCCATTTCCGACACATACCCAAGTGTATAGCCTCAATTTGTCGATTCAGCCAATACATATCGTTTAGTTGTCTCTTAAAGTCTTCGTTACTGGCAGCCACATTATAGTAAGGATAATCACGTTCTGTATCTTGGGAAACAATGAGGATCGTGGTTGGCTCACCTTGTGATATAATACTTGGCATCTCCAAACGAATTTCGGGAATATTTTATGAAAATGGTGAAGAACTTGCACCCGTGGGGGGGTAAGTCATAAAGCATGGATCTTTTGGAGGTGGCTGGCTAGGAACGATATTTGCATCATGAGCCAGGCGTGATAACCCTGGAAATCAAACTCATAGATGTGCATGTTGTATTTCCCAATTACAGGCTTCTTCATCGACCTGTACCAGGTGACATAATGCGCTTCATCAATATTTCTTTTTGTATTTAGTTCATACCTCTTCTACTGGATTATTCTCAGCCGATCAAAATCTGATGCAGAAGTTTGCATCTGTAGTGGCGGGTTAATTTCAATTGCATATATACCTTATAATTGGTACAACAGTCTTTCTCCCAGGTACCAAACCCATATATCCAGTTCTGAAGTGTAAAAAAAAACTCTATGGAGAGAATAATCAATAATACGTTTTATATCATTACCACCATACTCAGGAAACTCAAGGTAAGGGTGAACAACAACATTCTTGTGGCTCCGAGTCATCTGTTAAAACCTCTAAACAAAATTGGAACCCGAGGCGTCGTTGTCAGTGTCCTTCGTCCAGTTGGTCGAGAGGTACATGTCCAAGATTGGAAATCTACAGGTTTTAAGGATTGGTTTACCAACGCGGAAGTAGGCATACCACCAATACTGCAAATTACTTCATAATTTTAGTATTTTGACTTAATATATATTTGTTCATAAAAATTATTTAAATTTAAAAATAATAATTTTGATATTTAGTTCTATAATGCCCTAGAAACCAGTGAAGTTAGCTATACCAATGGACGCTTGAACCATCCCATAGTACATTTCTGCTGAAATTGCAGAGCCCCAGTCATAATCTGGTGCTTTGTCAAGATCTTCTAATGCTTCAAGCCAACAAATATGAGAAACAGAAGTTGAGTTTGGAAAGAACGTCTGACCCATTACCCATAAGATAAACACCCTTTCGAGTTCAGGATAGTCATCTACATTTTCTTAGTATCTTTTTTGGTTAAGGAAAAACTTCAACGCTGAATATAATACCCCACCTCCTTTCAAATCTTTATGATCTTCACGTATATGTGATTCCATAAACGAGGGAAGAAGCGTCTACCATTTATTATTTGATATCCATTCATTTTGGTTGTATGGTATAGGATCTCCCACTCCACTTGGGATCCCACAAATAAAATACAAATCAAGAGGCGTAATTCTTATTACAAGAATAATATCAACTATGATTAATTCTTTTGATTATTTAATAATTATTTAAAAATAAAATTTAAGTTAAGTTAAACAAACTTACCAATTTCAAAATCCTTAAAATGGAACATGTGCGTCGTCGGCCACCACCTTTTTACCAATATTGTCGTAATTTTGTTGTTGTGTCTTCTAGGCTTTACACTATAAAGCGCAGGCCAGGGATATATGTCAACCCTTTCTCAGACTGCAGGGGGTAGACCATCATAAATACCTTTTAAGTCATAAAATCCACCTCTTATTCTATAAAAACTCTCAGTCCGTTGTTGATGCCCCGACACATGACCTTGGACTAAAGATGGAGCAGCAACGACACTCGGCGAAGCAAACTCTGCTTCCCGATTTTGAGTATAATCTACATCTGTGACAGGCCGTGGTACCGATTCGTTTCTTTGATCTCTTCTCTTCTTTACAGTATTGATCGCTTTTCTTTTGAAGTTGCTCATATTGTTTAAAAAAAATTGGTTTAAAAGAGTTTTATAAGAAGGAAATTTATAGGTTTTGAAAATTAGTAATGAAGAAGAATTTTAGAAGAAGAGATAGTAGTGGTGTGAGTGAAAATGAATTCAGTTGAAGGAATTTATAGGTTTTGAAATTATACCATTGGAAATATGCTATAATTAAGCTTTTCAAAAATTGTCTCTAATTGGGAAGTGTAATTTTATTCTAAGAGTTTGTAATAAAGTTGCTGACAAGCTAGGTAAATTTGATAGAAGAACTAGTACTACGAAAGTGTGATATGACAAGCTAAAATCATTGAGATTCAATCATTGTCAGAATACGTAAGAATTTCAATTTAATGAAAATTATTATATTTTATAAAAAAAAAAAAAAGTTAAGCCCATATTATTGAATACAACACAAGGTTTCATCTAGATAAGATAAAAGTAACCATCATAACTCAAGATCATCTCCAATGCTAAAGGTCGGGCTCTTAAAAGACATGCCACTTTGAATCAAAGCCTCTCTTTTTTTTTTTGCAAGGTTTCACCTCTAATATAAGGATATTATCAAGAAAGCTCATCCGAGGGTGTTAAAAGAAAGTACAACTCTATTTCACCTCCACTTTGATTCTTGTATATAATTTATTTGTAAAGTAAAACTCTATTTATAATTTATTTATTTATTTTGTTAAAAAGAAACTTATATTAACCTAGAAAAACAGTTGCACATGTTAATTTAAAAAAATATGAATTTTTCGACGCATTTGTTGGAATAATTCCCCTATGTCCATTTTATTGGCCCGATTGGGGTATACAACACTTTGTTCCAACTATAATAGTGAGATTAGGGGTGTCCAATAGTATAAAGTTACCTAATTATCCTTCCCTTAATAATAAATAAAACTAGTCCTATTTTGGTTTAGATTCAAATCTTATTCATTTTTGTCTCCTCTTCATCAACCTAATGATCAATTCTTTATTCTTTCCCTATATTTCATCATTTTTAAGAGAAAATCTCATCGATTTTAAGACGGTCGTCATGCTATCTCTTCGTCGAGCATGACGACCTTTCATATTTATTTCCAGTTATCAAGTTCGTAGGATGAACAACGTGACGGTTTTGCAAAGAATTTTATTTATGAAAGTAACATTCACAGGGTCGTCATGATTTTCATCCCTAAACCTTGACGACTAGTGTTTGAAAAGCTAAACCTTGACGATTAATAACTCCCAGAACAAGATTTTTTGTGTCTAATTTTGTTGTTGGTCGTCATGGTTTTGTAAAAAAAATGACGACTAATAGACATTCGTCAGTGTGATACATTTTCGACCATGACGACTGTAAATACAAAAAACCAATGTTTGGTCGGCATGTTTTGTTACAGTCAAGCATGCCATCAAAATTTGGTCGACGTGCTTTGTTTCGGCTTAGCATGCATACCAAACTTACTCAATATGCTTTATTTTAGTGGAGCATGTCGACTTTTCATGGACTAAATTATGAAAGTGCTTAGTCTGCGTGCTTTTTTCAGTCGAGCATGCCGGATTTTCATACTGTGATTTTTGAAAGTGTTGATTTCTTCTGTAATTTGGAGAATGAAACCATTAAACAGCTGTGCAATCCCCTTATTGGAAGTGTTTGGCTAGTGTGATTTTATTTCCGTTACAAAAAAAAAGAATCTCAAAAATCTTCCAACAAAAAAGTTCAATCTAAACAAAAGAATCTCAAAAAAAAGAAAAAAAGAAAAAAAAATCAGAAATCTTCTAACAAAATAGTTCAATCTAAACAAGATTTCATAACTTTTAATTCAATTAATTAATCAAACCAGATTAATTAAACGAAGCAGGATGATTAGTGTTAATTAAACAAGGACAGTTTAACCATTTTCAAAAATATATGGTTAAGGAGCTTTGAGTTTTACTTCCAAATGACCCAATTTTAACTTATTTGGTATACCCGCGTAACCCGCAGTCTCATTCACTGAAGAAGATGTCTGGCAAGTAATCAAAGGATGTGGCCCAAACAAAACACCGGGGCCTGATGGGTACCCAATGGAATTTTATAAAGTGGCTTGGCAGATAATCAAAGCAGATTTGATGGAAGTCATTTTAAGAATTTCATGGCTAAGAGAGAATGGATTAGAGAATTAATATGGCATTTATTAGTCTCCACATCAATTCAGACCAATAAGTTTGGTAGGAAGTGTATATATAATCATTTTAAAACTACTAGTTGCAAGACTCAAAAGAGTTCTACCCAAACTCATCAGCGAACATCAAGGAGCATTCATCAATGGAAAGCAAATTCAAGACGGAATCCTCATTGCTGGTGAGCTAATTGATGCAAGATTAAAGTCCAAGATACCGTGAATTCTATGTAAACTAGACATAAAGAAGGCTTTTGACAACATCAATTGGTATTGTCTAGATCATTTACTAGAAAAGGCTGGGTTTGGAGCTAAGTGGAGAAATTGGATTTTTTTGTTGTTTATCCAATGCACAATCCTCTATTCTAGTTAATGGCAGCTCCACAACTAAATTCAAACATCAAAAAGGTCTTAGACAAGGAGACTCTTTATCTCCATTCCTCTTCCTCTTAGTGGCAGAAACTCTGATAAGATTATTGAGAAATGCAGTAGCTCTAAACATGAATCTGGATTTAAAGCCACTGCTGAATTGAGTGTGTCACACATGCAATTAACTGATAACACTCTCATATTCCTTGATGCAAAAGAAAAAGAAATAGAAAACTTGCTTATGGTCCCCCAGGTGTATGAAGCTATTACAGGTCTCAAGGTGAATCTCGACAAAAGCACTGTAATTAGTATTGGGGCATATAACAAAACACAGGATTAGCAAAAATCCTCAACTGCAAAACTGAATCTTTACCTTTCAAATACTTGGGAATGGCACTTGGAGCTTCAAGGAAACAAACAAGTATCTGGGATGGGGTGTTGGAGAAATTCAAAGACAAGCTAGCTTTATGGAAGAGAAGATTCCTCTCCAAATCATCCAGAATTGAACTCATCAACAATGCATTAGCCAGCTTACCCATTTACTTCATGTCTCTTATTCAAATGCTTGCATCAGTTGAGAAAAAATTGAGCAAACACATGAGAGAAATCTTATGGGGCTCCAATTCAGTTAGATGAAAAATCAACTGGATCTCTTGGGAAAGGGTGTGCAAACCCAAGAAAATGGGAGGGTTAGGCATAAAGAGCTTAAAAGAAACCAATAAAGCAATACTGGGCAAATGAAGCTGGAGATACTCCCAAGAAAAAGAGGTATTGTGGAGGAAAATCATTAAGCATAATACAAAAACATATAAAGAAGATCTAGTTACAAAGAGTTGCAACTCAGCTTATGGCAGGGGCTTCTGGAGAGGAATTGAGAATGAAAGAGGAATAGTTCATTGGAATTCAACTTTTCACATTGGAGATGGGCAACACACAAAATTTTGGTTGGACCTTTGGAAAACTCAAGTTCCATTATGTACAATACATAGGATAGCTTTTAAATCAGCCTCAATAAAAGATTCAAAGATTGCAGATCTTGTGCACAATGGGAACTGGAGATTACAAACTACACGCAATCCAGATACTGCAACAATGGAGGAGATAAGAAAATTATTGACTCTTATTGGATCTCCCCCAGTTTTGGATGACACCTCAGACTCCATCAACTACTCTGTAAACAACACATACACACCAAAGGAAGGATATCAATGGCTTATGCAACAAACTGATGGTAATGGTGAAGATTTCAAGTATGTCTGGAACAAGAAAGTCCCACCCAAGGCTCAAACTCTAATATGGCTTGTTATCCAGAACGCAATACCCACAGTGGATAATCTACTCAAAATGGGATGTCAAATAGACTCGCCAATCTGCAATCTATGCAATGTAGAAGATTAAGATGTAAATCATACTCTCTTGCACTGACAATTCTCAAAAAGCATTTGGAATCACTGCACTTCTTCAATGGAACCATCTTGGTCTCATCAATCATACTTAAAATATCAGTTCCTCTTGTGGGATGCATCAAGAAGCAGGAATCTAGCAACGAAAGTGTGGTACATCCTTCCATTTGCAATCTGCTAGACCATCTGGGGAGAAAGAAATATAAGAAGAATGGCAAATAAAACAGGAAGAAACAATGAGATGGTCATCATTGAAATCAAACGAATGATTTTCCAATGGGGGGAGTTGCACTCTTGGTTTAAATTTCTCAGTTTCAGAGATATAATCTTCAATTGGAACGCATCCTTGGGTTACAGTTAAAAAAATTCTGTAATTCTAACTGTTTTTTTTTTTTTTTTTGAAGCATGGGATTTTATTAAGATTATGAAGAGATTACGCGGGGGTACGTGGTACCTATAGAGTCTGTCATTATAATGGGGCTAATACAGGTTGGTGTTTTATGGTCCCAGATTGTTGTCGATAGATTTCCTGTTGCGCTCTCATCCGCTGCTTTGTTTGCCAGTCCGTCTGCCGCTTGTTTTCCTTCCCTGTAGTTGTGTTTTATGGTGTAGTGTGGAATTTGGGAAAATCTAAGTTTGATTTCTTCTATCATTTTAATTAAGTACCAAGGTGGCTCGGTTGTCGAGGTTAGAAATCTCAAAACATTTTCTGAATCCGTTTCGAATTGCACCTTTGGCCATTCTCGATCTGTAGCCGTTCTTGAAGCGATAAGCATGGCCCAAGTTTCGGCAACGAGGGCGGTGGTTATTCCTAGAAGTTGTGCAATTGCTAAGATTGTGATAGCTCCGTCATTCCTGCATATAACACCCTCTCCTGCAAGACCTGGGTGTCCTCTGGCGTCCCCATCTGTATTGATTTTGATCCAGTCTTCGTGAGGTTTGCTCCATCCCACTAAGATTGTGGCTGTGTTTGGGATCCTATACGCAGGGTTTGTAGACAATTGAGTTCCAGGAAGCACCGGTGGGAGGTTGTGTTGAGCCCATGTGTATTCCTGCTGAAGTTTGATAGCCATTTGCAGTATGTCTATTGGGTTAGTTTGCATTTGATTATATACTACACCATTTCTGGCTAACCAGAGGGACCAGAAAAGAAAGCAAAAAGTTGTCGTGGCTTCAACATGGGTTGTAATTTGCAGGAGTTGGGATATAGTCGTCTCAGGGTTTACAGAGGTAGGTGCTCCTTGATGGGTGTTTTGTGGAGTGCACCTCCGGTGAAGTAGGAGGTTCCACGAAGATGTAGCGATTGGACAATGGAGTAGGATATGCGTTGCAGTTTTAGGATCGGAATTGCATTGGGGGCATATGTTTGAGTTGGTAAGGTGGATGTGGTTGAGGACTTGGAGGGTTGGTAGCCCTTCATTGAGTGCTTTCCACAAGAAAAGCTGTATTTTTGGTGGACATGGTAATGTCCATAGGAAGTTGGTGGGGGGAAGTGGTTGCTGTTGCAATTGATCGTAAGCGTCTGTTAGGCATTTTTATCCTGAATCCGTTGTGTAATTCTAATTGTTTTTTTGTTAGGTCAATGATCTCTGGTTGGGTTTAGAGACAATCTGTCGGGTTTCGGTTTTTCCTAACCCGTTTTTTGTTTTTTACCTTTGCCTTTCAAAATAAAACAACCGCAGTCTCATTTTGAGCAAACAACGTAAAAGAACAGCCCAAAAGTGAACAAAGGAAAAAAATGACATCCAGGAGATCTTCACGTTGGACGGTAGACATCTTCGACTGACAAACTATAATGAATTGATTATTTTTTTCTGCTATATTGATTTGATTTTGTCACTTGAGTGAGAGAGTATGAACTCATTTCAAGGAGACGCAAACGAAACTCAAGAGGGACAAAACACTATGCACTTTTTCTCAGAATATGACTATAAGACAGCAGTAAGCTTTTTATCTCCTCAATAAATTCTGCCCTTCCCCAAAAAAGAAAATGTAAAAAGAAAAAGACAAGAACAAAGACAGTAAATGAAGACATATCCCCAAACTGCCAAATTTTTTTCATCTCAGGCTTCAAACTTGGCAGATTAAAATGGCCCCTACAGCTATCCCCCCCCACCCCCACCCCCCACCCCACCCCAACTTTGTTTTGTTTTTATAACCCTTGAAACTTAAAAGAGTAAACCTAAATTTTGGCAGCACCACATCACGTCTGAACATCAAATGTACTTTCTCTTCCAAAGAACCTAAGAAGTAACCCACTATCCACCCCTCTTCTTTTCGCTAACTTCTCAGCCTTCCATCTCAAATATCAATGAATAATTTGGAACAAAAATGAAAAGAAAAGAATACTCCTCTGCCATCAAAATGTGGGCATTTTTTCCAGAATTGTCAGAAGATGGCAAATCAGTCTTCCTACTCTGAGTCACATGAGCTCGATCCAAAAGAAGCACTTCCCTCTTGCGGCCCAAGAACTAACTGAAGCCGGCTTAGTTTTAAAGATGGCGTCAATTCCTTGCACTGCACAGTCTAAAAAAAGTAGAAGAAATAAGAATGTGTACATTCAGAGAGTAAACAAATAGGGATGGAAAACAAAATTAGCATCACAAATCAAAGAGGTACCAGCAGGTTGGATTCTGGACTGGATACCAAAATAACCAAAACTGGTAGTACAAGACATTTTGGGATTTTCTCTATCCTAAATTCCGTTACTAACAAAAGTAGAATGCGGTAAAAATGGAACTAGGGAACAAAAGAATCTGATTTTCATTGTACACCAGAAAATCAGCACGACAGATGGACACCCATTATCAGAAGAACATGAAAGTAAATAAAAGCTGAGAAGGAAAAAGAAGGCTACCTCATAGAAACTATTGATTTCTTCTGCCGTAAGACCCTCTTCTACTGCATTTTCATCCCAGCCAAGTGAGCGAAGAAATGCAACCTCTTTGTCATCTGCGTAAACAAATGCATCAAGGCTTGAGGGCTTCTCAGTCTCTTCACGACAGACATTTCCATTGATCCTCGTATCATCTCCACCATTCTCAGTAGCTGCCCACTTGAGACCGTCGGCATCTGATAGATGGATGGCATGATTACTACCCTGAGGACTAGTAACAGCAGCACCACTCTCGGTGATCAGCAGTTCCTCGGACTTCTGCGGGGACGTCGACGACACAATAGGGTCTGGATCAGGGGTGGTGGAAGATGAGTTTGCAGTTGTTTGCTTCTTGATGAGATTGAAAAAATCATTGCGGCTCCGGGCTTGAGATGTGATTCTCTTATCTAAGTGAGACCGCTGAGGAGAAGCTTTACGCTGAGCAGAAGAAGCAAGTTTATGATTGTTCGACGCTGAAGGGGCAGATGGAGGAGCAGCAACAAGAGGATTATTTGCAACAACTCTGTTGGCATTAGTTGGACTTGATCCTTCTTTGGTGGTAGGTGAGATCCCATTCTTCTCTCGTGTTGGCTTGAGAACAAGAAAAGAAGTTTTTGCGGCATCAGGTCTGGTCGGTCCTGCTTGTAATGGGGCGTGGACATGATGGTTGGATGCGAGCTGCTGCTGTTGTCCAATCTTGTTAGCCATAGTCAATTCGATTCTACCAGTTGCCTTAGGTTTCAGTTTCTCTGAGTTAGGAACCTGGAACAGAAATTCAGGAAATCTTGTGTTCAGTCAAATATCAACTACTCTTGAAGATGTCAAAATGATTTGCTAACAAAAACGGACAAAAGAAAAAGAATGTCTTAAGCAATTTTAAAGAGGCTAAGAAACATTTAAGAACTTCAAGAAACCGACTTCAGTATCAGCAAGTCATTCTTCCTCCATTTTGACATATGGGACCCAGAGACTAAACTTATTCCAAATTCAATGCACACCACGCTATTTGGAGACGTAAACATCTACATTATTCAAAAAAGAAAGACAAAAAAAACATGCTTAATAGGAAAGGCAGAGTCTAAGAATTTATTCGGTAATCAAAGCTTTGATTTATCGTGTTAGGATTTCAATAGCGCCCTCAAGACAGATGTATCTACATTGTTCGGTTGGAGCTCAGAGTCTTCAGACCCTCCCCAAATAGTTTTTTGGTTTTCTTTGTTTTTTTCTAAAGTATGCAAAGGATACAAGAGAGACCATGTTAAGAGATTAGATATACTAATAAGCAAAAAAATAAAATAAAAAATAGAGGTGGAACACAACATTTAAAGCAGCAGTTATATATTCATATCCCTATTCTTCAGATAGACAAATGGCCACCCAGAACTCCCAACCCACGTAATCATGCAAGTAATTCCCTAGATATCTCATGCAGAGAATGTCCAGAGATGACTCTTTAAACTGTGTGGTACTGTTGATTTTTTCTATTTCTTGTTTGGTTCTAAAATGAAATAGCTGAACATGCACAGCTTCATATTAGTATAATTCCGACTCTACTCAGATCAACACAGTAAATGAATACCAAAATTATAGAGCTGTTCAATAGCAGAAGTTTCTAATGTTAACCAGTAACGCAGAACATGATGCCTAAATAGAAACTAATCAACTGCCACCACTAAGAATATGCCAAGAGAAAGCAGAAATGGTCATGAGTGTTTTGATCTCATGTGAACATCATAGTATAATGGCGATGAGAAAAACATATGAATCAACGTGAAAGCAAATCACATCAACAATTAACATAAATCTATCGAACTAGCTCACCAATCTGTTTGACACTCATAAGTTACAGAAGCTTAAATGACATAGACAGCAAGGCTATTCAAACCATCTCTACATACAGTTTAAATATATAATGTCTAAACAACATTAGTCATAGAATAGCAAGGCTTGAGACAAGGGGACCAGGGCAGAGCTGAAATCAGAAATTAAAGGCAGGTCATCATTTTAATTATCTAGTTGATAGATAACATCTAGCTTACCCTTTGCAGGCTTATTAATATTTATACTAGTACTACTCTCGGGATAGAGAATTGTTAAGAGGATAAAAAGTTAAGCCACATCAAAGCTTTCTACGAGAAGAAAATAGTAATAAAAACCTTCGCTTCAAATCTTACCATATGACCAGTTATGATACGTCAATGCATATAAAAATATTTCATTGTAACATTTCAGACAGAACATCTTTCAACAGGGAGAGACATAGTGAAAATCTCACATCAATTTGGTCTGCTTGCTTGCATCTTTGGTCTTAACCGTGAGTCGGCCTCTAGTATGTGAGTCACTGAAACTACCTTCCTATCTGATGCCAGCGTACATAAGTAACATCGCATCAAATGACAAATTAAGCCACTTTATGACAGATAAACTAGAGACCAACTCATGATTAAGACCACGGATTGACCATAAGAGAGTAATAGAAGTTGACACGCAGAAGAAAATACCAGCCACGAGAGCATTATAAGGAGGTTGGGACAGCTCAAATGCATACTGTATCAGAACTGCAGTCTAAATCAAAAACATCACACCTGACAGCACAAATGCTACTGTCACAGACACAGCTACCCACACAGTCAAATTAGATTAAACAAGAAAAGGAAAACCTATGATGAACCTTTAATATGTAGACTTAAATAGTGATACACAGTCGACTTCCTATCTAGCATCTTCATTTATAAGAGACCAAGAAAAAAAAATTCACTAGTTGTTGCAGTCACCCTATAATGGTCATATAGACTGCTTTATTGTGAAAACAGCATAGTTGGCCTAGCATCTTCTATAGTTGCATTATAGAAGACCAATAAGATGTGGTCGAACTGTACAAACAAATAATAGTACGATCTGTTCAATGTTGAAGAGCCTCCTAGTTCAAAATGCAAATTGAGATTATGAAAAACAGCAACAAGAGAATGGTCTTTCCTAGAAGATTGAAAAGGGAGAGAAAAATATCTTACCAAAGCTTTAGGCATTGAAGGTGTCACCGGTATTAATTGCCTAGATTGTTTGATAGCCAATTCCTCAAGTCTTTGCGTCTCCACAGACAACTGCAATAACAGAGAGTGTAAATAAGGATTTCAATAAACAGAAACTGTAAATAAGGATTTCAATAAACAGATGCAAACTAAGGTACCTGAGGAGCAACACGAGCTCTGGGAGGGGCTTGTGCCACTGTTTCAGCCATATTACGGGCAGTGGGTAAGCTAGTAGGAGCTTGGATAGACAAATTCGCTGTCGAAGATTGTTGAGCAGAGCTGAAACCTATACTATTACTTCCAATTGTCGGGGGTGGCTCCACCAAAGCCGAGGTCCAACAATCAGTAAGCACCGCCGAAGTACCCATTGCCAAACTTTGCGCCGCACTTCCCAAGCCAGGAGAAGAGACTCTTCCTATTTCAGGAACTCCTTGTCTTTCTTCAGCTCCAAGAGACGGAAAATCTCTATCGAATGTGGTCTTGTGGATGTTGTTAATGACAGTAGTTCCACCAACATTAACACCATTACTAATGATATGACTGTTGGTTTTGCTATTGTTCGAGAGTGTAGTCGCCTTTTTTGGCCACACTTCACCTCGCTTTCCTGATATCATGGACTGAGAACGTCTTAATGTGTCCTTTTCAATCCTACTAGACAACAAAGTATGAGATATACCCATTGGATCAGAATAGTCACGAATCCTGTGGTCCGCTAAGCTAGATCTCTCCCTGTCATGAAAATCCAGGAAGTCCTTATCACAATCCTTGTCTCGGTGACTCCTACTAAAACTACTATAGGACCGTGGAAAGGAGGATGAGTCTTTCCCATGTAAACTTGCACCATTACTGCTTATACTCCTACGGAAGGAATGAGAGGACAAATTTCGCTCTGAATGACGAGGACTATCATAATCACCAATGCTGAAAGATGATCTATTTCTCGAGGATAATATACTAGCATGATCATCTACAACAACATACACCAAAAACAAATCACATGTCTGCCCAATAGATATAACAAAAGTATTAAAATAGAACAAGTAATTAAACTGGATGAGTGTCTACCTGAATGCGACAAAGACGATGCAGTATGGTGACTTGTATTGCCACCCCCAGATATATTTCCAGTACCCTTTAACCATTCTGGAGCTAATGCAGGTTCACTTTTTTCCATAACGAATATTGAACATGATCAGAGAACCAATGAAACTAAGAACACCAATACGATTCACCCCTTTAACACTTTCTCAATAAAATTGTTCGTCTTCGAGGAACTAATTCTAGTTCATACCAAATTATTGTTTCTTATTTCCCAATTGAAATAAACCTTGCAGTTCCCAAGAAAAGTCGAGAACCCTCAACACTCACTAACTACTGATGTCAATTCAAAATCAATTCCAAACCCAAACACTATGGTAATTCTTAGACTGCTGCTGCTCTTATATCTGCATCTTTATGAATTGCGCCGATTAGCATTCAGCTATTCAGCAAACAAAAAACCCTCACCAGACCCTCATCTTCTATACGAATAAACTCAACTGAAATATCAGAAAAACCTATGTCTATTCGGTTTCTGAAAAAACACAATTACAAACCCAACCAAGAAACCCAAGAATCACAAAAACCCTAAAAAAAAATCAATCGAATCAGGAAAAATAAAAACCTCTGGAAACTTCCAACTGACTAGGGTTTGATTATTAGAGACAGTAAAACGTAGAGATAGAAATATAAGTAATAATAATAACTAACCCTACCTCCCAAAAAACGCTTTTGTTTAGGGGGCGGCAACCGTAACCCCAGGATCCACTACTCAAACCCTAACCGTTCTTTCAGTATTTTTCCCAATATCTGTTATAGTTATCTCTGGTTTTCAGATAATCAGAAGAGGAAGAAAAAAAACTCTTACCAAGAGAACAACGAGATAACGAAACTCTAACACAGAAAGACAGACAATTGAAGTTTTTAGGGCAATTCTTGAGAGAGCGAGAGAGATTTTTAGGTGTTAGACTTTGTTTCGGCCGTGGTTATGAGGAAGAAAAAGAGGAAAAAACGAGGGTTTTATCCGAGCGGAAGAGAGAGAGAGAGATAGTTGTTGTTTGTGTGTAGAGAGGGAGAGAGAAAGGGTGGAGTTTGTTTTGTGTTGTGGGTGCTTGGTTCTGGGTTGCTGAAACAAAACGTATGAAGAAGAGGCTCTTCTTCTTCTGTGCTTACTATTAATTAGGAAAATTAATTAATTAATTATGAAAAACTTTTTTTTTTCTTTTTTTCTTGCGTGGTTTTTATTATGTGAGCCAATGAATGGACTCTTACGAAAACCAACTTGCCTTGTTTGTAGCCGTAACGTGCTTTGGCACGGGGGAAGTTCACTTCCATAATATTTTTGCTTGATTTGCACTAGGCCTACTTGGGTATAACTGTATGTCGACATGGAGGGACAAATGGTAGTAACCATCAATAAATGAAGATCTTTGTGAGATGGAGAGAAACATAGATTTCGAGGAAAACATAGTTATGTGGAATTATTTTCGTTCATATGGCGCGTTGAATATTTTTAATCTAGCGATGTCATAACTAACTGTTTTACATGGTTGTGTGAATAGAAATAAAATAGTTTTACTACAATCAAAATTGGTCACACAGCATAGCTGAAAAAACTTTAACCTTTAATGATGAGTTTTAAAATTAGAATTCTTCGATATAAAGCTCCTGACTTAATTTATTCACCGTCAGATGTAAGTGGATGGATGATCGGTACTAACTCATTCGTTTTCTAAAATCGTATTTTGATCTTCACCCTCCATACACTTGCATCTGATGGTGGAGAAATTAAGTAAAAAATAAAGTCAGGAATTTTAAATCAAGAGACGCATTCCTTCAAAAATTACTTTTACAATAAGCAAAAATGAAAATATTGATAGAGAATGTGTCAAAACCTGCTGTAAAAGTGTGTTATAGCATTGCTCGGTTGAACTCAATAAGCGTTGGTATGCCAAGTTCGGTTGTCATATTTTAGTTCCAAAACTCGAAACTGCTTGATTTGATTACTAGAGTCAACTTCGTTAGGTTAGACTAGGAACATAGAAATGTTGGGACTCGCTCTTGTTACTCATGAAGAACCTGCAGAAGTATTAGCATCAACGAACACATCATCCTTCGGTACGAGGTCAGTAACAACAAATTGGACTTGTTCCATTTCTATCTTTGTCCTTTCAAGTCAGTATTTATTGAAAACATAATATACGAAATCAAGTTTGTTTACTTGTCTCTAGTATCGATGACTTGGTCATTATACTATGACCAACATATCAAGGATAGCTATACTAGTTGTATCTTGCAACTTGAACATATAGAGTTACGAAGTATAGTTTATCTATGGACTTCGTGAATCGACGTAACACTAATTGGTAATTTGTTATTATTTAGTGTATTGAACTTCCAGAATGAATTCAACCCTTGGGATTTTATACGAAGGAATATTATGAAAATAATCTGGTGAAGTAGACTTGCAAAATTCTATTTCGAAGTCAAAATAAAATTCAGGACCGATCCCGGGACCAATCCCTTGTGCAAGGATCGATCTCAAGTACATGACTGATTCCTGACCGATCATGTTTGTAGTTTAACCAAGTTTACATTTTCAATATGTTTGGTGATATTCTGGTTTGTACAAACATCAAGATGTACATGGATTGGACTTGGAATGTCAACATAGTAATTTGAACATGTGTTAAACTCTTATATCTTAATGTTCAAGTATTTTCCTTTGGTATCTATATATTTTAGATATCATACTAGTGAGCTTTGGTCTGTCCATCGTAATGCTGAATGTTAGAAAGCTGTTGTGATTAGTAAAGATACGTGATGCCTGGATTAGATATTTGACGTCTGAATTAGAACTGTTGCTTCCTGCTATTGAAATTGTGCACTCGTTAAAAGATTCCACATACAACTTATAGATAATTTAGATGAAATTTGGTTCTAGAGATATGGCTTATAGTTGGAGACGTGGTGCGCATGCTATCGTCATCTCATGTCATGTAAACTTAATTATCAATGCATTTTGTTTATGTAAAAATTGATAAAGTTACAGAAATTCTAAAGAATATGTATAAGAAAAATGTTGGTTAATACAATACAACATTTATGATGCATATGTTTAGTTCTTGGGTTTGGGATCAATGCAGTGTTGGGAACTCATCTTTCGATCGATACTACTTCGGGTTAGACAGTCATACTCACCCTTGTTCAGGATCTTGTGCATGGTTTTCCATTCAACATAACCCAAATCACAACACAACCTAAACATCAGGATTAAATAATTGGGCAAATTCAATAATGAACATCGTTATATTCAAAGATTTATGTTAAAACCACACCATTCATACAAAAAGGTTCTGAACAAAGTAACTTAATGACTATCTAACCAAGCCATCCAAGTTAGAAAAAGTCCTTTAACTTGGAAACCCAAAAGGTAGAATGCTCTTTAAAGAGACATACGTAAGTTAGCGCATTAAAATAAATAAGCATACAACTTTCGTCCATTCCATGTTAGTGCAGCATCAGTTGCAATACCATTGGCCACTGAGGGTTCACCGTTGTCCCTTATAACACATATTTAGACAGACAAAAAAATGTAGTACTCTAAGGAACCTCAACAACGGTAGCAAAGAGTTTGGAAGCAGCAGCAAGGTGAAAATTTGTGAGGTTGATTTTGCCCAAATGAACTACATAACAGTTTTAAGTTTCAAAAGTTAAAACATACCAAGTGTTTGCAATGCATAGCTATTCACGCTCTTTCTCTTGTCGAAAGTTTCGACATCCATCGATTACCCTTGATATTTCTCGAATTTTACCTTCCACTAAAAAAAAAACAACTAATTTTCTCATGTCGAAAGTCTCAACATCTATCGATTACAATATGTTTTTTTTGATATTTCTCGAATTTGTACTTCAACTAAAAAAAAAAGACCACAAAAAATATATAAAAAAAACGACTCAAGGGGTGGTTAATTGCGATAGAGATGGAGGGGAGAAAGTCTTTGTTTTTGTCAGCTATATCCTCCTTCACTGGGAATATAGAGTCAGCTATATCATTCACTGGGAATATGGAGTATAGACGGTCCCTAGAGTATTTGAACAAGAATGAACCGAACAACCCCTAAATAGCTGGCATGTTTTTTATTGGGCTAGTAGTTTTAGCATTCCTTGTGATTCTTTGAGATGGGCGCATAACCTTGTTTTTTCTGGTCTATTTGATTGCCTCATTACAAATATGAAGGAACAATTATCAAGTGCACTGCTATGTACTCATATGATCGCCTAGCTTTTCACAATGTAATCCCTTTAGCATGTGTGTATCTACTAATCTAAAAATACCTTACCGTTGGATTTTGTTAAATTTTAGCGATTTTGACTAAAATATCTCAGGGGACATGAGGGACTACCACTATTCTTTGGAATGCAATTGCTTGGTAGATACAAACGTCAATACGCTTGACGGTCAAAATCACTAATTAATCGTTATGTGATGATTCATGAACTTTAAAGTAACAACTTACCAGTGATAATGGTACACAATTTTTAGAAATTCGGAAATTTCCATAAATAACGTACTCTCCTTCTCCATCCACTTGTCTTACCATATTTGTAAAACCTTAATTATCCTATTCCAAATTTTCTTTTTACATTGGTAAATAAATTATTTAAATTTCTTGTTTTTTTATTATCCTACGGTGTATTTTAATTTAAACATCCTATTATATCCGTAGAACCAAAGAGTATTATCTACCAAGAAAAAAAAGAAAAAAAAGAGTATTTTATTCGTTTATTTAGTGTTTTATTTTAGGAAAAAACCTTTTAATATGGAAATTCCAATAGTATTTATTTATTTTTCAAAGAGTATATACCGGCCCTGAGACTTTGCTGCCCCGAGGTGAAACAAAAGTTGTTTCCCCATTGAAAGTGCATCTCGTTCTCGTGTATAAATGATTAGACGATTAATATGATGGTGTTGCAGATCGCATTTAAATGCACACCAAATAAGGATGATTTTACTTCAAACCCTCAGCACTCTGCATATTTAAAGCACTGACATGCCATACAATTCACTAAACCCAACGGTCCCAACCCATCTGTATTTCAGTAAGCAACAAACCAAATCCCTTTTACATTACCTAGTGTTCAATATGAGAAATGAGTGTTTTGCATCAAGTAATGAAGTAATGAGATCAGCTAGCAGTCCATCTAATAAAGGAGGGTTAAATCGATCGTTCATCAACGATAACATGTTTGGCGGCTTGAAGTTACTATGAACAACTTGAGTAGAGCTTTAACTTAAGGATTTACAGTCTTTACGTTTACTTGCATAACTGGTGTACTCTTGAAATGACGATTGATGACATCATTAGGACACGGTTTTCTGAAGTAATATGAGACCTTTTGAGAAGCAAGTATATAACCAACGAATTCTCTGAATCATTTGATTATGATGTACATGTGCATGATCGTTAGATTACTTATTTAAGAACATTGGAAAACATGAATCTAATTGAATGGGGATTTGAAGTGTTTTTTCCTTGAATATGCAATTTGGGATTACTAATAGGAAATCATAAAATTAAATAGAATATAAATCATTATTCTATGATAATTAATTATATTCTAATACCATAAAATGTTAAGGGTTAAGGAACTGGAAGAAAAAATGATTTCGTGAAAGAACGACGCAGGAAAAGCGTTTGCTTCTAATTATGTACTTTCTTTTTTGTTATAAATTTTTTACCATTGGACCACTAAAATTACTCCGTATCTGTTTTATGCCCCCTCATCTCTTACAAATACATCCACTATTTGTTACAAATCACTATTTAAACCACAAAAAACTTTACTGCTTAAAACCCCTTGAAGAAAACCTAATTTTGCTGCCCCTGGCCGTGTGATGCCCCAAAGAAAAGCTTTGTTAGCCTTGCCTCAGGGCCGGCCCTGAGTATATATATACTTGGTTTGGTTGCACCACAGTATACTACTACACCTTCCGAATTCACCCGTCTTGCCTATCATCTTCTTTATGTTGTAAAATACTAGGTTAGTTTTCGTTGGATTTTCCAGCTTCTTTACGTTCTCTTTTAGTTTATCTCTAGTCAGCAAGTTTCTACAAAGCGCGCAAGAGCGTAGTGCGTAGAAAAGATGATGGACATGAAAAAGATCATCACAGGCTTTGCATACATTGTTAAGGATGAACTTCCGCTTTGCCGACTCACCTTGCGAGAACTTAAAATTCATCTATATTCCATTCTGCAGAATCGATAAAATGTCATAAAATAACCCAGTTACAGGATGAATTATAAAAACAGACCCATTAAATCAATGAAGAGAAATGAGTAATTCAGAATTTTAATTGAGAAAAATCGACGACAACTTTGAATGATCAAAGCTCAGTACTTTTAGAAAGAGTGATTTGAGCCAGAAACTTCCCTCGCTGCCGAAGTTATCTCGGCCGGAATGGAGTGACCATTTTGTTCATAGATTCCGAAACAAATAACCTTTACAACCACATAGATCACACCCAAAAGAAAGTCGTATAAACATTTCACATCAACAACATTCTTTGTGATATCACCATTAACAACATTTGTATTAGCGGTTTACAACAAAAAATTAAGGATGTATAAGTTAAAGCTTAAAAGTTTTCTATAATTTTTAGACCTAGATCACACTAAAATATAAAGTAACCCTTACTTCCACAGAGAAATCTTCAATGATAACTGTAACACGGTTTTCAGTTTCCGTGAGTGCAGTAACATGCCAATCCTACTCCATTATAACAACCTGTCTTTGATCCACTTAAAACATATACTTAATGACAACAAACTAAAATGTTGCATAGCGACAACTTCATAGACCACAATACGTATATGCACCTGCTTGATACCCACTAAGAAACTTAACAAAAAAGATGACATCTTGATACAGTTTCCTATTGTCAAGTTAATTAAGTTACGGGGAAAAAAAATGATATCATTTTTACGGTTTTACCTTTGGTTTTAGTATGGTCACTCCATGAACACCAAGTTGCTTAAAAGGAACGTCACGGAACAACATTACTCTTGAAAAGACTCCATATCAACCTTAATAAGAAGCTCTAAAACACTTGCTTCTTCTTATTCCTGTAATCTGAACCATATGTAAAAATTGGCAATTATAACTATGAAAACCAAAATTAAGAGAATTTTTTATTTTTTTTGCCGCCTATCCAAAACTAAAACCCAACACAGCAGATGCTTTTTCCTGTAACCTAAAGGCACACTGTAGTAAAGGGTTTGCATCAGTAACTTTAATTGTCCATTATAATTTGATTCATAACTGGCAAAAAGTGTACTCAATTTTTCCTGTAAATGAAAACATTAAGAAGAAGAAAAACCTAAAAATCTTTTTACCCACCTTCTAGTGTAATCAGGCTGAGATATTGAGATACATATCCATTCCCCAAAATC
The DNA here is from genome assembly GCA_023531105.1 of Papaver atlanticum. Taxonomy (NCBI): domain Eukaryota; kingdom Viridiplantae; phylum Streptophyta; class Magnoliopsida; order Ranunculales; family Papaveraceae; genus Papaver; species Papaver atlanticum. The sequence continues at coordinate 7,618,377 of JAJJMB010000948.1, read as the reverse complement.
ACAATTGAGTTGGTGTTGAGATATAAATAATGCTTTCATCACAACTCAAGCAGAGAGCACTGAGAGACAGACAAAATGGATCAGATGTAATAATTTTAACTGGCGTACGTAGTAATTGAAAATATAGTCTGAATGAAAAATGATTCACAAATGATATTCAATTTTTCTTTGATTACCTAAGCGTAACGCCTCTGCTGGGAAGGAAACTATTAATTCCAAGAGTTCAATGCGATGAGTAACAGGTTAGAGATCATATAGCAATATTGATAGCAGATTACACATAATGAGAAAAACAGGAAGGGAAAAAACAGGAACTAAAACTAAAAGTTCAACAGGCCACTAAAAACAATACCATTCCAGTAACCAATATCAGAACCAAATGCCGGTTAACAACTAAAACAATGTAAGATTTCATACCAACAAAGAAGTACCATGTAAGACTCCAACCAACCAATTCAGGAATGGGAAGATAATCGTTGAGGAGGCCCCAAGTCCAACTTCTTATTCAGGAATTCCATCAAACAAAATTAAGGTAAAAAACATAAAAAAAAAATATTGTGAAAGCCTTAACTTTGTCTGCGGAATAACCCAAATTTTATACAACGTTCACAATTTCATAACACCCTCTTAAATACAAACATTACAACAACAACAAAAAATCCCTAAATCAAATTGAAGTTTGACTCAATTTTACCTGATTGGTCTGACTCAGAATCTCTTCTTTTTGAACAGCTTCTTCTTAATAATCGTAAGTAGCAAAGGATTTTAATCTTGACGTACATGAAACGAAAAAAAAATCAGCATTCCACCATTGCAAATAAATTAATCTCAAATCAATATTAATTCAAAAGACAAAAACCTAAGGCCATCTCATAACATTTGGTAAGAATCCAAAAAACAAAATGAACAGACAGAAACCAAGAAAAAGTGCGAGCCTTTGGAAGAGGAGTGAATCAAACCTTAAAATTGTGGAGGTTCGGAAAATACTGAGATGTATTTTGACCATGCAGCTGTAACGATTAAAACGTTTAGAGATTTAATTTCACATTGAATTTTGAGAGAGTAACGGTTTCGAGTTTGAATGGGAAGACTGAAGAGTAGTAAATGTAGATCTCCGTCCAAAAACATAGCTGTCCCGTGTAGCATATCAAGCAGTGGTTCATTCTAAACCGTCTTTAATGAATCCAGCATATCAACATATAGATCACCTAATACGATTCAATCTGAGCCGTCCTTTATATACCCAAAATGTATATAACCGTCCATATGGAAAAACACCATTGTCCCTTATAATATAAATTTATGTGTTTACCATATCCTAGAAGTTTGTATATCTCTAGTTACTATATTAGTAAAGTATATGTGTGCATGCTAGGTAATGTTAGCTATTTGGTATGTTGGTTGGAATACATTTTCGAATTTTTCAAGATCAAAAATATACATTTATTGCATATCTTAAGGATTTTCGGATTCGGTAATTCTTTGTCTTCCAAACAAGCCTTGGTCATAACACTATAACAATGAGCTTGTATTCTTACATACTCATCCCTTGACATACTGCCTAACCGTTTGTACGGGAAGTCAACTCGTTGATAGAGGAGAGTAACGAGGAGGCACATGAAACAGAGCATATGATCTCTCGATCATTATATGATTGTTTCAACACCTTCGAGGAGATTTTCCTCTTCATTACTCATACATTCTCTATCCATAATTGAGCATCTGATTAAAACGATAGTTACGATTTTATGATGATAGTGTCTACAGGTCGTATATGTGTAGCTCTTGTTGAAAGATTTGAAACGAGCCAAAAATCACTCATTTCGGGCACTGAACGCAAACATTATGCTCACTACGGTATTTTGTGTATGCATTCGTGCTTGGTATCTCTACTAGGACCGTTCCTAGTAAAGATCCTTAGGATCGATCGTAACAATTGATCTTAAGTATACACGAAAGAGTGTAAAACCATTTTACTCATAACTTTTCGTTCAAAATCGGAATGACCTCATTCTTTTTTGCGTCGGTTTCACTATTCTCGTTTCTACAAGATTGAGCTATTTGCAATACTTAATTCTCTACTATTTTTTTCTGGTATATTGTGCTTGAGTTCATGGGAAAACCGTAGTGTTTCAGTCATATATATTGACTCACTTTCTTATGGTTATTGACTTTTGAGTATAGCCGATCTCCGGATCATGTCCTTGTGATTGCTATATCAATATCATAAGAAATTTGTGATAGTTTAGCTCATATGTGAATCACATATACTAATGTTTGTTTATGTTCTATAAACTAAAGATCTGGTATACACATGAGTGCTTTTAGTATATGAGATAATTATGGTTTTCATTAACCATAAGTTTTGGTCCCATATTAGCTTGTCTTTTTAAGTGGATTTCATATCTAACCTTTAGGGTTGCTTTATCATAGAATCTTAATAATATAATGCTGATTAAATAATGTGCGAAGACACAGATAAACTAGTATTGATTTATATTCAATAAATTATATATTTGGTATACATATGAATTGTTTCGGTTTAAATCTTTCTGTTGTGGCAGGTGATGGAAAAGATCATCTGACCTTTCCCTGGTAAAGGTTGTTCTCGTGTTAGTCTTTTGTTTTGCAACGAATAACATACAATGGAGGAGAAATCTACTTTGCATTGGTCCTTAATGATATATTTTGGGGGGGGGGCGGGGGGTGTGGTTATGAAAATGAAGGAAGAATTATTTCTCATAATCTATTTTATGATAATCAACTAGATCGATTCGGGTTATATTTTTTCTTATCAAAGTGAGGAACGATATTTCTATTGATCTTTTTTGGGTGATTATTCCTTGGTAAGAGACTAAATCTAGATTGCTTTGGTAGTTTCGGTTTATTGTTTCTTTATAAAAGTGATGTATTAGACCTCCATTTTGCTCAGACCCTTAAAGGTCTCACTGAGAAAGGATTATATGTGCTAAAAAGTATATCTCATAATGGAAAAGAGTAAGGAATCGATCAAGGGGGAGAAACATATCATGTTGTGTAGTATTACATACTACAAAAGTGAAAAACAAATATGTTCAGATTGAATATATACCTAGCTCACTGTTAAGGGGAGTAAAGCTTTTTGTTATTCAAATGCTTCAGTAAAGACATTAATTATTTGTTGAATATTGCAGGACTTTGTGTTGTTGAAACTTGGAATCAAGCGTATGAAGATATAGTTAAGAGATTGTAATGTATTAATTGTATTCTCCACATGTAAGGAGTCTTGTCACTAAACTTGACAAGGGGGGATATTGTTGGGGAATTATTCGGTTGAACCCACCAAGCGTTGTATTGTCAAGTTTGGTTGTCATATTTTAGCTCCAAAACTCGAAGATGCTTGATTAGATTACTAGAGTCAAATTCGTTAAGGTTAGACTAGTAACAATAGAGATGTTAAGACTCGCTTATATTACACTGAAGAACATGAAGACGTATCAGCATCAACGAACATATTATCCTTCCTATAGAGGTTAGTAACACAGACTTGACTTGTTCAATTTCTATCTATGTTTCTTTCAACTCGTTCACATTGGAAACATAACATACGAAGTATATTAATGAATCTCTACTATTGGTGACTTGATCATTTCATCATGCATATACTAGTGGGTTTACACAACTTTGGTATATTGGATTACGATATAATTTAGTTATTTCGACTTCGATGTATTCGACATAACATTAAATGATAACTTGTTGTCAGTTAGTGTGTTAAACTCTCGGGTTGATTCCATGCCACGAAGACTATGTTTACTTACACGAATTTAAGAAAATAGACGTACGAAACTTGTTTCGTAGTTGAAAGGTATCAAAGGATCTGTTCTATGACCGATCCCTTAAACAATGATCTTTACTATGACTGATTCTAAGGATCTCCAGTAGGACCGATCCCTAACCAAGGATCTCTACTAGGACCGGACCCAAGGATCACTACTAGACCGATCCCACGGATCCCTAGCCGAACTGATCCTTAGGTTAACCAATATTAATGTTTTCGGTTTATCTATTACTTTTACATTAATAAATAATAAAAATAAGTAATCTCAGAGGACAAGACAATGGTTGGAAACCGAGCCACAAGCTAAGCTCCAACCCCCTCTGAATAGCTACTCCTACTCTATAAAACAAAAAATTGCCTACTTTAAAAGTCGTATCGTGCCTAATGAGAAAATTCTTCAGTGTCTTTAGAAAAATTCTTCAGTCTCTTTAGAAAAACCACAAACTCCTCACCAAGCTCGCCCAATATCGTGAAATCCAAGGTACCAAAGCAATAACCATGTCGAGAGCAGATGTCGATATATTTGTTGCGCTTACGGTCAACAACACGAGAAATAGCCACACCACGCGAAAAAAATTGCACATCATTGCTTGTGAAAGGAGAAACACCTGTAACATCAAAACAAGTATCCCAACCATTATCCCAGTTATACACCAGAATATATGCATGTATAGCTTCACCACCATCACTAGTAAGGAAGCCAAGAGAAGCCTATGTTTTAGCTTGTACTCTCACTCGAAAGCACATATAAGACATTGTGTCATGCGTGAGATCATGGCAAAATTTCAAGCCAACTTCATATGTACAATGCATAGTGCGTGATCACCAAAAACATCCATGTTACTCCCACAACAAGAACAAAGAATTTCTTCGGCAAATAAAGGAACACCCAGCTTATAACCAAGTTTTGCGCTAAATTGTCGAGGCCCAATTTTTTGACCCAAACCCTCTATAGGAATAGCCATCAGGTAGTCTTGACTCTTGAGTATGCTTGATCTTATTGTTATGCCACATTGCAAGATCTCGTTGCCTCATACCGTATTTAGTGGGCATTTCCTTCGTCACGTGATCAAAATACATAGCTGCCAATTTACTCATGGGATGGGGGCAGCAGTTTCAACAAAGAGAGAAGAAGAACCTAAACCGCAAATATGGGTAGGCGCATCCAAAGCAAGCATACATGAAGGGCTCATACCTGTGACACCAAAATTGCGCAAAATATCACCTTATAATTGTTGAATTTTCAAGAAAGAAGCAAGGTAGCAATATACTGCATCGTATCTTCCATCGTGTATAGACCCAAACCACCATTTTTAATAGGCAGTGAAGCCACACGCATCCGTAAATTCCCAAAACCAGGACCATCACATGTAACCAAAAAAAATATATAATAAAAAAAATAAAAATAAAAAACTCTATTACTTTAGGGTTTGCATAGATACTAAAATTGTGTTTGGTTAATATGGAAAGTTCAAAAGATGTTGGCATAATATTTGAACATGTGCTAAACTCTTATTACTATTACTTATTGTTCAAATATGTTGATACTCAAGGTGAGATCCCAAACAGAAATATTCTAAATATCTTTTAGATATTTAGAATTTATATGTTATTTATATCCCAATGGATAAGCATACTCTAGTGACTATATTAGTAAAGTATTTGTTGAATGTCGGATAATATTAGTTTTCATTAAATAGAGATTTTGATGTATGAGTTGGATTACCACCGTAATTTTAATAAAACCGAAAATAGACCTTTATTTCATATCTTTAGGATTTTCGGATTTGGTAGTCATTATAAATAGTGAAGCTTGTAATTCTTACAAACTTATCCCTTGGACACAATGACCTAACTGTTTATGTAATACTCGCTTGATAGGAGAGTATCCTAGTTAGGTGAAATCTCTTATGTGCACTGATAAGTGCATCATCTGCATGATTTTAGTATCAAATCCATACTAATATTTGTTATGATTTCTGCATGATTTTAGTATCTTTATTAGTTTTCATTAAATAGAGATTTTGATGTATGAGTTGGATTACAATCGGAATTTTAATAAAACCGAAAATAAACCTTTATTTCATATCTTTAGGATTTCCGGATTTGGTAGTCATTATAAATAGTGAAGCTTGTAATTCTTACACACTTATCCCTTGGACACAATGACCTAATTGTTTATGTAATACTCGCTCGATATGATAGTATCCTAGTTAGGTGAAATCTCTTATGTGCACTTATAAGTGCATCATCTACATGATTTTAGTATCAAATCCATACTAATATTTGTTATAACTTATCCCTTGGACACAATGACCTAACTGTTTATGTAATACTCGCTTGATAGGAGAGTATCCTAGTTAGGTGAAATCTCTTATGTGCACTTATAAGTGCACAATCTACATGATTTTAGTATCAAATCCATACTAATATTTGCTATAATTTCTGCAATTTATCTTGCTATAACTCTTGTTTTCTTTTATTTATTTCAATGTAATGATTCATCCCAAGAAGAGTGACAATGTCTGCAAAGAGCTAATAAGTGAAGTACTCTAAGTATACAAGTGTTTAGAGCCAAGGAAAGTGAAAGAAGTGTGATGAAAATGAGCAAAAAACGTTGAAAACATATGGAATAACATAAAGTCAGGAATTGAACCTTCAAATAAAGAATTTCTTTTCATAATCTTGTAGAGAATTGAAATACTAAGAAAACGCAAAAAGAATGAGATCATTTTGAGTTCGTACGTAAAAGTTATGAACAAAATGGTGAAACCAATTTGGATTTGGTTTCTGTTGGGCCTATTTTAGGCTTGCGAGGTAAGAAAATGAAGTGATGCATTTTGGGCTTGCTTTGGACATGGGAATTAGGGATTTTGGTGGATTTTGAGGAGGTTAGGTTCCTAGTTGGATGAGGATCAAGAGGAGGTTACAAAAACATATATAAAGGGGAACCTAAATACAACCTTTACACATTCAATTTTCTCTACAACATTTTCTTTTTCTTTTTTCTTCGCATTATGTCGAGGTAATTATTTCTTTGATTAGGAATGATTTCAAAGTTTTGAATAATGAAATTATAATTACTTTTACAAGTCTATTTTAAGTTTTAGTTTTCTTGTTGATTGCCTCTATTATTTCTAGTGTCTAAGATTTATTATTTGGTTATTTAATTGGCCATTTAAACCAACCTACTAATAATTCTTCTACCAGTATGAAGTTGTGTAATATTTGCAATTGTCACTCAATTCTCTACACAAGTAACACATCGCAAAATCTGACAGAGGGATTCTGTTAAGTGATTTTGTATAGAGATGACACTAGTAAGCACACCGAGCTTATGCATTTGATGCTAGTTAGAATCAACCTAATTCACAAAACGTAAAGCGTCCGACTAATTTACACCTCGAGAGTTTTTCTTAGTGGGTTAGTTGGATAAATTTTGGTAATCGACTGCTTTCGTATTCAGTGTCAATAGGAATTCCGGGAATATCATAGCTTATTATTATTCTACGATTGGTGACAATATAAATTTAACAACAAATAACAAGTATTTTAATTAAGTTTATTTTCAGTGATAACAGAGGATTTCTTTCTTCACGTTGTTTTCAAACTAATTTTTATTAGTTCCTTTTGTTTATTTATATTGTTCTACAGCCCAAAAGTCCCCCCTTTGATACTTTTAACAATTAGAAACTCCATGCTCTTCGTGGGAACGAACTCCATATCATTACCAGTTAATTGTGTAGAAAAAAGTGAACTAACTTGTTATACAAATGACGCGCACCAGATTTTGACGCCACTGCCGGGGAGCAATCGATAACTTTTAGTTGTTATTTTTCTTAGTTTGTTTAGAATTTTTGTTTTTTGTTTTTCGATTTTTATTTATTTTTTATTTTTTAGGTATCATTAAAAAAAAATTCTCTCATAATGGATTAATAGTAGTCATAGCTCGTCTGGAACGGGAAGTAAATTCTATGAACAATTTGTGTGCATATTTTTTTATTGTTAGGTTTAGTTCATTTTAAATTGTATAATTTTTTATCATCGTCATGTTTCCTTTTGGATATAACATATACGGTGTGCAAGATCAATCATATCACATCGATAATCCGTTTGATACCAATTAATGTGGTTTTCAATCTTAATCTTATGATAACTACCAACTATACCATGGGTATAATCATAGCCAATCTTTTGGCTATGATCAATATCCCACATAACCTTCTGTATATTCTCATACATATCAACAACCTTATGACGGTATGTAAGGGAACAATCACGAGGATGGGAGGATAGTTATACTTCTAATCAGTTTTTTTCTAGTAATATGCAGATATCAAAGAGTTTGGAACTCAAAAATTATGATAACAAATCAAGATTTTCTCCTCTTTGTTGTGTTCCTACTTCACTCATTCAAAAAAAAAAAAATCTGGAAATGCTAAACATGATCAGTTGGAAGAAGCTAGAGAATCATAAGAGACTCTTAAAGAAATTAACGGGGTTATACGAACGGAACTTCAATGTTGTTGGGATATTGAAGATTATGAGGTCGAAGAAAATTCTGATGAAGATAAGCAACCTTTGGAAAGTCCTTGTAATAATGGTAAATTTATTTCCAAAGGTTATAAATGGATATAAAAGAGCTAATAAGTAAAGTACTCGAAGCCTTTAAGTGTCTAGACCCAAGGAAAGTAGAAAAAGTGCAACAAAATGAACAAAGAACGTCGAAAACACATATAATACCATAAAGTAAATATTTGAAACTTCAAATAAGTAATTTGTTTTCATCATCGTGTATAGAATTGAAATACGAATAAAGTGCGAAAAGAATGAGGTCATTCCGACTTCGTATGAAAAAGTTATGAGCGAAATGGTGAAACCAATTTGGATTTGGTATTTGTTGGGCCTCTTTTTGGGCTTGCGCGGGAACAAAATGAAGGGATGCGTTGTGGGCTTTCTTTAGACGTGAAAATAGGGTTTTAGGTGGATTTTGAGAGGTTAAGTGTCCTAATTGGTAGGGTGAGCAACAAGTAAAATCTGTGGATTTGGTGTCATCCACACATGGTCCATCTAAATGGTGGGTTTTAGATTTTCATCCACGACTAATCCATCACCTGCAGGTCTCACATCCATGGGTGGACGGGTGAATTGGTTGGATTCGGATAAATTGGCGGATTTGTATTAAAAAAGTTATCTAATTAAGATGAAAGAATAACTGATAATTTTTTTATTTAACTAATGATTTATAACATCCTAAAACATTCATATCCTTACATGTGTAACTGAACCTTCTCCGTCGATCTACCGACATCATGTAAAGATAAAATTTTCTTAGATGAAGAATACGAAGTAGATATATACTACTAAGTATAAATTACTAAATTTACCTTCAAACCTTGCATAGTTCTTAACCTAGCGGGTGCGAGTGTCCAATGAATTTTAGATATGCACCCGCACCGATCTAGTGTTTAATAGATTTTCAAGAACTGATCCATGTCCAATTCATCCATGAGCGGGTTGGTGTATACCTGCCAAATTTTCAGGTGGATTGGGTCGGATTGGACTACCCATGCTCACCACTACTAATTGGATAAGGATCAAGAGGAAGTAGAAATACTTGTTAGTTATCAGGTTTCCTAGTTAGATAGACATCAAGAGGAGATTACAAAAGCATATATTAAGGGGAGCCTAAATACAACTTTTACACATTCAATTTTCTCTACAACTTCTTTTTCATCTTTCTTCGTATTATGCTAGGTAAATACTTCTTTGATCAGGGATGATTTCAAATTCATAAATAATGGAACTAAAATTATTTTTACAAGTTTATTTTGAGTTTTAGTTTTCTTGTTGGTTGTCTCTCTATTATTTTCAGTGTCTAAGAATTATTATTTGGTTACACATTCATCTGAGCTTATGCGTCTGATGCTAGATAGAATCAACCTAATTCACAAAATGTAAAGCGTCCGACTAATTTACACCTCGAGAGCTTATTTTTGGCGAGTTAGTTGGATAGAATCTGGTAATCGGTCGCATCCAAATTCAGTGACAACACGAATTCCGAGGATATCAGAGCTTGTCTAGTTTATTTACTTTGTGATTATTTTTCTCTGATTTAAGGTCACTCGAACTAGTTCAAGTATAAACGACTTCAAATTTGATATTTTGATTCAAGATTTGAAGATAGGACTTTCGTTCCATGCGTGTTCGATCATTAATGAAACTAAGTTGTTTATGCAGGTACTTTGAAGACTGAAGATTCAAGACTAAAAATTTCTTTTTTGGTATTCTGATCTTTGTGATAACTTCGTGCACACTTGATTGGTTCTGATCCGAGAAGTTTGTTTATCTCGTATAAAATTTTAAGCTTGTTATATATATCAGCAATCTGTCTAGGTGTTTCTTCTTGAGATCTACTCTGACAGTTTGCAAACTAAGATTGATTATTTCGGTGATATCAATCTTAGTTGATCTAAATGAACAAAGGAGTTTATATTGATTAAACATAAGAATCTTAGTATTCAACTATATCTATGATTAAGTTGTTGATTTGGGAGATTGATAGAGCGGTTACTGAAACGGATTAGTCCTTTGCTGTTTTAGAATATGACCTTAAGAAGTTGAGTGATTGAAGTCTTCACGATAGGTGAAGCAACTCAAGATAGTAGATTATATATTAGGATTCACATACGTAGACAAGATTGGTTGCAGGCGTAGGGATACTGAAGGAACTGAGTAACTTGGATTTAGTTTGCTTGGTCTCAACTATACGAAGGTTAGGTAGTATTTGTTTTTGTTTTTAGGTTTTAATATATTTTACTCGCTTTTTTCTTGTGAGTCGTCATGTTTCCATTCAGAAATAACATGTAAACATACAATAGTAATAACAACATGGTTTTCAATCTCGGTCTTATAAAAACTGCCAATCATTCTAGAGGTTAACCAAAATCAATATTTTAGATATGCCGCTACGGTCAATATCTTCCGGAACCTTATAACCATTCTAATACATGCTGAAAAGGAAAGGGCACCAAGTACACCTCCAACTTTTTTCGTTCAGACCTATAAGACAAAACATAATACTATCAATAAGTAGATCTTCAAAAAAGATCCTTGTATATGATTGTATATATATTTTATCTTTTTTTCACAATCAGTAGCATAAATCAAAGATTCATGTGCTTTTTATGTGTTAGAGCACTGCTTGGTCGAACTCGCAAGCGTTGCTATCTCAAGCTTGTTAGTCAAGTTTAGTTGTCAAAACTATAAGTCTTGATTTCTAGTCTACTTATAGCTAAGTCTCGGATTAGGATAGAAAGTGTAGTTGATCATTAGACTTCACGGTGTTCATCAATTGAAGATGAAGAACTACTAAGGAGAGCTTGTGGAATTTCATCAACAAAAGGTATGTGGAGACTTGAACTCATCTATCACTCAAAAGTCTATCTACTCTATCTCTTATTTGAGACAAAAGTCGTATAGCTATATATACTTCATTATACACATTTGATATTTCGAGTTGGGTTTAACTCGCTTACATATTTCTCGAAATATGTGTTGGTAAGCTTTTGCTTTAACCAAGTTCATCTTATATTCTTGACGAAAGTCAAAAGATGATCACGTGAAAATCTCCTGGTAACATCTTACATGATTTGTGTGAGACGGTCATTTGATGTAGACTCGGAATAATTCGTATTGATCTATCGATCACTTAAAAATTGCTTAGAAGCTAATAGTTTGTGTGAGACAGCTATTCCCGTCTTCTAAGGATGTTTTAATGATTGAAATGAGAGTTTAGAACAAATTAACCATGATTGGATATATCACAGTATGCGTACTTGTATGCTAACTGTTGCAAGTTATTCCAAGTCCGGGAACCATGGTATGCATACCCGTATGCATACTGGTTGGTTAATGAAAGTCCGGGAACTTAGTATGCATACCCGTATCGGGGCATTACAACTATGGTTTTCCGAATGGAAAATAAGTAATGGTTTGTCATTTCCTAACACCGAGGCCTGATGGGTTCACTTGACTGTATTGCAGGAAAACTTCTCAGTTGAGCGTGCTCGGCTGGGAGTGGTCACATGATGGGTGACCTCTCATGAAGATGCTGCTGGATGACTATAGTGGTACCCGTAAAAAACCACACGCCGGATAACAATAATGGCTAAGTGGGGACAATATCGGTACATGGTCGGGTCATTACAAATTGCATCAGAGCCGATGACGGGTCACCTGTCGAGGGTGAGAGAGTACGCTAGATGGATTGGGTCATGTCCTGGTCTCATGAGGGGCAGAGAACGTCGGAGATCTGGTTTTGAGTATATTCCAAAGCCGAGGACGACTCCAATTTAAGGTGGTGGTATTTTCATACCCCGATTTCGGCTATAGTTCACCGAATGAAAAATAAGTAATAATTTGTCCTTTCCTAACACTGAGGTTTTATGAGTTCACTTGACTATGTTGTGAGAAAAACTTCTCCGTTAAGCGTGCTCGGCTGAGAGTAGTGGTACCTATTATAAACCCCACATGCCGGATAACAACATTGGGTAAGTGGGGACAATATCGATGGAGGGTCGGGTCATTACAGTACCAGAACTATACACGAACTGAATCCAACATGAACAAGTCTGTAATCTATATTTCAAGATAAGAGTTCACGGAAACAAGCCTTGTATGTTATATACATTTTAAGTTAAAAACTATCTAGGCTGATTATCGAATCACTTGCTTTTACTTTAATTATAACACACGATTATAATGCGAAAGTAAAATGTAAAGAAAGACACAGATAAATTTTTTAACGAGGAGTACTGCACTGGTAGAAAAACCACTGGCAGAAAAACCTGAGACCTCATCCAACTTGAACACCATACTGTATTAAACCGCTACAGACATTAGCCTATTATCAGACTTCAGACTAGAGTGTGGTTGAGACCCAATGAACCCTTCAAGCAATTCGGATGCATTAATGTTCTTTCCGCCTCTTAGATCTTGTAAGATATTGCGCACTTGATTCTTTAGATGACATCCTTTACAGTTTAAGAGTTGCTTCATCCTCAATGAAGACTTTTGATAATGATCTGTCTCTAATAAACAAACATGTTTGATTTTCCTTTCGATCTGTTTCAACCTAGGTTTCGAAATCTGTTTGGAGTGGACAAAGTCTAGCGTAACTCACAAATCCTAAACACTGACTCTTAGTTATCCGAGGAGCCTGGATTACCAGCCACCTTTCAAGAACAATCCAAAAAAAATCAAAGAAGAGTTTAAATATCTATCTTGAGGAATCACAAAGTTTGAGACCAAGAAAAATTTGTGATTTTTATCTATCTTATTATAGATCAATAAGAAAAAGATTTGGATTCAGAAAACTATTAGGTAAAACATAGTCTGATCGGGCTTCATTTATCCCTAAGTAAAGTCTTCAAAGTCGTAACCTAATTATGTTTCTCTAATTAAACCTAGGTTTTAGAGGGTGACTCTAGCTTAAAAACTAGAACAAAAGACTGTCAGGGATTGAGAAATCCTGTTGCAAGAGTCCCTCTATTTATGGATTTTCAAGGCTCCGGATAGCTTGGAATTCAAGCAAACAATTTCTTAGTTTTGATGTAATTCTTATTAAGAATTCATGTAAGCATGTAAGAAGTCTTCCTTGAAATTATACAGAAGAATATGCATTATGGTCCAGGGTTTAGGAACCATGCACAATAATGGTTCATATCGGCTAAGTAGACTTTGAACCTAAAAGCATATATCGGCGTTCAAAGTCAAACATACTAATTAAAGTTAATTATCTTAGAAGTGTCTATGAGAGTCTTAGCAAAGTCAAACATAATTGTATAATAGTTCGTGGCCTTTTGCTAATACTGAAGGTTTGCCAACCTATCTAATTCCTGAACTCAATAGTAAATGGTATGCAAACCGGGTTCGAAAACCTCAGTAGTTCTTTGAATTCAGACTGAGTTTTGGTAACACAAACAAGTATGTACCTTGTGCCAATTAGTTCGTATATCTCATAATTGATTTGAAACTTCCCAATAGCCATTAGTAGTATATAATGTTGCTTAGGTAATTTCCAAATGATCAACTTGAAATAAAAATAGTTTGTGAACAATAAACTTTTCTAACTAGTATTATTAAGGATCTGTGAACATCCATTAATTGAATCATATTTTGAGAGTTCAACCAAGACAAGCTTGAACTCAAATTTCTTATTTGTAAAATTAAATCTACTAAAATTTCTTATTTGTAATATTAAATCTACTAAAATCAAGAATGGTAAATGTCATGAGTAAATAGGATAGATTAGTCTTCACATACTTATTTGTTGATGAAGGTCTCGCAAATGTCTTCGTTTATTCTCCAGTCTTCAATCTTCGAGGGTTACTCAGTGATGTTTGATACTCAACTGGCATACTATAATCCTATTCCAAGACTTGACTTTAGTAGACTAGAAATCAAGATATAAGTTTGTACTTTTAACATTGACAACAAGCTTGAGATAAAAAAACTTGCGAGTTTGACCGAGTGATACTCTAACACATATTAACAACCTTATATTGGGTATCTAAGAGAAAAATCACGAGGATGGGAGGTGATAAGTGCATAATTTCCTATACTTTTGTTGTCAATTCCATCCTTTAATTTTCTATGTTTATTTCATATTACCTTGTATTACTCTCTTTTTTTTGTCTTATTTAGGTAGAATCATCCAAAAAGAGTGAAAGAGTGTTGAAATGGACAATAACGTGAACGTGGACTGAGGACCAAGAGGAAATCGACCAAATTTAGGAGTATTCAACTCTATGTTGTATAGAATGAAGAAATGAAAATAACGCAAAAAAATGAGGTCATTTCGAGTTCGTATACAAACGTTATGAAAAAAACAGTTTAAGGAGCAAGTAGGACCCAATCCCTACCTATTTCGGGATCTATCTAGGGTAGGACCGATCCCCACCTCCAAAAAGTGACGAAAATACTTGCAAAATATGGAAAACTTAGTTCCGAAGTATTCCCAAACCTAATATTCTTACGGATATTTAAGGATACTTCCATATACTTTTCAAGGAGAGCCGAAACACGTTTTTATCAAGATCCGGAGTGGACACAAGAAGACAAATAGTGAAAGCTAGGATTTTGTATTCTTCCATCACCAAATTTATTTCTATGATTATATCTTATGTATATTACGGGTTTCACTAAATTTATGAGTAGCTAAAGTCCTATTTGACCGAGGATGAATTCTAAGTTCTAAACATGATTTGATTTAGTATATGAATCTATTTTGATTCTTCTTATGATTATCGTTTGTTTCTACAATGATGAATATTTATGATTGATTAATTGATTTAGGAGGCCTACTAAACTGATCCCTTGATTGATCTTTTGCTAGTAATTAAAGGGTTAGGATATCCTTAATTGTTGAATTAACTCTTACACAAGTAGAAAATGTGAGACCTTGCAGAGGAATTTTGTGGAGCAATCGCGTGTAGAAACAATACTAGAATGTGGACCTTGCACTAAGAATCTAACTACTAGGATCAACCTAAGTTAATAAAATATAAAGTATTCGTATGAGTTACACTTAGAGTGCGCTACTTCTAGGTGGTTTAGATGAATAAAATCTGATATTCAAGCGCTTCGGTATCCGATTACACAAGGGACTTTGGGGATAGCACTGCACTAGATGTTATCCTACGGTTCGTGATAATCTATAATTTATGACGAATAGATAAATATATTACTTCAATGATTGTTTAGTAACGAAAAAGGATTCCTCGATCATACTTCTCATCCTTGATTACATTATTTATTTTGGTTTATAAACCCCCCTATCTGTGACCTTTGATAACTAAAAACTCACTGCTCTTCGTGGGAACGATTCTTGCTTCCATTATATTACCAATTAATTGTGTACAAATAAGTGATTTTATTTGTTGCACTCAAAACATACATTAGGAGGATATTTGTACTTTTAGTCAGTTATTTTCTAGTAAAGTGCAGATGTCAGAGAGTTTTGAAATCAAAACTTATGATATCGTAACCAGATCTACTCCTATTGCTCATATTTATGATCATTCACCCATTCAAACATAATAGATTTGGTTTTGATACTCTATTATTAGTAATGATGGAAAACAAATTATCATTGAAAAACTCTCTAAACAACATGATCAATTACAAGAAGCTGGTGTATCATAAGAGACTCTTCAAGAAATTAACAAGGTTATACAAATGGAATTCCAAAGTCGTTTGGATGTTGTTGATTATGAGGATGACCCTTATTGTCATGATGAGAGTGTCTAAGATATGGTGATTGAGAATTATACCAAATTGATTGATTTTGTGGAAGACCCAATTGAGCTTGCCAAGGATTATATTGATTCTGAGATTTTAGTTGAAGCAGAAATTGACAAAGAATGACTATTAAAGAGTTTTCCATAGGTCAACGATACAAATGAGGTAAATAATTCATTGGAGTTCTTTAAGGATGATAAGGATACCGTATCACTTAGTGTTGGATATTTGTGCTTATAAAAATCTTAAGAATTATTTTGCTTCTAGTTATTTACCACTAGATGTATTTGATTATAGCATTGTGCAGGTTCACCGAGAGGAACCCACAAAAGTACCCTTATTTTATGTTTTACATACACTCCCAAGTGTAGAAAGCACTAAGTGTGTGTGTGTAGGATGGGGGTAAACAAATAACCATTTAATTATATATATATATATATATATATATATATTTATCTGGGTTGATTCGCATATATTCAGATTGTTGGTATACAAATGTTAACCAGAAGGTCAGGCCGAGGCTGTTAAACTAAGGGTTGAGTGGGAGGCAACCCATTGATTTTGTATTTCTATCTAATTTATTTTTTATATAATTGGAATATTACATTTTCATCCCCATGTTTAATTTCATAGAATCCTAGACCTATATTGGAGAATTTTTTGACGAAAACATTTTCGTTAGAAAAATTATGACTGTGAAAATTGTTAATAAAACGACTCTGGAGGCTTCGTTCGAAGTACAAATTGAGTGGTTTACCCCAACATTTGAATAGGAAAGACATACCTTTCCAGTACAATTGATATGACCATTATGCATGCATGGAGATTTGAATTTCAGAAATTTTCTGACTGCACAAAGTTTAGTCCAAACACCATAACTCCCATAATGTTTCTCGAAACACATAGCCCTTTTAACACGTTGTGTAAAACATGTAGGAGAACAACTTTTGTTAAATGATGTTTTGCCTAATTCCTTACCAATATGTACTGATTTTGAGTTTAATATGATGTTACCTCAGAATTCATAAATTTCAGTTTTGCATGTTGAGGACAATGTGAAGTTTAAATGTGGGGAAGTATTTGCATATAGAGTTTTTAGATTTTAGTCAAAGTTTTCACTTCTGTGGGTAGAATTTTTACAATTTTTATGAATTATTACATCAACCTCCAACTTTCAGAAATTTTAGAGTCATGTAGTTTACTTTTTATTAAGTTTACACACATAGTTCTTACCGAAATAATTGAACTTAGAAGTCACAAAAAACTTACACTCGAGGTTCTTAATCGTTGAAAGGGTAACCATGATGAAGCTAACCATGTCAGTGGCGAATAGGGCGCAAATTAAATATAGTCATAATGAGCTAATCAATCATTAGTAAAGACTACCCATAAAAAAAAGTAAGGCACCAGACCTTCAAACTTTAAATTTTTGTCTGTTTAGAGTGTGTGTCATGTGCGTTAACTCCAGTTAAAATCATGAGCTACTCAACCTTGCAACCCTTCAGCATTTTGTGACCTCTTGAGTGCTAATTCCATCAGTCATGAGGGTGACATCAAAATTGCGAATAAAACTTATTCTTGTAGTCTTATTTTAAAGAAACAATAGAAACATATCATCATCATCAAAAAGCGGAGTGACATCAAAATTATGAAGAAAGTTGAAGACGTTCAAGGTTTGCATGCAACAAAAACGAGAAAAAAAAATTCTATATATACATCAAAATGAAGACAAAGTAGAACATAAAGAAATTCAAAAGATGTAAGTTTGAAGTTTATTTGATACTATTACAATGCTTAAATTCCTTCTCCATGGCCATGTTAATTTCAGATTTATTATTATTTCAGTTAGAATTATTTTAAACAAATCCAAAAATATTAGAAAAATATATGCATTTAAACTTATAGTCAACGTATTATTTCATTAGTTAAGGCCATGGAAAAAAAAATGTATAAAGAAGTTTCAAGCAATAAGGAATCAAAAAATTATGAGTAAAAGTTGTCAAATTTTTATAAAGTTCAGAAGTTTATCATCAATAGTTGAAGCCAAAACTATTCGTCGTGAGAGTGGTGCTAAATGCATATCGGATGAGCAAGTAAGTAAGTGTTTTCATTCTCACATAATTCTTCCTACAACGCAAGGAGGCAAGAGGATAGACAATCACAAGAGATTAGGTTTTTCCCTATGATAACTTTATTATTTTGTTTTCTCTATTTCGTATATTTTAAATGGATTTTACTATTATTTTTTAATTATTTTTTTTAGATTTTATTTCCTTTTGATTTGATTTTCTTATGATGATTTTTTCCTTTTAGATTTTAATTCCTTTTTAGATTTTACTAAATTCACGTGTAACTAATTTTCATTAATTCAATGTTCTAAGCGTGAAGCTTTATCAGTTGTACAAGTTTTTGATAAGTTCATCATTTTTCTTTATCACTGATGATACATGCAATGGAATGACAAGGATAAGGAGGGGATTAATGAGAAACTAGGGTTATATTAGGGAGAGTGACAACAATAGTAAATAAGAGGGTTCCAATGACATGTGGCACGAAGTCATGAGAAGAATGGATTTTGGGAAAATCATATAAAAGGAGGAATATAGTACAATGGAAGGCAAGCTCTCTGTCATATACTATTCTAGGAAAAGGTGTAGTCATTGTTGTGTCTAGGACGTGTAGGACCTATAACATCTTTACATCTTAACAATCACATCTTAAGTTTACGAGTGATTCTTAGATTGTTAGAGGCATACGCTAAATTATCTATTGATTATTCTATTGTTAATAGAGTACTGAGAGATAAGTGTAATAGTCTTTTAACTTTCTATACAAGTACGAATCATGAGATTTTTGGAGAGGGATTCTGTGAAGAAATTGCCAGTGAAGACTGAAAAAGCGGGGGTCTAACAACCACACCCAACAATTCTTTTGGCAATATGAGAGGACTTACTCCAATATGCTTTTAAGAGAATCAACTAGATAGTCAGACTCAATGTATATCAAAGAGTTTATATCTCTATCTCTCAATTAAATCAGCAATCAGCAAATAGGAATTTGCGAGCCCGATTAAATATAAGAGAATTAACTTGAACGGTACCAAAGACCAATGCTCAAGGATCAATCAATTTCAATCAACAACCAAAGGTTGGATTTTCTAATTGATTTATTCAACGCACAACCTGTGATATTTCAATTATATAACAAAATATAATGCGGTAAAGAAATAACACAGACACCAGAAATTTTGTTAACGAGGAAACCACAAATACATAAAAACCCCAGGACCTAGTCCAGCTTTGAACACCACACTGTTTTAAGCCGCTACAGACACTAGCCTACTACCAATGAACTTCAGACTGGACTGTACTTGAACCCTAATTAATCTCACACTGATTCAAGGTACAGCTGCGCTCCTTACATCTCTGATCCCAGCAGGATATTACACACTTGATTCCCTTCCCACAACTAAGAGTTGCTACGACCCAAAGTCGAAGACTTGATAAAGAAATCTGTCTCACACAGAAAAGTCTATTTGAATAGATAAATCTGTCTCCCACATAAATACTTATGAGTTTTGTTCCGTTTTTTGATAAATCAAGGTAAACAGGAACCAATTGATATACCAGACTTATATTCCCGAAGAACATCCTAGAAATATCAATCATCTCGTAACAATCTTAATCGTATGGTAGCGAAATAAGATGTTGTGGAATCAAAAACGATGAGACGAAGATGTTTGTGATTACTTTTTATCTTTCCTATCAGAGAAATAAATCTCGAGCAAATCTTAGAGAAGATAGTACTCAAACGATAGAATCAAGCAAGATCAGAACACACAAATACAAAGAAAATAGTTGGGCCTGGCTTCATAATCCCAATGAAGTCTTGAAGTCGTTAACCTACAGGGTTTCGTGAAAAACCTAAGGTTAAAGGAGAATCGACTCTAGCTTATGCAACTAGTAACACACAGAAGTGTGGGGATTAGTTTTCCAGTTGCTATAGTTCTCCTTTATATAGTTTTCAAATCAGGGTTTGCAATCTAAGTTACTTTGGTAACAAAGCATTCATTATTCTCCGTTAGATGAAAACCTGATTAGATTCAAGCTAAAAAATTTCAACCGTTAGATCGAACTTAGCTTGTTATACACAAATGAAATGTACCTTCATTTAGGTTTGAGTAATTATACCTAAACGTGTACACCAAGTTTGCTCAACAATAGTTAACCGAAGTTAGCCATATGAATACTCTCATATCAACTTTGTTCATCTTAACCATAAGTAGTTCAAATAGCTCAAATGAAACTAGTTAAAGAGCTGTTCAATTGCTATATTCTCATAGAAGTATACAAGAACACAATTGAATCAAAATCGGTTTGATTCACTCGATTCAATTCATGAACATTATAGCCACGGTTTGCAAAGATTGCATTCCTTATTATATAAATGTTTAAGTTCATGTACACAACCGATTTTAGAACTTTAACCTTCAAGTATGCAAACGGGTACGCATACTTGAAATATCCGGACCAAGATTGGGTTTCTCCAGTACGTAAACGGGTACTCGTACTTCCAATCCCAGCAGAAAAACTCGGACATGAACCTCACGCCAGTACGCATATGGGTACGGGTACGCATACTTAGGTTCCCGAATTTCTCAAACCAACAGGTACGCATACTATGGTTCTCGGACATGGATTACATATGTGCAAGAGTACACAACATGTCACAATCCAATAATGGTTAAGTGTTCTAAACTCTTATTTCAATCATTTAAACTTTCTTAGAGGATGACAATAGCCGTTTTCACTCACTATTAGCATCGAAGCAATTTTCAAGTTATTAAAATAATCATTATGAAACATTCCAAGTCTACACCAAATGATTGCATCACACAAACCATGTAAGATGTTACTCGGCAATTTTCACATGATCATCTTTTGACTTTCGTCAAGAATATAAGATGAACTTGGTTGAAGCAAAAGCTTACCAACACATATTTCGAGAAATATGTAAGTGAGTGAAACTCAGCTCGAAATATCAAATGTGCATAGTAGAAAACTATATAGCATAACGACTTATGTCTCAATATAGGACATAGATTAGAAATAGACTTTCCAAGTGATAGATGAGTTTCAGTCTCCACACACCTTTTGTTGATGAAGTTCCACAAGCTCGCCTTAGTAGTTCTTCGTCTTCAAATGATGAACGCCGTGAAGTCTAAAGTTTAACTACACAATCTATGTCCTAGTCCGACACATCTATAAGTAGACTAGAAATCAGGACTTATAGTTTTGATCACTAACATTGACAAACATGCTTGAGATAGCAACGCATGTGAGTTCGACCGAGCAATGCTCTAACAATCTCCCCCTTTGTCAATTTTAGTGACAAAACTATCAATACATATGAATTACAAAATAAATGAAACTTTGTAGCTTCTCATCCAAATGCTTGATCTCCTTGCCATCTTCAACATAACTCGAAATCTTCGTCACTTCCGAGTACTCCATGATTCTAAACGTGTTCAACTCAGTATCATAGTCGTTGAAGATCCGAAGCGATAACAATGAGAAACCAGTTGCTCTCAATCATTGTTATACAGTGTCATAGTATCATTACACAACATCAAAGTTCAATTGCATCACAACTTTGACAACAATATTATGGTGATATGTATCGCTCCCCCTTAGTCAATACTTCATCTCACATGAAAACTACCCCCCCTTACATAATGATCTGTAAACCATATGTATTTGTAGTATGAAACTACACATTAATTCTCTCCCAATATAAATTGGCAAAGGTACGAAAACTAGTGGGAACCTAATGAAATTTTCATAGAGATACTTCATGACCAAAAGAGAATAACATACCAACTTTTTTAGATGCAATCATATAGCAGAAGCAAAATGCATTCATCAAGGAGTTTATAAAGATACAAGATAACCCCTACAATATTCCACAGCCGCACCCCCCACAAAGATTTTGCAATTAAGCACAAGTTCAAAAAGAACTCCCCCCCCACAAAATGTCATTCCCGAAAGAACAACAAAAGCGACCTTACTTTTACGAGAAAAGAAGGATTTCTTTGGACATAATCAAATCACATGAGAACATGGATTTGTATCCAAAAATCACAATTGAATCAACCACAAAGAAAATGATAAATTCAATTGGCCATGCTCAACATAAGAAAACTTACGGAGTAACACAGTATATACACAAAGATGTGGATCAGGGAAGGACCAATACTACGGAATAAACAAAGATTCATTCTATTTATTCATCACAATTTGCACAATGACATATAATAGACTTAATCTTTGTAAACAAAAGTTCATCCTATTTTCCATCAATATTTGCATAATGACATAATAGGCTTAACTTTTGTTGTCAAAAGTTCATTCTATCTTTTATCAATACTTTCATATCGACATATAATAGAGATAACTATTGAACTCGTATGGGATAGTCAAGGTTCACGGACGTAAACAACATATCCCATAATAAATTGCAATATATAAAACCATAAAGATTAATACCGCAAAAATCATCTTCCAAATCAACTTTAGAATTTAAATAAATAAATCCAAAAACATTGCAAGATGAAAACGTTGGTGCTATGTGTACTCACAATAATGGCTATTCCAAACCCTAGTTATCCTTCTTAAAAACACAAGAATAAAATTCTCATAAGAAGTTTCCTAGATACTTATTAAAACGAAACAAACCTAATGAAGCATTTCACTTACTTTGAACACTCTTCTCATATTCCCTATATTCATCAAGCTCATCTTCGATCAAATCAATCCTGGATTCAAGATTATCCATATTTTCTTCAAGTCTTTTGAAAGAAGATTCGAGTTCACTCTTCAGAGCACGCACTTGTTCCAAGACGAGATTCATGGTTAAAGACAGCTTATCAAGATGAGAGACAGAGGGATTTCCATCAAGGGAGAAATCACGTTTATCAGAGCACATCTCACTGTCATAAGAATCAAAATGAACCTTCTTAGGGGGAAAAAGAACAGTCCAAACATCACTTTCTTTGCTTGAAAGACTTGATGAGGACATGATGGAAGAGAGAAATGAAATGTTTACATCAGGGAAAAATCTTCATCTTAAAAAGGAATGAAGATAGGGAAAAATTTCCAAAAAGATCTTTGACCAAAACCCTAATAGAAAATGGTTATCCCCAAGAAAAAGCCTTACAGGAAAAACCGTTCATGTACAGAAACGGTTCTTGGCTAAAAAGAATGAAGAGCAACAAGAAACAGAACCAAACTAGAGAATCAACATAAATATTTCATCACAACCCTCTTCAAGAATATGATTCTTGCCTAAGAGAGAGAAACAAGAATCATCTTAAACAAAATTACAGATTGTAATTTCTCCAATCCAAAATAGGACTAGGTGATTTCTTACGAGGGGATGAAGTATTTGTTATTCCTTGATTTTGTTTTTCCTTCAAGAAAAAAGAGTTATGCACATCATTCTTCCTCCCTTTTAGCACAGTTTCGAATATCTTGTTTGTTGATTTTCGCAAACTATGAATGGCTTTGGAAATCTCTTTTGAAAAAAAATGAGGGTTTCATATGAGATTTCATTTTCATCTTCTGAAAACAAGGTTTAACAGAGGAGAAATATTCTTGATATTTAGTGCATACAATTTCAAGATGATCCTGATTTTCACACAAGGGGACCAAGATATTTGGTAAGTCCTTGTAGTTCTTCATATCATTCTTTTCGTCAGTGTGATTTGAGAATGACATAGAATCAGGAGTAACTTGCTGACAGTGCTTAAAAGAATTAATCGAAGAAATTCGACGTTTCTTATTAAGATCACAATTGCGAGTGACATCAATCTCTTGTTTTAAACTAAGCAGTTGACATTCCAGATCTTAAATCCTTTTAATCAAGGCGTCCTTTTCCAGTTTGTTAGAGCATAGCTCGATTGAACCCACCAAGAGTTGGTATGTCAAGTTTGGTTGTCATATTTTAGTGAACCAAAACTCATTTAAAGAGTCGCTTGATTATTTACTAGAGTCAACTTCGTATAGGTTAGCTTGAAAGTATTAGGATATGAGACATTACAAGTATTACGTGAAGACTTGAAGAATGTGAAGAAGTAAAGAGCTACAATGACGACATCATCCTTCCTCTTGAGTTTAGTAATATTTGACTTGAACTGTTTCATTCCTAAATTATCTTTCAAGTCGTGCATATTGAAAACAT
The DNA here is from genome assembly GCA_023531105.1 of Papaver atlanticum. NCBI lineage: Eukaryota > Viridiplantae > Streptophyta > Magnoliopsida > Ranunculales > Papaveraceae > Papaver > Papaver atlanticum. Next base: position 7,594,016 of record JAJJMB010000948.1, on the reverse strand, counting down.
AACTGCGAAGCTGTGAATGATTATACTCTAGTTAGACATAGTATTAAGGAATTATAATACGAAGTATAACGTATCTTTGTTAATGATTATACTCTAGTTAGACACGTTGTATATATTAATCTTTTTGTATGTCTGCAAGATTGAATTTATGGAATTGCATTATTTTCTTGATCATAGACCCGGCTTAACACAACTGCATGACTATATGCGTATTCCAGTAATCCCTTTGATCATAAAAGTCACCAGTCTCAGTATTTCCCACCTGCCATCCTGTAGTTTACTGTTGACCTTTCTCATCATATCTTGCTATACCACAACCTCTCACACTTTTTTTTTTCTTTATTTGCTTTTCAGCCTCCATTATACTAAAGGTACCTACAAAAATTGAAAGAGTGGAAAAGGGTTATGAGCAAACTTAACAACTTCACAAATTATTGCAACTTGAAAGCTATCTTAGAAGCCAGCACTGTTCTCTTACTAAGGCCATCATAGAAAGCTTTACCTTTAAGTTGTTCGGGATTTTTATTCCTTCGTACTTACCGTATGGTACAATTCGGTCTATTAGTACTTGGTTTCCATACATCTTTTCTATTTTTTGTTCTGTGGTTTTGATTAAGGAGAAATATGAAACATAAAATCCATGATGGTTGATATAGTATGGTGCAAAAACGAGATGACATTTTATTGTGTGCTTTAATTGTACTATAATAAATAACTTTGAATGAAGCACTGTAGGTCTTGGGTTGGTTTTTGAAGTAAATGTAATTTTTAGCAAGTACTTATTTGGTGGCATCGTTTCCGTTGTTAGCTTAGTAAGTAATGTAAAAACACTTGGGGTTTCCCCGAATTGTGAAAGCTTATATTATCTGAGATTTTCTATTTACCATTTTGGTTCAGTTTACTATATAAAGTTCCAGAAGCTTTGAAATTGCCATAGATCCGACACATAATTTTTTCACTAGGCATAATTTATAGGTAGAATATCTCATAATTTGATGGTGGATGGTTTTGGGGTCCGCCCGGTGTGTAGCACTGGAACAAAATCTAGTTACATTTAATACTTTATGTTATGAATCAAACCAAAGGTGGAGGTGGAGTTGTAACACAAAAGAGTAAGAAGAGGTCTATGTAAGGTGGAGGTAGAGTTGTAACTTATTCTCATTCTAATGCTAAAACTCCTCAACCTCAAGGTAGGCCATAAAAAATTGGGTGGAGGTGGAGTTGGAGTTGTGTTAGAGCATAGCTCGGTTGAACCCACCAAGCGTTGGTATGTCAAGTTTGGTTGTCATATTTTAGTGAACCAAAACTCATTTAAAGAGTCACTTGATTATATACTAGAGTCAACTTCATATAGGTTAGCTTGAAAGTATTAGGATATGAGACATTACAAGTATTACATGAAGACTTGAAGAATGTGAAGAAGCAAGGAGCTACAACGACGACATCATCCTTCCTCTTGAGGTTAGTAATATTTGACTTGAACTGTTTCATTCCCTAACGTATCTTTCAAGTCGTGCATATTGAAAACATAACTTTGAAGCTATGAATGATTATACTCTAGTTAGACGTAGTATTAAGGAATACAATACGAAGTATAACGCTTATCTTTTGAACTTCGTATATAAGACATCGACATAATCGTATGAATGCTATTGTGATTATGTGTATGGGTATGGGTGAAGATTTTGTCCAAGGAAACAATGTTTTACATTCGTTTAAAGGAAGTAAGTTCATAAACTTGTTTTGTGAATCGAAAGGGAAATCGCTAGGCTTATTGGTATTTGTTATTCATTGCAAATCTTTGGATTACCAATATGTGTGATTAGTATAACCGCTCATGACTTGTTTATGTTCTTGGTAAAACTATTCACAAGGCCAGACTTTTGTATTGGTATGACTTTTATTAGTGAAACCGATCTTAAGTAATCACCTGAGATGGTATGATCGATTTGTTGTAATTGGTATGACCAACTCTAGACATTGGGGAACCGATCCTATGAAGAGGTGCAACCGATCACAAAAGGGGAATCGATCCTTGTAAGAGGTGCAACAAGTTTTAGTTATTGGGAACCGAACCTATGAACATATGCAACAAGTTTTTAGTTAATGGGAACCGATCCTATGAACACGTGCACCAAATACAAGTTAGATACCATATATATGTGGGAACCGATCCTAGAACCTAGTCAACCAAATTTTGGAAAGCTAGCGTGACTAAGTATAGTACTCACATGGAGGTAGAACCGAAACTTGCTTTGGTAGAACCGTGAAACCCATGATTGGTGATTGAGTAATCTTGATCAATCACATAGTTCTTGGAAGTCAGATGAACCAATTCTAAACTTGTTTGGAAGTGTGGCAAATCGGTTCCAAGATTATAAATTTGAAAGAGAATTTACAAAGTAAAGATGTCGACATACTTTGAACACGAGTAATTCTTACCTTTTATTGTTCAAAGATATTCCTTAATAACTAAAGGAGAATCCCGGATCGAAATAAATTGAGAAACTTTTAATTAATGTTTTAGTTTTATATGCTTTTAATTTCCAGCAATTAAAATGCATATCTTTAGAAAATAAAAATTAGTAATGTGCATTTACTAATTGGAGATTTTCTACTGAGATCTCGGTCAATATTTGGACAAAGCATTTCCAGGAATTATGGAAACCGAATTTTGAAATATATTGCATATCTTGAGAATATTTTCGGTTTTGGAAATTCCTTGGTGTCCAAACTTCCTTGGTTTATAAATATCTAAGTTTGCATTTCAAGAAAACTAATCCTCAGAGCCAGCAAAACTACCTTGTTGTGTTGTTACTGGTGGAGCCATCTATTCGGAGAGGAAAGTAACCTAATTAAGCGAAATCTCTTACGACCGCTCGTTTTAAAGACTTCTTTGGAATTGGGAAGCTCTACGAGTACCGTTGGTGGGAAACTAGATAATTGCAGTTTATTATTAGTTTCCGATTGATTTGATTGACTAGCGGTTGTTGAACTTTTATTGCACCTGGTTTGTTTATGCTTGAGAATCTTCTCTTCTGATATAAGATTCACCCAAACTAGATCGAAGTTTCGACGGGTATCTTTAGACTCTTTGTAATTCTAAAGACGTCTTGTGATAATCCAACGTTATTAGACTCCGTTCCATGTGTGATTGATCACAAGACATTCATGTTGTTTGTGTGCAGGTGTTTATTGAAGATCTAAGAAGATTTGAAGATAAAGAAGACAAAGAAGATTTCTGATTTGGGTTCATAATCTTTGGTGTACACAAAACTTGATCGGCCTGGGATCCAACTATAATCGGTTTATCTTTTTGATAGATTTGATTGATTAGTTGAGTAGATCGACATCAATACGTTTCTTTGTGATTAGAAGTATTGATTTCATAATCTTAACAATTACTTTGGTAGTTGTTGAAAAGATAAATCTAAAAACCTGACAAAGGAGTTTATTGGGATAAACGGAAGCGCCTTTTGTCAAACTCATACCATTTGATTAAAAAGAGTTGTTACCGAACAGATTTTTTATTCCTTTACGGTTTGAAATACGAACCAAAAGAATTGTTCCAAGTGCGTGACTTATTGCAAGTTGGAGGCGAAGGGATACAGACGGAACTAGGTGAACTATAGGTTTAGTTGCTTGGTATCAACTATACGAATTTGGTTTATATTTTGTATAGCGGCTTAATTATGAGAGTATTCAATTCTGGACAAGGTCATATGGTTTTCTGCATTTGCGGTTTCCTCGTTAACAAAGTCTTGCCGTGTCTTTTACTTTTCTATTTACGCAATTATAATTGTTTTATTATAATTAGAAGTAAAATACACAAACGTTAATTCCTATTTACTTGATAGCAATCCTATTGTGTTTGGTTAAGTCTGAACCTTTTATTAAGTAAACATACTTCGTTGTTGTATTGTCTCGATCTTGTATCCATAGTCAATCACACAAGTTATCTTGTTATCGTATTGTCTCGATCTCGTATCCATAGACGATCACACGAAATGTGAACTGATTAGTTGTATTTTCTAGACTCTGTCCATAGACAATCACTTTCGGAGAAAGGACTTATAGGTGGAAAAGTTTTAGATTGAGGTATATTTGGGTACCCTCGTCTTTTCAATTGGTATCAGAGCAGGCAAACACGAAAAGATCTAACAATCTGTGTTTGGTGCGATCAAACCTATAAGTTTTTTAATCAATGACTGATTCAGTTAACGTTATGGAAGAGTATGAATAATCAAAAGTTAAAGATGTTACCAATTCGTTAACCCATAATCCAGGAGTTACGAAAATCAAGAGTACATCTGAGTCATTCTCTGATGGAAAAGAAGATGCTAATAAAGAGTTTGTAAAACTCCTAAAGCCTATAAAATCTCTGTCTACAAAAGTGCTGATGTTAAAGACAGAATCAAATCTTCTTAAGAATGAGATCAGAGATAAAGACATTCAACTGAATATTCTATCCAAAGAGAATATGGATCTCACTGTCAAATTAGAAGCTCTTGGTAAATCTCTTACTCAAGATAAAGAGACACGTCCTATGACTCTGACTAATGATGTTGTTGTGATTTCTTCTGATAATGAGAAAACTAAAAGTCCTTGTTAGACTTTTACAGACTGTGATAGAACCGGTTTAGTCACATCTGAAACAAATCAAGATGATGGTAGTTTTCCTAACTACATCAAATCAGAAGAGAATAAGAAACCATCTTCAAAATCTACTGATGATCAAACAAAATCTTGTGCAAAGGGAACTTTGAACCGATTCCGTGATGATGATCTTAAGGAATACAACTTTCAGTCACTTGACAGGAAACTTATACTTCTTCAAAATACAGTGGTAAGAATTTTGAAGGAAGTTTCTTGTCTTAAAAAACTGAAAGACCATTCCTCAGTAGAAAGACATAATATACCACATCCCGATAAGATCAACTCAAAAGAAACAGGTGTAAGAGTTGATAATCACTTCTGGAAAAGGTTCCTCCTCACACATATCGAAACAATTGTTTTGATTAAAAACAACTCCAGAAGAAAGGGAAAGAAAAAATCTCTTCCAAAAGAAACAATCAGGAATTTCCGATAATTATTTCAGACAATCATATTGATGTACATCATAAGGAAGTCCTTAGAATGAGAAAATCATATGAAAATCTCATTGAAAGAATTAAGAGAGATTTATCCTTCTCTGAAAATTCTCACTTCGGTATAGTTTCTCCATATGATCATATCTCTAGAGTTAGAAAAGATCGTTATTCCGGGAGAAAATATTTTGGGAAGAAATTTCCAAAGAGAAACATGAACTATGTTTCTGATCCTCGCTGTAAGCTAGACAAAGCTTACCCTGATACAACTTAGTTGTATCAAAATTGTGCATCCTCATCCTTTTCGTTCTTATAACTTTGGATGGGAAAAGCACATAAAAATCAAGGGCACATGTTCATTGTAGCTTCTATTTTCAGTAATAAGAGATATTTAAAAAATATCTCCCTTTCAATAAAAAGAGAAGTTCAAAAATATATTCTGTGTAGTTTCGGAAACCCTGTATTTCTGAACTAAATATATTCTTATCAAAATAAGAAAAATCTTCTCTTAGGTACACTGTCTTCCCTTGATAAGACTTTTTGTTAAGCATGTCTCTTATAACTCGTAGTGTTACAAGGAAGAATAAAAGGGAAGCACGAAAGGTAAGAAACTGTCAAGGATTCGTATCAAAACGAAGAATCAGGAGGATTGTTTTAATCGTGTCTGATCATAACTCTGATAGGTCTCAAGAAGATCATGTCTTTTTGCTTTCAATAATTCAGATCCTACCATGTGGTTTCCCACAGATGGTATGTGTAAAGTTATGCATGGGTTTGAAGAACTCATAGGAAATATTTTTACCTTGGTTCAAGATCGAGATGGTCTAAAAAATCAAATAAAAGAGACAAGAAGTGAGCTTGAATGCTTGAAGCTTCAAATTGAAGAACTCGAGAAACAGAAAGTGGTTGCAGACAAGTCTTACAAGACATGCTTCAAAAGTTTGAACACTGAAGAAACCTTAGTGAACAACAAGAGCACCACTAGAGATTAAGATATTTGTTGTAATTCTTAATCAAGGAAAATAAACATTAGTCTTTGATTATTTCAATAAAGTCTATTTTGAATAAAACTATCTAATTATGAATAAAATTATTAGTTTATAATTTTTCTTATGATAGTTTTCGTTTACATAGCCAGTGCTTGATTGCTTTATATTATTGCTATGTATGTTTATGGGATGTTTGATTTAGGTTTTCTAACCTTAATATTCGATCTCATATGCTGTGAACCCTTATGGTTTGGGTGACTTTTTGGTTTAGCGGGATTAAGTTCTAGCCCATGTTGGTAGGCTTTATCAAAGGATCATAAGGGGTTCCGATTGAAACTCATGTGTGAAAAAGTCACAATATGTTGAATCGTCTTGGTTTAGCATAAAAGCATATGTGTTTCGGGGTTTTCAACTTTTGCTTGCGTAAGTTAAAAACCGGTTTTCAACCTTTCTCTGGTAAAGGTTGGTTGTTGTTGTTCTTTTGTCTTGCGAGAGGATGACAACATTAATGAGGGAGATTTATAACTTGAACTGGTGCTTAATGACATATCTTAAGGGGAGAAGAGGATGCGGAATTTGAGGTAACAAATTTGTTAGTTAATCGTTTTCTTGTTTAAGAAAAGCCTGATGTTATTGCATAATTTTATTGCTTCTGCTTAACAAAATTTCGGTACAATTGATGTTTATTCCATTATGTATGTATGGATATGTGTGTGTGATTCAATTGTTTCCGGTTAAGAAAAACAATTGTTATCTTGATTTATTGTTTGGTATCAATTGTTTAGGCTTACGAAATTACGGTGCAATTGCGGTACTATAATGTCTATGTTTGTTTCAATTTCTTCCGGTTGAGGTAAATAATTATGCAAGTTGATTTATTTGGTTTGTATGAATTGTGTATGGCTTAACAAAAGGTTTTCGGGATAAATTGTTTAGTCCAATTCGATTCCGGATAAGAGAAACTAAGTTAATTCTTTTCTTAGTTAGACTTTTCAAAGTGGGGGTTTTGGTTATTCAAGTCTAATTGAATTCCTTAACAAAAAAAGCTAGTTAACTAACCTAGTACTTGTCTTGTTTAAAAGTGAAAGGTCTAAGTTATTATTTGAATAATTAGAACCTGCTGAGAAAAATAAAGTTAATTCTGATCTTTATTTTGGTCTTATCGAACAAGCGATTGTATTTGTACAATCGGTTTAGGAACTAAGGTGCTTAGTCGATTTTTATTTTGCTAAACTATTAGGGAAAATTTCTTTGGGCAATTGTTCCTTGGTAACATATCAATAAATAAATAAATTGTATTTTCGGTTTTGATATTGGTTATCTAAAATGGTATGTGGAACCCTCGTGCTTAACTCTTATAGGTTGCAAGTCTTTTGAGATTTGTAAGATCCTTTCGGTTTGTCCTTTATTTGCTCGTACCTTTGTCATTTTGTGAAAAAAAGGGGGAGAAATATATGGAGTAAACAAGTGATATTAGTATTAATTTACATTGGTTTGGTATCACTAAGGAAAGGACAATGGTGCTTTAACATTTTATCTAACGAAAATACTAAAGCATAGACTAAGGGGGAGTAGCATATCATTCCTACAAAGGGAATAACAAAAACGTACGGATTGAAAATATACCTATCTTACCTTAAGGGGGAGTATTAGCTTTGTTATTATAATGTCAACAACCGCATTTAAGGATTGAATTTAATGCAGGTTATTGTGCTGTTGAATTTGGGAATCAAGCGTATGTGTAATGAATTCTTGTAATTTGTTTATCCATATGATGTAAGAGTTTTGTCACTAAAATTGACAAAGGGGGAGATTGTTAGAGCATAGCTCGGTTGAACCCACCAAGCGTTGGTATGTCAAGTTTGGTTGTCATATTTTAGTGAACCAAACTCATTTAAAGAGTCGCTTGATTATATACTAGAGTCAACTTCGTATAGGTTAGCTTGAAAGTATTAGGATATGAGACATTACAAGTATTACATGAAGACTTGAAGAATGTGAAGAAGCAAGGAGCTATAATGACGACATCATCCTTCCTCTTGAGGTTAGTAATATTTGACTTGAACTGTTTCATTCCCTAACGTATCTTTCAAGTCGTGCATATTGAAAACATAACTGCGAAGCTATGAATGATTATACTCTAGTTAGACGTAGTATTAAGGAATACAATACAAATTATAAAGCTTATCTTTTGAACTTCATATACAAGACATCGACATAATCGTATGAATGCTATTGTGATTATGTGTATGGGTATGGGTGAAGATTTCGTCATAGGAAACAATGTTTTACATTCGTTTAAAGGAAGTAAGTTCATAAACTTGTTTTGTGAATCGAAAGGGAAATCGCTAGGCTTATTGGTATTTGTTATCCATTGCAAATCTTTGGATTACCAATATATGTGATTAGTATAACCGCTTATGACTTGTTTATGTTCTTGGTAAAACTTTCACAAGGCCTGACTTTTGTATTGGTATGACTTTTATTAGTGAAACCGATCTTAAGTAATCACCTGAGATGGTATGATCGATTTGTTGTAATTGGTATAACCAACTCTAGACATTGGGGAACCGATCATATGAAGAGGTGCAACCGATCACAAAAGGGTAATCGATCCTCGTAAGAGGTGCAATAAGTTTTTTAGTTATTGGGAACCGATCCTATGAACATGTGCACCAAATACAAGTTAGATACCATATATATGTGGGAACCGATCCTAGTACCTAGTCAACCAAATTTTGGAAAGCTAGCGTGACTAAGTATAATACTCACATGGAGGTAGAACCAAAACTTGTTTTGGTAGAACCGTGAAACCCATGATTGGTGATTGAGTAATCTTGATCAATCACATAGTTCTTGGAAGTCAGATGAACCAATTATAAACTTGTTTGGAAGTGTGGCAAATCGGTTCCAAGATTGTAAATTTGAAATAGAATTTACAAAGTAAATATGTCGACATACTTTGAACACGTGCATTAATTCTTACCTTTTATTGTTCAAAGATATTCCTTAATAACTAAAGGAGAATCCCGGATCGAAATAAATTGAGAATCTTTTAATTAAGGTTTTTAATTTTATATGCTTTTAATTTCCAGCAATTAAAATGCATATCTTTAGAAAATAAAATTAGTAATGTGCATTTACTAATTGGAGGTTTTCTACTGAGATTTCGGTCAATATTTGGACAAAGCATTTCCAGGAATTATGGAAACTGAATTTTGAAATATATTGCATATCTTGAGAATATTTTCGGTTTTGGAAATTCCTTGGTGTCCAAACTTCCTTGGTCTATAAATATCTAAGTTTGCATTTCAAGCAAACTAATCCTTAGGGCCAGCAAAACTACCTTGTTGTGTTGTTACTGGTGGAGCCGTCTATTCAGAGAGGTTAGTAACCTAATTAGGCAAAATCTCTTACGACCGCTCGTTTTAAAGACTTCTTTGGGATTGGGAAGCTCTACGAGTACCGTTGGTGGGAAACTAGATAATTACAATTTATTAGTAGTTTTCGATTGATTTTATTGACTAACGGTTGTTGAAATTTGATTGCACCTAGTTTGTTTATGCTTGAGAATCTTCTCTTCTGATATAAGTTTCACTCAAACTAGATACTAGTTTGTTTCGACGGGGATCTTTAGACTGTTTGTAGTTCTAAAGACGTCTTGTGATAATCCAACGTTAATAGACTCCGTTTTGTGTGTGATTGATCACAAGAGATTCAAGTTGTTTGTGTGCAGGTGTTTATTGAAGATCTAAGAATATTTGAAGACAAAGAAGATTTATGATTTGGGTTCATAATCTTTGGTGTACACAAAACTTGATAGGCTGGGGATCCAACTATAATCGGTTTATCTTTGTGATAGATTTGATTCATTAGTTGAGTAGATCGGCATCAATACGTTTCTTTGTGATTAGAAGTATTTATTGCATAATCTTAACAATTACTTTGGTAGTTGTTAAAAAGATAGATCTAAGAACCTGGCAAAGGAGTTTATTGAGATAAACGGAAGATCCTTTTGTCAAACTCATATCATTTAATTGAAAAGAGTTGTTACCGAACAAATTTGTTGTTCCTTTACTGTTTGGAATACGAACCAAAGGAATTGTTCCAAGTGCGTGACTTATTGCAAGTTGGAGGCGCATGGATACAAACGGAACTAGGTGAACTGTAGGTTTAGTTGCTTGGTCTCAACTATACGAAGTTGGTTTAGATTTTGTATAGCGGCTTAATCCTGAGAGTATACAATTTTGGACAAGGTCCCGGGGTTTTTCTGCATTTGCGGTTTCCTCGTTAACAAAATCTTTCTGTGTCTTTTACTTTTGTATTTCCGCATTATAATTGTTTTATTATAATTAGAAGTGAAATACACAAACGTTAATTCCTATTTACTTGATAACAATCCCATTGTGTTTGGTTAAGTCCGAACCTTTTATCATGTAAACATACTTCGTTGTTATATTGTCTCGATCTTGTATCCATAGTCAATCACACAAGTTATCTTGTTATCGTATTGTCTCAATCTCGTATCCATAGACGATCACACGAAGTGTGAACCGATTAGTTGTATTGTCTCGACTTTGTCCATAGACAATCACTTTCGAAGAAAGGTCTTATAGGTGGAAAAGTTTTAGATTGAGGTATATTTGGGTACCCTCGTCTTTTCAAGTTGTAACACAAAAGAGTAGAAAGAGGTCTATGTAAGGTGGAGGTAGAGTTGTAACTTACTTTAATGCTAAAACTCCTCAACCTCAAGTAGGCCACAAAAAATTGGGTGCAGGTAATGGGGGACTACAACCTCCGACACAGAGAACATAGAAACAAAGATACAAAGAGAATGAGAAGTTTAGGGAAGTGAAGGTAACTAGGGAAATACTTCTGTAACCTGAAAGCGAAATAGAAGTACAAGAAAATCTGAATGGAGATAAAGAAGAAGATGACCGGTGACGACCACGATGACATGGAAAAGAAGTTGTCCAAGGAGATTAGATTCATCTAAAAATAAAGATTAAGATGATGAACAAGAAAAACCACTAAAACAAGTGAAAGAGAGATAACTTGTTGTACGACGGGAGACAAAGCTTCATATTTCGGTTGATGATAACATATTACCTCCCCAAAGGAACAACACAGTTTATGGTCTTCCGAAAGATGGAAGAAAAGTGTTGATTGGTTACAAGAAATCGTTGGAAAATAGGATCTATGAAACTCCATATCATTGGGATGCGACCAGAAATTTGAGACACCAAAGGGCTGTATATTGGGATTTGTTGAAATAGGTTGATGAGGTTCAGGCTATAATACAAGATTCTGGTTTATTGGAAATTAAGTATGAACAGAAGGACTGTGATTCAATGACCGCCTCTGCCTTTAATCTCCCCCGAGACTTACACATTTAATCTCCCGTTCGGCGATGACAATCACACCTGATGATGCTCAAAGGATTACAGGTCTTAGAACACTTGGTAAAAGTGTAGATGTTGAATATTGTGATATGAATTAGGAGCATGTTTATAAGTTGGACGAAGAAGTTCTTGGTCGGGATCATGAGGCTATCGAGGTGAAGTTTTGTTGCGCCCGCTAAGGAGGTGGAAAGCGCACATCATTAACTTAATGACAAACCAAAGATGTTGAAATATTTCAACATGACACGTTTAAAATATAAGTTCGAGAACTCTAAGGAAAAAAATAGAAGATGGGATATTGGTGATGGACGCGAAAAAAGTAAACCGGACTGTTGTTGCTTATTTGTTGTATACTCTCGGCCGAATTATCTTTCCTGACCATACTAGCAACAATGTGATTGCTCGGTATTTCCAATTCTTAAAATATCTCCCAAACACCTTGCGCAATCCTCTAGGTTAGACCCTAGAAACATCGGAGGAAAGTTTGGTCTCCTTCAGGTGCTTCTCAATAATACCACCCACTTATTGTTGATTAATTTTATTTGAACCCCGACTTTTCACATGTTTTCATTTTTAATGCACCAATAGGTAAATTTTCGGATCAAATATGTATCTAAGTTATCAGCCGAACTGAATGACTCCACTTGTTTTTCCTAGAAAATGTCAGGTTCGACCGATAATACTTATTCAGTTTTTCAGATGAACCTAACATGAATTAAAGTTGTTTATAAAATGTTAGGTTCGTCCCATGATACTAATTCAGTTATGAGCCGAACCTGATATGAATTTAATATTTGTTTTGAAATGTCAGCTTCGGCCCATAATACTAATTTATATATGGGCTGAACTTATGTATGTACTCATCCATCCTGCAATAATTTATGATTTTCCTATATTTTGGATATATGTGTGGGTATGTGATCACTTCTCGAAGTTGAAATTGGTAAAACTGATCATTGGGAATTGGGTAGATACACATCCTACATCAACCAAACACGAATAAAAAAGAAGATGAAGTCGTTCAAGATGAAGATATGCCTTTGAGTATGTACTACGGACCGTTATTTTATCTAGGCGGATTTGTAACTTTTGATCCTCGTCTAGTACCACGGTTCGCGAACTATCCCGTTTTGAACTTAACGCTTGCAAACTGGTTTTCTAACATTTATGTATTTCAGAAACTCAGTTATCCATGGTTTGTGAACTGGTTCTCCAACCTACTCTGAGTAGAAATTACAAAAGTTCTGAGTTTCTCTCTTTTGATGTTTGAAATATTCCCAAATGATAAAATCATTGCTTGGGAAATTTTCAAATGATTTCTTGACAATAAATTGTTTTGAACTAATATTGTAAGGACCTTTGAAGTTTGAACATCCAATGCTTGAAATCATATTTCGAGATGTTTAACAAGACAAGCTTAACTCGAAATTTCTTCTTTGCATTAAATCTACTAGAAGTTATACAACATAGTCTCATAAAGATAGAATGGTCTAGTCTTCACATACGCCTTGTTGATGAAGTTCTCCAATTGTGTTTTTCATCTTTAGTCTTCGAGGGTGATGTTTGATACTCAATTACCAAATTCTATACGTAGTTCGAGACTTGACTTAGTGGACTAGAAATCAAGATATAGTTTTGTTCATATAACATTGACAATAATCTTGAGATAACAAAACTTGTTAGTTCAACCGAGAAGTGCTCTAACAATCCCCCTTTTGTCCATTTTAATGAAAAAACTATTCAATACATACAGGTTCAAAATAATGATCTTTCAGCTCAAAATCCACTATGCTTGATTTGCTTGGTTCTTCAACAAGCTCTTGAATTCTTCGTACTTCAAGTTCTTCATGGTTCCGCATGTGTTCGTTCAACTCCTTTGTTGTTGAAGATCCGTAGCTATAACAACTTACGAGAATAATCTGAAAGAGGTTTAATAGAATGAGATCTCTCTCTAATCAACAATTGTTATACATAAAACATATTATTGTTACCTTCCTCAAAGTTCAATTGCACAACAAGTTTGAAGTAATACTACGGTGATATGTTCTCCCGCTTAGTCAATACTTACTTCTTTTAAAAAATAGGTAAAACCTATTGATCATAATCCACTCCACCTTACATAATGCTTCGAGAAGCCATATGTTGTAGTAAGATACTACTTAATAATTCTCCCCGTTTTTCTCAATAAAATTGTCAAAGGCGAAAAATAGGGATCATAATGAATAAAAAAAAGAGTTTTAAGACTAGATAACACATACCAGCTTTTAGTTTAGACAATTCCACCAAAAAGACTCTGCGTTTTCATCAAGGATATATATAGGTACAAGCTTCTCCTAAAATTTCCACATCCGCTCTCTCCACAAAGATATGAAAATTAAGCACAAGTTCAAAAGAACTCTCCCCGATTTGATGTCATTCTTGAAAGAACAACATGAGCGACCTTTACTGAAATCACAAGAGAAGGATTTCCTTGGACATTGTATCCCAATATTTCTCTATTCTCGCATTACGAACAAAGAAGTTAAAAATAACGATCTTAATGTTAGAGGCACACTAAGATACAAGAATTTCGTGAGAAAAGTAATCATCGTCAAAAACTATTATCTAGGCCGGTTACGAGCTTAGAAGACAATTTCAAAATAGTCCACTCCTTTTTTTTAACAAGATTTAAGAGCTTATCCTATTAGAACATATGAGATATTTATTCTAATCATCAGGAATATGATAGCAAATAACAAATCGCACAAGATAAGGTATTGCGAGTCATCTTCCAAAATAAAATTTAATTAAATAAAATTTAAATATGCAAGATAATAGTAATTGGAATAACTAATATAACACATAAGAATTATTCCAAAAGCTAGCATCCCTCCTTAAATAATAAAAATAAAATTCCTACAAGGAGTTAACTAGTAACACATTAACTCATTCCTGAGAGCTTATGTGGAGAATTCCTTCTCATTGTTAAAAAATCCATTGATGATTGGATCATTCAGTTCTCTCACATCTTCGGAGATGTCTGTTAACTCACTAAGTTCTTCTTCAAGACTACACTATTAACTCACTAAGTTCCGCTTCAAGACTACACTATGTATTTTTCACATATTGAGCTTCTGGTCATAGTGAGTTACCTCTTTCAGAGAGTGGTTGATCTTGAACATCAGATCGTTCTTCCTTGTCACGAATTCTTCCACAGCTCTAAAAAATTATTGTCATGATAGCAGGTTGATAACATACATGTGGATAAGGAGGATTCACCATCTCCTGAATATGTTTCCTTATTGGTTCTTGATTATTTGATCTCTTCACAAAGAAAAACGTTGACAGCTTCTATAACATCCTTCTTTGTAACACCTCTAGTTATTGGAGACATAATTCTCCACCTTCATACAGGGAGTTTGAATGACATATATATAGAGAGGTAACTATCAAGATAAGAATTAAAAAAAAGAAGGAAACTGGTCTTTTTTATCAAAACATTTCGTAAGGAAGTTCATGACCCATTACACCTTACAGGTTGGAGAACCAGACCGTCAATATGCCCTTAACGTCAAACTAATACAAATATAAACTCACTATCCATAGTTACAAAACTGTATTAATTAAATGTTTATTCATGAACTTTCTCATATTATGTTAAATCTAAATATCAACATTAAAATAAGATAATAGTCTTAGCGTGTATTAAATCTTAGCTAATTTTTGATGGTTTTTGACAAACGAGAAAATTGTAATTTTGCTTCTGCCAGAAGTACATAATAAATACGTATAAGCTTCTGACCCGTCATTATAATTGTAGACTCATATTCCACAAGAGAATTGAGAATGTGTAGCTTGCTAATGACCACAATGGTCCTCAATATGACTACGTGCACTAAGAGACAACTTCGTATAGGTTAGACTAGAAAGTTTAGGAATATGCGAATACAAGTATTACTCAAAGACCTGAAGAATGTGAAGAAGTAACGAGCTACAACAACGACATCATCCTTCATCTTTAGGTTAGTAATATTGATTTGAACTGTTTCATTCCTAACGTATCTTTCAAGTCGTGTCATATTAGAAACATAACTGCGAAGCTGTGAATGAATATTTTACTCTAGTAGTGAAACATGATCATATGATCATAGTATCAAGGAATTAGACTACGAAGTATAACGCATATCTTTTGAACTTCGTAGATATGACATCGACATAATCGTATGAATGTTATTGTGGTTATGTGTATGGTTAAAGGTGAAGATTTCATCCTAGGAAACAATGTTTACTTTGTTTAAAGGAAGTACATTCATGAACTTGTTTTATGAATCGAAAGGGAAATCACTAGGATTATTGGTATTTTTATTCATTGTATATCTTTGGATTAACAATATGTGTGAGTTAGTAGAACCGATCATAACTTGTTATGTATCTTGGTATAACTAATTGCAATGCCTGACTTATGATTTGGTATGACTAGTTTTTATAATTAGTGTAACCGATCCTAAGTAATCACCTGAGATGGTATAATTGATATTTGTAATTGGTGTGACCGATCCTAGTAATTGGTGTGACCGATCACAAAAGAGTTAATCGATCCTTGTAATTGGTGTAACCGGTCCTAGTAATTGGTGTAACCGATCCTGGTAATTGGTGTAACCGATCCTAGTGACTTGTGTAACCGATCACAAGCAATACCATGTGTATATGGTAACCGGTCATGGTAATTGACGTAACCGATCCTGGTAACTTGTGTGTCCGATCACAAGTAATCTATATTAAGGTATAACCGATCCTAGTGATTGGTAGAACCGATTGAACCCATGATTGTGATTTGATATTTGATCAATCATATAGTTGTCTTGGAATACAGATGAACCAATTCTAAACTTGTTTGGAAGTGTGGTATAATCGATTTCAAGATTGTAAATATGAAAGATGATTTACAAAGAAAAGATGTCGACATACTTTGAACATGAACAATAACTCTTATCTTTTGATACAGGTGTATCCTTTTAGGGAACTTAGTTAACCTCAAGCTAAGTTGAGGGAAGAATCCTATTCTAGGAAGGAATCCTTGTTTAGGCAGAATTCCTAGTTAGGAAAGAGTTTTGTTTTAGGCAATACTTTTAGTTTAGGAAATCGATTCCTAATAGAAGACCTAGTCGGCTGAGTACGATGAAGTCTATAAATAGAGAGGTTTGGTTGTTAACTAAGACACAGAAAACCTAGAGAAGGCTTGGAACAATACTTATGCAAGCTTAGCATACAGTTTAAGGTTAATCCACTATATAGAAGATTGTGAACGTAACAAAGAGAGAATTGTAACCGTTTTCTTGTTCATAATCAAGAGAAGATATTTTCTTCGAATTACTACTTTTGTTCAGTTTTTTAAGTTTCTCGTCTATTATTATTCTGAATTCCGCCTTTATAGTAATAGCTACCAAGGTATAGGGATCAATGCATATCAAGTTGCCATCACGAGCGAGGTTAATTTTTAGGCTAAATCCCTGTGTTTTATGGTTTTCACTAGATCTCTCTACATAAAGCTTGGTGAGGTACTCGAGAAGCTAGAAGACGTTAAGAAAACTAGGGGATCAAGGATGACGAACATAAGGAAGGCGAACCACAAACTATGGAAGAAAAGGTGGCTACGATGCAAATAGACATGAAGTCAATTCAAGTTACCCTTAAGGAACTGAGTGAATGTATTCGTTCTCATACACCCAAGCCGAAGACGAAGAAAAAGATTACACCTTCACCAGAAGCTTCGGAAGAAGACGATTCAGAAGAAGAAGAAGAAGAAGAAGAAGAAGAAGAAGAAGAAGAAGAAGAAGAAGAAGA